>JASGCC010000104.1:846095-1252836 GCA_030067915.1 Hydractinia echinata | reverse complement strand
TGAATATCAAGTAGGGAGAGTTGGCATTGTATCCCGGTATGTAGAAAAAACCGCTCTTAACATGATACTCCATAGATGGGTAGATAATGTTGTTTTGGTCGTCTGTAATGGCTACACCAATATTCTTCTTCGCGTAATGGGAAAATCCGTCACAGCCCCACAATGTTGACCTTCCATTCCACATGCATTTAAGACCATTTCCACCAACGTGCTGCAATTTTATACCCGATATAACAGCATCAATTTGCACATTAAATGTGCCATATTGGTTATCCTTTGTTCCAAAGCAGACGTTTGACTTAATCAAATACCAATCGCCTATAAAGAAATTTTTTGCATCATTGCAGTATATAAAACAGGAGTTCGCAAGTTTTCATTTTTTCACAGGATATCTGTGATAATATCACTAATGGCGAGATCTCCACCAATCACTGACCTAGACTACACGCCAAATATTTCACGTTTCGGGGTGCTTGACCATGCCATGTTTGATTTTATACCCAAAAAAAGAAGTTTGTGATTCTTTTTAAATGAAGAATTGTTTGCTCATCGGTTAAAATCATAATAGGTAACGTAAATGTTTTTAGGAATTTTCTGACATGGTTCCTATATATTATATCTTCACTTCTAACCACTTCTTATTAATGTTTTTTACAAATACAGATCTAATTCATTATGCTAGTTCCAATTTATTGTACGCAATTTTGTACAATTTATTGTAGTAACTAGTGTAGCTACACTGTATAATTATAAAAAAGAAGGATATATATAGTTCACACTTTTGTTTGGATAATGCTTAAATGCGCATAAAACAAAAGACATTGATTCAATAGGAACCTGCTACTAGTTTCTTTAAATCAAACCGATTTGATTTAAAGAAACTAGTGAGTATTCTTAATATATTGTAACATTGAAGTCACAATATATTGTATGTCGTGGTTACATCTGTAATATCTTGTGAAAGAATATACAATTTTGTACAATTAATTGTGTACAATTAGTTGATAGCCCATGGAAAAATCGGGTTCGATCGGGTATAATGACTATTTTGCGTGACGTATATGGGTATTATAATATAAATAAATTGTAGTAGTGGAAACTACCTTTTAAAAGAAAGCGTGTGTTTTTTACTGTATTTTTTTACTTACTTTAAAGTTTTATATTTTTTTATATTTTAGTCTGTATAATGCAACAAAAAAAATGCTAATATCATGCGTGCCTGTATTTAAAATTTTATGTCAGCAGAAATAAATTAGGTTTGCGAAAAATGTTTTACCTGAACAACCAACACACTTGAAACCTTTGCTATCACAAGTGTCCACACATCTGCCAAACCCACATGGCTTCTGTGTTTCACAGATGGGACCTAATTAATATGACGGAAATAAATTAATCATCTGTCTTCCAGACAACCAAACAATGCCATAAAGTTTAAAATCTTGAGAAAACAGGTATAGTTGTGATATTACAATGAAAAAACAAAGCAAAAACAGACACAAATAAATAAATAAAAAATAAAATAACATAACATAAACAAAGTAGAAGGTATGTATTAAATTGCGAAAATGTTTTACCTTTGCAGCCTACACACTTGTAACCTTTGATATCGCATGTGTCCACGCATCTGCCATACTGACATGGTTTCCTTTTCTGACAGAACGGACCGAACTAGTTATGACAGGAAATAAAATAAAATTTATTTTCAAGCAATTCAGTTCACAAATATTATAATGGAGACATGAAGAAGCAGTGTTAATATTATCATAAAAATTAAAAATTAAAAAAACATGTTTGTTCACAGGATATTTGAAAACATCCAGAGTAAAAAAATAGAAGTATTTAATTTTAAAATTTAGAAGTAGTACAGTAGAAACAGATAAATCTTAGTATAGTTTTACTATACAGCTACTTACATTTTGCTCATTCTCCGTTGTTTCATAGTGCACCCATCCATTCGTGTTTTGTAAAAGTGTTTCATTGTCAGCTTTGGTAGATGATGTATTCTGCATTGTGAATGGTGAATCATGTAGCTGAATGATTGACATTTTGAATATTGCATGCACATGATCAAGCATCGATCGAGAGAAATTTTCTCAACCAATGAAAACACAGTATTTGTCAGTAGGGCATTTTCAAATACAACATTGAAGAAAGCATAAAACTTGTTACAAGCATCCAATCGTAGTATATCTCCTTCAACAATACATAAAATGCAAGAAAGCAACGCGAAAAATATTCCACAAAGATATCATTTTTACTCTGTTACTCCTATAAAACAAACAACAACAACAACAACAAACACGATAAGTGAGAAAAAAAAATATTTCGTGACTGGGAAAGTTACAAAGACTATGTAATTAGTCCAAACAATACGACCTAAAAACATAGGGAAATATCAACATTACATAATCTCGAAGAATACTTTTCTTATTTTGCTTCAACTGGCAATTAAAAATATGGTAAGACCAGTGGGCCTGGTTGGTGGATAGTACCATCCAACATCTTTCATATATTTAGAACATACATTCAAAGTCAGAGTCGATAAACATATTGATGTCAAAAATATTATACAACCTACCAAACAAGAAGTGTGAACAGAAAAGCTAACCCTAAGCCAGCCACAGCCTGTCAGAAGCATTTGAATATCATCAAAAACTATAGCAAAAAATCTTATCGTAAAAATTACCCAAGAAACAAACTTAGAATCAACAACATCCATGCGAAATATGTTTTTTAAAGATGTTGTTGTTATACGTTTGTCGTTTGTTTGTTTGTCATTGTCTAGTTCGTCCAAAGTAACCCATGTCAGGAATCCATATCAGCCATTTATAATTTTTTAAAAACAAGCTACGAAAATGGAGTTTAAATGAAGTTTTTGTACAAACCAAAGAATCGTATCATCCAACATTTGAATTTTCATCCATCCTTCATCCAACATCAGAGAAAAATGTTAGGTGAAATGTTTAAAGTGATTAGTTCTGACCTTACCTAACACAGATTAGACTTTAATCTGGGTTAGGTAACGGTAATCTGAAAACATCAATAATAAATTATAATATTAACGTTATCACAATTTCAAATTCGCCTTGCCTTCAGAGATACAGATAACAAGAAAGATATTGAAAAGATTCCGAATCTGATGAAGAAGATGAATTCGAAAAGACTATTGCGAGATAATAATGGTGAAAGTACAATTGTAATTCACGGTGGTAAAATTGAAGTAAAAAAGACCTGGTTTCTTCTTTATGAAAACGAAGATGGATTTTTTTTAAATATTTCAAACATAATAAGGTGAGTACGCAATAAGAGTTTGCCGAATGATAAGAACAAGTCTTAAAACTATTAAACTGAGTTAAAATGATATTGTTATTTAGTAACACTATTACCCTTCTATGTACTTCTAGGATCTCTGCGTTACATTAACATTCTACTTCCATTGAAAAACCAGCCTCTTGAAAACGTTCAAATGGTTACTATTACCAACTACCCTATTTCAAACCGAACGTTAAAACATCTATTATTAAACATGTTATTCACTTTTCATCTCTATAATAATACGCCAGTTCTGTCTGTCTGTGACTGTTACAAAGACGATATTTTTTACCACCCGAATGCGCGAGTTTTTCGAGTTTTTTTGTTTTGTTTACATTTGTCTCGCAACCGTTAGAAACCACGTGATAGAAAATAAGCAGTATGATTCGCTCAAATACGTACGTTCGAACGAGACGGCATTCGAATAGAAAGTTTCCTTGGCGTAAAAACAAACAAACATAAAAATCTCTCGACAAAGTTCTAGACAAAATGCGAAGTAAAGAAGCGGATAAAAAATGTCTTATTTTCGACGATCCCTTAGTCATAAAAAAATGCAGATATTAAGAGCAAGGAAAGTCAAAGTGAAGAAGTGGAGTGGATTAAAAAAGCATATAATTTGGAACGGGGCTAACATCGACACACAAAACAACAACAAAAGAACGGTCCCTTCGTCTTCAAAAAAGTGCAAAAGTAAAGTAGTTCAAAAAAGCATATATAAAAAAGAAAAAAGAGACCAAGTGAAGAAGTAGAAGTAGAAGTAGAAAAGTGAATTGGAAGCCACAATAAGTTACTTCGGAGGTGAAGAGTGGAGCTAGAAGTAGTAAAGTAAAGTTAGAAGTACAAAATGAATGCTAGAGTTTCAAGTGAATTGGAATTGAGAAAAAGTAAGAACTTTGATATTTTTAGACGTTCCGTTTTTATATGTAGCACACTTAAAATTGTCAAGGAGAATCGCATTCTCAAAAAAAATCCATTGGAGCTTCAAATTCTTTAAATTTTATGTTTTACCGCGTTTTTTATAAAAAAGCTGGCATTTGTTTACTTTTTTTTGCATAATTAATGTGTCCCCTGGTGCGTAACTAATGTATTTGTCCTAAAATTCAAAATGCTGCATAAAGCTGTTAGCTGGCTACCAAACAAATGTGCCAGCGAAATAGAAAGTTTTGGTTTGTTGAACTAACTGCAAATGTCATAATTTTTACATTGCTATTGTTTTCCTTTATATGTGTTATACTAAGCATAAATAGCTAGCTATAGACTTAGCTAAGTCTCCCCAGCTTAAGTATATTTAACTGGGTGTCTTAGGTACTATTTTGTTAGCTAGCTAGCTAATGTTAGCTTCAAGGCTCCATCCCATAGCTAGCTCTAATCCATGAGTTTTGTTGTTATTCCTCTTTTTGTAGGTATTTATAGCTACCTTAGTAGTCAAACTTCTCTTCTTTTTTGAACACGAATTATCATGAAACACCATAAAGTTGTGTGTGCTTCATTCGATTAACTACATACTATATACCTGTACTAAAGCGCTTCTCCTGAATGTGTGGCACAGTTTACGGCTCTTATTAAGCCCTCCGCAGAGTGTTCAACGCCGGGTCACATAGTTACTTGTTGCTTAACCCGGCGGATTCGACGCCGGATCTCCCGTCTAGTCTCTTTAATAATAGCCGTATTTTGTCTGTCTCTGCGCGGACCCCCCGCTGAGTTTGAAAGACGTGCTACGTAAACACGAATATCAAATGCGATATATTTTTATCCACTTTGTTGGGACGGGTAAATTTAAAGGACGGGCGAACCCGTGGAATTATCCTCGGGCCACCGACTAGTCTCTTTAATATTAAACGTATTTTATTCGAGGGAGCATCGTAAAAAGCCAGCTAGCTAACCTTATTAGTCAGTTTAGTAGGAGAGCTCTTTATTTTAGGCAGCATTATCTCTATTTGTGTTATTTTTGCCAATCTGATTTTTACTAAGATGTAACTGGGGGCTATCTACCTCTGGCTAAAAAGTAAAAGTAGCCAAATAATACAAAAAATTTCAAACTTGGTAGCTACACATGCAACTTGGTAGCTACACTTTTATTGTAGTATAAACTTTGGCAGAAGTCTTAATAATTTTTTAACTTTCACGGAAACTTATTCCGCAAAATAAAAAAATGTTGGGCGATTGTTTTTGCTATGACGGAATAATAATGGGTTGTAAACTGTGTTTTTATTTCGACTAAAGTTGCAGGAAAGTTATTTCTTGAAAAATACACCGTAATGTTGTGTGCGACATCTGCATATCTGTTCTAAAGCGCTCTACCTGGATGTGTGGTACAGTTTATGGCTCTTATTAAGCGCTCCAACGAGCGTTCAACGCCGGGTCAAACAGTTATTTGTGGCTTAATCCGGCGTTTCGACGTCGGGTCTCCCGGCTAGTCTCTATAGTAATAGCCGTCGTCTGTGTGTCTGTTTGTAACGGTGTCTACGGTGCTAACGGTGCTACGCACTCCGTATCAGCCCACCAGCAGAGGGACAAGAAACCTGTCGGACCCCTGTTAGCGCAGGGACGAGTTCCCGCTAAAATAAAGGACGAATCAGGAGCGGATTATTAGATTAATGACCAAACAGAAACTAAAGCTCTTTAGATTCATTTGCAACAATTTTTTACGCTTCCCCGAAAGCTGTCTGAAATTTAGCAAAAAGATTCTTAATAGAGCATTGTTAATAAACACGCAGCTGTTTCCTTATCAATTCCACTCATATTTTTTTTAGCAGAAAAATAACTCTACTTTTCGTTTAGGACCTGTGTTCTTAAACAAAATTAAAATCTAAACTAAGACCTAGTTTAAACTTAGCTTAAATTGGAAAAAAATATGATGTAAATATTTGATTGTGAGGGAAGGTTAAATTTAATTTCTTTCTTTCCACATTTAATATCACGTACCATGTTTTTCCGCAGATAAGCACTGGATTTATGTTCTGAAAAACATAGAAAATATAAAGCGTTATACCTGGGATTTCTAACCTATACAAAACGAAGAAGCACGCGATATTTTCAGTACATTTGGTGACAGCAAGCAAGCAAACAGTAAGTTGTATTCATGCTTCGTCTTTTTATATTTAGTAGCAGTTGTTACAGTCTTTAAGTTGGAATCATATGGAGGTAAAGACGACATATTGTTTAATGTACTTCAAGTTAAATACGCCATTTTGGAAATAGGATACTATCTTGAATTTTTTTATTACGGTAAGGCAAAGCGGATTTTCAGTTTCCCGTTCTCAGTAGCGAAATTTTGTAGTTAAGAAATAAGACCCTCTTTTAAGAGAATGAGTCATGAATTCCAGACCTCACGTGTTGACTGCGTATCTATTCATAAACAGAAACATCTTCTTTGTGTCTCTGCAGATATGTGTTTTCAATAAATCGCTGTTGATGTTAAAAATCTGTTCCATTTTAACATTAAATAGTTATGCAATTGCAAGTAAGCGTTTCTTTTTTCTTTCACATCAAGTGGCATTGCTTCTTCCCATATGATTACGCAGACCTTAAAATCACTAGTATCAGCGACCCTTTGGTTTTCAAAAAAGATCACACTGTGCGCGCAGACTTTCGAGCTCACATCAAAAGAGTTTTCCCAACATCTGTGCGAGTAAACATTCGGCTGACAAAAAGGGTTTGAACTTAAAATTAACTTCGGAGGAAAGAATTAACTAACTCCTGTTATAGAAGAGGTGATTCATGATAAGCCATTACAAAACGGTTTTGTTAGTCACACAAGTTAGTTTCATATATATTTCATATATTTGGTTGTTTAGGAAAAGTTTTCTTTCCATAATTCAAACTCCATGCTGTAAACAAAATTGTAAACAAAACTATTTTCTATTTTATGCACATCTTTATACGACAACTTCACTCCCAGGGATTTTGCCTTTTTGATAAACTTGCGATAACTTGGCTTCTAAGCAGGAGATTCAGGAAACAAAGATGTTCATAACAAGAATAACTTTTAATTATCTCTTTAACACAGCACTTACACCTGCTCCTGATGACAGCCGTTTGGGCAAACCATCAAACTGATCATTCTCGTTGTTTTGGCAGTTTACACCTATCGTGCTTCTTCTGTTCTGTTTCATTTCATTAAGAATTAAACTACTTTTTCTTCAGCTGCATTACGTTCAGGGGCGCTAATTTTTATCAATTTGCGAGCGTTGATAATTTTCGTTATTCAACAAACGGCTTGTCGGAAGTACAGTACTACACTCGTTTACCAACAAGCATTATTGTTCCCATTGATGAATTTTGGTGCACGAGATCCTTGTAACTAGTATTTTCAGGACAAAAAATTTAATTGGTTTAGGTTAATCTTGACTTTATCTCTTTAACACCGCACTTGCACTGTCACCAGTGACATAATTCACAAAAGCAAGCACAAAATGGTGGAGATGTAAAGTCTCCATATTATCCAGGCATGGTCGGTCGTAGAATGAGTTTTAAATTGCCGAAACTTCCACAGGCAATATCGATATTTCGCGAGGTAGGTTTGTTTTCATACTAGTTGCCATGGTAATCATGATGGCGGAGTCTTATATCGTATTCAGACCACTGAAAGAGCTACATGGCATACTTTGAGACTTACGTGGTGTTATTTAGCAACATAAAATTCTCATGTTAACAATTTTTTTTAACCTGAAAATAAGAATGCTGGAATACAGTACCAGTTCCAATCTCATTTATATTTTACTAAACTTTTTGTGTTGTTACATGGCGTAAAATGAAAACCGTAAATAGCAAATGATTTTCTTTTTAGGGTGTTTATTTCGTCCGAATTGAAATTCCAAGTATAGCATTGCTCTAAGTTGCTTGCCTGACGCACAAACCCGTTCGTAGTCAGTAGATGGCTCTAAATGGACTGACACCACTACATCTAAAGTGCGCTGGAGTTAGGACTCGAACCTGAAAGCTAAATATTGCGAGGAATCAGAAGGCGAATAAAAAAGAACAGATTAAATATTAAGATTTTAAGTCAGCATTTTGGCATGCAGAAATAGTTGAATTGGCCAGCAGGTGTTATACCATGCACTAAGGAATCCTGTGGATGAAGTTAACTCGTCTGACGAATGCTGTGCATATTTTTTGAAAAATGACAGTTTATTGGTCATTTCTCGAAATGGCAAAGTAGCATCGCCTGCCGAATGCTCCGCAGCTGACAGGCTACGAGAAAGAAGCGATGAAAATGCGCTAGTCGCAGTTTTTGCGATTTCTGCATTGTGAAACAATTAACGCGACGGCCCTCGAAGAAATCGAGAAAATAGGCCATGCTGCCGGAATTATCACAGTTTGAGGTATGGGATCAAACCAAAGATCCTAAGTCCGTTGTAAACATTGACAAGTGAACTTTGACAAGTTCAAAGCGCGTGCGTCTAACATGAAAAGGCTGCAATTCATTACTTGTGGGTATTATCTTTGAAATTAAGCATTTATTCCTAAACATTTTTTAACACGATAGTAGCAAAAATATAATTCGGTTCTAGTCCTTAGCTAAAACGTGACAGTAGCTATATTCATATCCTTCATATCCGTTTTCTCGATAGACCATAATTTACAGTTAGCCGACTTAATGTAAATAAAAATTACAAGAATGCCGTCAGCCGACAAACATAAATCCGTATACCACGATATTTGCCGAACTTACTTTGTCATTCATCTAATTTGCGGGAATGAATTTTTAGCAAATACGTCAAAAATTTCATTTTTTTTGCGAAATTATTTTGGGAGTGATAAAAAATGTGTTCCAACATCTATATATCTATACTAAAACATACATTATAATGAAAACGAAATGTAGTTTCAGAATTTCGCGGAGTTAAATTTCGTGGTTCGTAAAAAGCTACTAGGTAAGTAATTATTTGCGGTTCAAACGATTTCTACATTTAGGTTTGCGAAACTTACCTTCGAATGGACATATCTTTATCGAATTTTTTTTCGCTTTAATTCCTCACGCAAAGTAAATTTGCAACTAGACTTTAGGCCAAAAAGCGAAAAATTGAAATATGGTAAAGTGCGAAAAACATGTGTTTTATAAGTAACTAAGAAGAATTATTACAAAATATTAAGAGAGCATTGTATATTATTAACTGAAATGGAGACTGAAAATATTTACACGGTCACGTGGTCTTTAGCTAAATGGAACACACGGAACTGCAAACTTTACCGAACAATAATCAAACAAAGTGGACGTTTTCTCTATTTTTCTCGTGATTTTATTGAGAAAAGTTTCTGATGTGCTTTTTCCAAAAAAAAAGGGATAATTTAACCAAATATAGAAGATTAAGCTTGTTAGCATACAATTTCTACAAACAAGTAACGCTGAAGATGAACTACATTTTACAGTAATTCAGCGTGAAATACATACAGTAGAAAACGCAATATGTAAGTGCCTTATCTCAAGCTCCTCAAAAGTTTATTTTTTAATTTTTCATAAATAAACTGTAGTAGTAGATGAAGTTTCTTTTCGGCTGCTTAGTAATGGTTTTTTATATACGGATTTCTTATGTGCATGTGCATGAGATTTTAATGCAACCTCGTTCCCAGGACTTGTTTCTCTCTCCTTGAACTAGGAGACGTTAATTGCTTTTTTCCGCAATTCATTTCCCCCTTAAAATTTTATATATTTTATGGGATGATTTTTTTGACGAAAAGTCACGAGATTAAACTCTAGTTCAAAAGTTGAAAAATTTAAAAGGAGAGAGCTCTCCCCCTTCTCCAACCTGAATTTCCTCACAATGATATAATTCTCTACCTTTTATTTTTATTCTATCGTTAAAAATTCGCATTTCCATTGAAGAATAGAAGAAAAACCTGCCGTCTAACTGTCGTATTGGTCACATGTCCCGTGACTCGCCCGAGCTTATATAGAGAACTTGTGTGTACGAACGATAAAAAGTGTTTTGACGTTCGAAGACACACATCTACTGATATTACAAACTTTATGAACCTCATTAAAATACCTTGTAATTAGTTCACTGCTTATTACGCGGCTTGTACCCCGCGACAAAAGTACATGTTTTTTCAAGTGAGCAACCTCATACCCAGGGCACTTCGCCATCTTGATTAATTAGATAGCGCGTTCCGAAATAGCGGCTCAGGGGCCTAGATACCCTGGAGACGAGGATGCCAAGTGAGATTAAGTAAATAAAAAAATGTTTAGGTATAGAAACTTGAGAGCACACTTCTTTCAATGAGCAGGCAAATTATATTGTCTTTTATAAAATTCCGTTCCTGGCAGTAGCAGCAAAAGAAAATTGATTTCAATATTTACTTCGGATTATAACAAATGTGATTATTAACGAATCATATTTGAGAAAACAGTTTGCACAACCAATCAGATTTAAGAAAATAGTTTGCACTTCTCTGTTCCATGTGGTGATATAAGTTTTGCTGACGGCTTGCTTACACCCTTCTTGTTGCACTATCTCGCACTACCTGTTGAAAAACTCTTTGGGTTTCTTTTCTTGACTAACTTTTTTCCCCGACAACTAAGATTCCACGGCTAATGTGCCGAACTATAGAGACTATTTAACCTCGTCCACAGGTACGGAGATGTCCAGTCTAAATATTATAGGCATAGAAAATACCTAGGGACGAGGTTGGGATTATTTTGTGGCTATTTTTGTTTTGCCTTTTGCCTTTAAAATGCCAATTTTAGATAAATAATTGAATCAAAACCCATTTGAAAAAAAAATTCAATGTTGCATACTACCCTTTCCCCGACAAAAAATGTCGGGGGAAAAGTGACGAAATTTTTATTCCAACTTGAGCATTTGTTGTTTGCGTATCTTGCGGTTCTCGGGTATCCAGTGACATCTAGTTTCTGGGGTCTCACATATGTTAATTTTTAAGCGAAAGTGATTGTACCGGAAAGATTACTCTTTTGCCAGGAGACTAGGTCTGACTTTTGATACTCTTCTTCTCGGAGATTAAACTAAAACTTTTTTAAAAAACTAATAAGAAAATTAGAAGTTCAATAAGGAGAGCCATGAAATTGACATGACTGTTGAACTTGGCGGCAATTTCTAAACAAGTGGCTTGAATGAAACGAAGTGGCGCTTTGAGAAATTATTCTGTGAAATTATTCTACATAGAAGCAGAAAAAAGCCTCGAAAGTTGAAAAAAAGTTGAGGTAAAGTAGCAAAAATTGTGTATGAATATTTCGCACAGAGAACATATTTTCGTAAGAAAAAGATAAAATTATGTATAGAAAATTTCTGTGAAAAAATATTTGTCAAAAAAATATTCCTTTTTTATTTATTTAAAAGTTATGAAAAACGTTTTGCTGAAAGTTACCTTAAAGAATTGATTAAGAACTTATTATCGCAAAATATTTTTCTTAAAAAAAAAGAGTAATATTTCGTGAAAATAAAATGTCACGAATTTTGCAAAAAAGAATTTAATGACATTTTTAAAAAAAACAATTTGTACAGGTTTTCGAGGGCTTAATGTAGCAGACTAGAGATTGCTGAAATTAAAATTCACATAACACATTTTTATTAAAATCGTACTTTCTGGTTTAAACCCCATGATTTATAGAAAATCGACATTTTGAACCTTAAATAATTCTTAAATTTGATTCTTAATAACTCTTAAAAAATCAACTAACACTAAAAAATACGATGTTATTATCAAATCAATCAAAATCAAACACTTTTTCTATTTTTTTCACCGATAAAATTTTTTTGCTGTCTGATGATGATGATCGCGAGCCTTACATTATTCTTACAATATTCTTCAAATTTCTAAGTTCTTTTCCTTAAAAAATGAACTTCCAGGAATAAGAAAAATTCATTAACTTTCTTGACAGTGAAAAACAAAATTACAGTTGTAATGGGTTTTTTATTACTATCTCAAGTTTCCCATGGTTGGTTGTTTGGTTGATTGGTTTAATTTTGATTTGTAGGTTAATGGGTCAATTTTTATGTTGGTTGGTTGGTACGTTGGTTGGTTGGTTTAATTTGTTTGTGTGTTGGTTGGTTGATTGGTGTAAATTTTTGGTTAGAAAGTTGGTTGGTTGGTTGACTTAATTTGTTGGTTGGTTGGTTGGTTGGTTGGTTGATTTAATTTATTGATTGGCTGGTTAATTAGTTGGTTTATAAGTTAATAGGTTAATTGGTTTAACTTGTTTTTACGTTTCGATTTATTGGTTGGTTTGTTAGTTCTTGCTTCTAAGTTGGTTGGTTTATTTAATTTGTTGATTGGTTGGTTGTTGGTTATTGGTTACTATTGGTTGGTTATTGGTTGGCCTGTTGGTTTGATTTTTTTGTTAGTTAGAAAGTTGATCAGTTGGTTGGTTTAATTTTTTGGTTAGTTGCTTGGTTAGTGAGTAATTTGTTTGATAATTCGTTGGTTTGTTGGTTTTTACTTCTAGGTTAGTTATTTGATTTAATTTGTTGATTGGTTGGTTGATTCATTGGTAAGCTGGTTGGTTTATAAGCTAATAGTTGATTGGTTTAACTTATTTTTACCAGGTTTCCCGGTTGGTTAGTTGATTCAATTTGTTGGTTGGTTATTGGTTGGCTTGTTGGTTTGATTTGATTTGTTTGTTAGTTGTAAGTTGTCTGTTGGTTGGTTTAATTTTTTGGTTAGTTGCTTGGTTGGTGAGTTGGTCGATTGCTTAGTTGGTAAATTGGTTTGTTGGTTTCTCATTGCAGGTTCGTTGGTTTATTTAATTTTTTGTAGGTTGGTAGGTTGTTTAATTGGTAAGCTGGTTGATTTATTGGTTTTATTTGTTGTTTGATTGGTAAGTTAGTTGATTGCTTTAAATCTTTTTGGTTAGTTACTTGGTTCGTTGGTAGGTTGATTGATTGTTTGGTTGGTTTAGTTGGCTTTGCGTCTAGGTTGATTGGTACTTGAGTGGTTGGTTAGTTAGTAAGCTGGTTGGGTGGTAAGCTGGTTGGTTGATTGGCCTTATTTGCTTGTAGGTTTATTGACTGATTGGTTGACTGGTTGGTTGATTGGTTAGTAAGTTGATTAGTTGGCTGGTTGGTTGGTTGGTTATTTGTTTGTTTGTTTTTTTATTGGTTTATTGGTGGTTGGTTGCAGATGAGATTGTTGGCTTTCTTCTTTGTTTGCCTCTTTGTTTGGTTTTTCTTTGTCTCTGTTCGTTTTCTCTTGTTTTCCTTGTTGTTTTTATGCATTTTTTGATTGGTTGTTTATTGTTTTTGCTTGTTTGCCCATTTTGTTAATTTTGAGCTTGATTAGTTTGTTTCTTTGTTTTCTGTTGATTTGTTGTTTTTGTTATTTTGTTTTTCTTTTTTTCATATATTATACATGTATATTTGTTACTTCAACAATGTTATGAACTTTTATTCTTAGTTTTTACGAGTTAAAATACATGTCAAGCACCAATTATGTTTAGATCGTTTGGGAAGGAACATTGTTGTTGATACACAAAACGAGAAGAAGGGTAGATAGTCAAGAACATGGTCCAGTGAAGATGAGAAAGAAGGAAGAAGGTAGAAGGTAAAAGAAAAAAAAATCGTGAAAGGAAGATTGATGCTGACAACACAAAAGCAGAAAAAGGATGAATGGTCAAATCATTGACCAGTAAAGAAGAAAAGGAAGTTAAAAGAAAAAAGTACATCAAGTACAATTTGTGGAAGCGTCTCTCATTTTTGTTTCTCATCTCTACTGCTTACTCCTCACGATAAGGTAGGTGGTCTCACAGGATAAGCAGTTAAGCAGCCAGGAATGTTTTATTCGTTTGTTTGTGCTTTATGGCTATGTGTTTTGAAAACATTCTTAGTCGTTTACCCCGCAAACGAAGGAAGTCCTAATAAGCTGATTTTTATATTAAAAAAACAATTCCATTTTTTAACGAAGAAAAAAAATCGTATTATTTAAAGCTTATTCGGAACAAGCTTATTTTTTGTTTTACCCACACACACCCCAAATGTCAGTTGTCAACATAAATTTCGATTACTGGAAACTCGTACCTTTTTCTACATCAAGAAAGAAGAGAAAGAAAGCAAAGAAAAAAGACGGAAAGAAGAGAAAGACGGAAAGGAGAAGATTGATTACATAGTCGTTACCTGAAATTTAAAGAATTACTTCGTGGTTCAACTTAAAAAACGATGTTTTTAATTGCCGAAATTCACTGATCGCCCTGAAAAAGGGACTTAACACATTAATATATACTTAAAGGCCGTCTCGATTTGGTACCTAAAGAACATAAATATACATTTCAAGGCTATCCCACCTTAGAACGTAAAACACGGTAATATATACTTAAAGGAAATACTAGGGACCTAAAAGACATAAATATATATTTGAAGATTGCCCCACTTGGACCTAAAACACATGAATATGTATTTGAAGGCTGTCTCGACTTGGGACCCAAAACACCTGAATATGTATTTGAAGGATGTATCGACTTGGGACCCAAAACACCTGAATATGTATTTGAAGGATGTCTCGACTTGGGACCCAAAACACCTGAATATGTATTTGAAGGATGTATCGACTTGGGACCCAAAACACCTGAATATGTATTTGAAGGATGTATCGACTTGGGACCCAAAACACATGAATATGTATTTGAAGGTTGTCTCGACTTGGGACCTAAAACAAGAAGTGCGACAAAAAAAGATCATTGGAATGATAAATATACGTGTTTTCATAAAAGAGTTTGGCAGAAGTACCTTAAGTGGATTAATTTTCGCGAGGATTATTTTTCGCGAATAAGTACTAGCGAAAAGTTTGAAAAAGCCCAATTAGCGAAAATTAATGCTCGTGAACATTTTGAAAAGGGTTCATTCGCGAAAATAAATTCTCGCGGAAATTTTGAGAACAACATTTGTTGATGATGTTGTTGATGTTGGAAGAGGGTAGTGATGCATCGACCACATTCTCAACCCCAGAGCTCTTTGAGATAAACTCAGGTTTTAATCTCAAAGAGCTCTGGGGACGAGAATGGCATCGACCATTGATTCTTCTAAGATTCTTCAGGCGGCTAAATATATACCAAGTGATGACGATGAAGAGTAGATAGATGAACAAGTTCATCGAAATATATTTGATTCGTCTTTTTTTGATGATGAAACAGATCTGTGATGACATATAGATCTTTGTAACTTTACTATTACAGCGAACACATAGTTTCTTTACAAAACTATTTATTATTCCTGACGTTAACCTCACACTCGAAAAAAATTATTTCCTAAAAATTTGTGATTCGCGAAAAATTAGAGAATGGTCGATTCGCGAAAAATTTTTATAGCGGACACCTCTATATAACGGACATCATTTCAAGGTCTCGATTGACATTATCCCTGGAACTGACCTCTTTACAGCGGATAGGCTTAAGAATGGGTCATACAAAACAAATTTTTGTAAAGAGTTTGTTTATATTTACTTAAGACAATGTTTTACATTATTATTTAATAATTCTTCAATCTTTTGTATGTTATCTTTCAGCCAGTTTATGGCTTTTTCAGGGCCATAAAAACGAAAATTTGCATGGATTTCCAGGCCGTATCCACCTCCGCGGTTAACGGGTTTCCCAGTCACTATAATTTCCATAGAGCAATAAGGGAGGGATAGAAACATAAACACGACTTTAGATATATTTTTAGGCACATGACCAACCACCACTTCTTTAGTACAATGAGAATTTGTACGAACCACAGCAACTGCATTTGTGTCCACTTCGTTGGTTGGCTCTTCACGCATTTCAAACACTGACCAATCAGCGGTTTCCAAATATCCATGTAAGCATGGTATCCTCTGACAAAACTGTCACACTCCAACTTTGAACTGTCTTTCATGATCCTTAGAGGTATAGCGGTCTCGCATTTATCCTCACTAATGAGCACTTCCATGTCTGAGAGATATTATTTTGAAGAGAATTCGTCAATTTAATCATTGCATTGAAATATTCGAATGTTCGAATGTTTTGAATGTTCGAATGATTTAAATGAGGTTCTTTGAATGTACTATATGTGCATAGAAACGCACTTATAATATAAAAAAATTTAGTTATCATAGCAGTAAAATGTATCTGGATTATGTGAGAAAATACATTACTTACTTACTTACTTACTTACTTACATGTACTTTGAATGAATGAATCTTTGAGGTAAGCAGTTAAAGCAAGTTGTCGTGCTCAAAGTTTCAGCTCTCTGCTCGTAAGAAACGAAAAAACCTGGCATTGGACGAAAAGATGAAGGTCATCGCTTGCGCAAACCACAATCCAAAAATGGGATGTCGAGTGATTGCTGAACACTTCAAGATTGGGAAGACTTGTGTCTCAAATATCTTAAGGAATGCAAAAACTTATCAAAAAGAATATGAATTTTTCAATGGAAATTGCAAAAAATTGAGACACGGACAATACCACTTGATTAATGAAATTCTAATTGCCTTGTATTGATAATGTGTGAGCACAAATTTATTTTCTCATGGTCCAATGTTGAAGGAAGAAGCGATGTTAATAAAAGAAAAATTGGGCAAAGATGATTTAGCTGCGTTCACTGCATCAAACAGTTGGCTTGAAAAGTTCAAACAAACATATGGAATACGTGAAACGAGAATTACAGGTGAAGCGGATGACATACCGACAATGACCATTCAGTCATGGATTGAACGCCTACCAGAATTAACTGAAAGATATGACATAAAAAAACATTTGGAATATGGATGAACTGGGTTTGTTTTTTAAAGCTTTACCGGAAAAAGGCCTTGTTCAAAAATCGAGAAGCTGCAAAGGGGTAAAAAGTCTAAACAACGTCTTAAAGCAGCATTTTTTGTGGCAGCTGATGGTTCAAAAGTATCTCAGCCCGTTGTAATTTGGAAGAGTAAATCTCCAAGATGTTTTAAGAACATACAGGATAAAAGAAGACCAAGTATGGTGCATTACTTCTCAAACGACAAGGCTTGGATGAGAACTGAAATAATGGAAGATGTATTGAGACTTCTTGATCGTAGAGTCCAGTTTGCAGGTAGAAAGATTATTCTCTTTCTTGATAACGCACCTTGCCACCCTGAAACACTCCAAAAGAAATTAGAGAACATTAGGCTGATCTTTCTGCCAAAGTGTACCACATCTCGCTTACAGTCACTTGATGCCGGCATAATTAGAGCGTTTAAATGTAAATATCGGAAAATGCTAATGAAGTATGTAGTGTCACGAGTTGAGGAAGGTAAGAACGCCTCAGAAATAATACAAGACGTCAATATTGCAAAAGCAATTCATTGGTTACAAGTAGCTTGGAAAGATGTGTCTGCAGAGGTCATACTATATTGCTTCCAAAAGTGTGGGTTTAAAGAATCAGAAATTAGCTGCATTTCAGAGGATAGCGAAATTGATGAAGAATTTGAGAGTCTTCTTAGTCAGCTGCGTGAAGACGATGGCATCACTGTCGAAGACTTTATTAGCTTTGATGACGATCTGACGACATCGATCGGTCAAATAAATACTGACTTGATAGACTGGCGACAACAAGCTCGAGAGGAAGCTATTCAACAAGTTTTACCAGATCCGTCTGACATCAGTCACGCTGAAAACGAATAAGTTGCTTCAGAAGACGACGAAGAAGAAAACATTCCCCAGCAACTTTCTCCATCAAAAGCGTTACAACATTTGGACGAATTGCTAAATTTTTCAATGAATCAAAATGATGAAACTCTAACTGGTCTAATTGCAGAAGTCATTGACAAAGTGGAAGATATTAAATTGTCTTCGCAAAGACAAAGCAATATCTCAATGTTTTTTGTCAAGTCTTGAGCTTGTTTCAATTTTGAAAGAAAGGTAGCATAACTTCAATATATTGTTTTCACTGTCTTTCTTCTCCCAAAACCAGTCTCTTGATACACCTTACGGTCGATTTCAATACGCCATAATAGCCCCGGGATGGTTTTTGAAGAAATTTGAGCTAATTTTGGGACGAACCTCTATGTAGCGGACACCTCTCTATAGCGGACACCTTTTTGAGGTCCCGATGGTGTCCGCTATAAAGAGATTTCATTGTAGTTATTTTTAAAACAACACGACAACGGCGGAGCGGTTTTTCGCTTTTACAAAGTAACATTTTTTTCGTTTTGTCGGATATTTTTTCATCCGCGTGTTTTGTTTGTCACTTTTGTATCAAGCTTTTTTTCACCAAAAAGTGGTTTGCATCACACACACCTAAATTTTGTGACCACGAGACGTAGATTCTTCCAAGAAGAACGGTGCATATGCAAAGTAAGTAAGCTTGCAACGGAACATTAAATTTAAAATTCCTTGGCTTCCATTTTTTAAATTTCTTTTAATTTCTACTTACCATTCAATTTCAATCTGTATTAATACATCAATTGGAATTGCGAATTATGCAGTAAAACTTTTGCAAGTAAGGGAACATCACCAGTTTTATCAATTGTTGTATTTGACAACGTTTCGGCCGTATACAGCGTCAAATACAACTAATTGATGAAACTGGCGATGTTCTCTTTCCCTAAATTATACTGTAACCATACTTACATAGTTCGTTCATAACAATTTCTGCTATAATTAATTACAAACCTTAAGACTTCAATTCAACTGAAATGCAATAATTGTCGCACGAAAAGAAAATATTGCCACTAATGCTGCAAAAACATACAGTCTTTTCTTCAAATTACAAACCTTTAAGACTTCGATTTTTGTGATATGCAATAATTATCACACAAAAAGAAAATATTGCCACCAATGCTGCAAAAACATACACCGTCATTTCTTAACAAATTACAAACCTTTAAGATTCGAACTAAGTGCAAAAATAGTCACACAGAGAAAATTCTAACCAAACCATGAATCAAATACAATACTGAACATACAAAAATCATATTGTAAATAACATTGTACTGGCTTATATAGTTTTTTTTCTGTCCTAACAATATACGAATATTTAAACTACAATTTAAGTAAAATGCTAAAATGGTCACACTCAATGTAAGTATTCCTGAAAATACTTACACACCTTGTTCGTTACACCACATGCTATAACAAGTTACATATCATTTAAGAATTCAAATTTAAATAAATAAAGCAGTATTAGACGAAAGAAATATTGTAAACCAATCTTGAGGAATATTGAAAACCAATTTTTGCACACCACAACAAATTACTAACCGTTAGGACAATTGTACTAAAATACAATAATTATCACACGAAAAGAATATTTTAACCAAATTTTAGTGAAATACAATAACTACGGCACGAAAAAAATATTCTAATCAAACGTGGAAATAGTTGCACAGTTTAGCCGCAACAATGCATCCTGTAACAAAATACAGATCTGAAATACTACAATTTAAGTGAAAAAAAAAAAAATTATCCAATTCTGAAGTGTTTTTGTAGCACTGCGTACCATAACAAGTTACAAACCTTTTAATTGAAGTGAAACGAATACTGGTTACATGAAACGATTATTCTATACACTTATACTGAGACTTGCACTTATGTCAGACTGCATTCCATAAGAAATAATAAACCTTTAACACCTTACTTCAAAGGAAATGCAACAAAGGTCCATAAAAGTTATTGTAATCAATACCGCAAATATATAAACAGTTCGCGGGTAACACTGCATGCTATTAACAAATACAAAGCTTTCCTCAATACATCAAACATTTACAAGCTGCTACACGGCAAATCAACGCATATCTGAATATACAAAACTTCATGAATGTCTAAGACTTGGTGTTCTAGGAAATCAATTGCTACTTTAACACCTTTTCCAGAATTAAATTTTCTTGATGTATTTGAAAATCTAAACTCTAGATTCATACATTCGTACAGACGACCTGTTTCTTAACCGGTTTCCATTAGTATTCCAAAATACAGCGTACTTTACTGTATTCATAGTGCACGTTTTCAAACTGAGTGCATCTTTTTCAGCTTATCTATTGCTTCCTTCTAATAGAGATCACTTTTTAACTTTTTAATTTTTGTTTTTTATTCTTTTTATTCTCAATTTTCACAGATTATAAATGTTACTATGTTTGATTGAGCTGAGGCGCAGTCTAGGGTTTATCATTTTTTGTTTCTTTTTTGTTCTAGTGGCCCACAATCCACTACTATAGGTTTTTGTGATTTTCTGGGCTAGCCACTTTAAATATTTATTATTATTATTATTATTATTATTATTATTGTTATTATTATTATTATTATTATTATTATTATTATTATTATTATTATTATTATTATTATTATTATTATTATTATTATTATTATTATTATTATTATTATTATTATTATTATTATTATTATTATTATTATTATTATTATTATTATTATTATTATTATTATTATTATTATTATTATTATTATTATTATTATTATTATTATTATTATTATTATTATTATTATTATTATTATTATTATTATTATTATTATTATTATTATTATTATTATTATTATTATTATTATTATTATTATTATTATTTTCTTCTTGAAGTTAGTTTATGCTTCAGCACCATACAATATTGCAGGATCAATTACTGATTTTAATTTTAGTCGCGATCCTGTGGCTTTTATGTCAAACCTGTCAACATTTCCGTAGTATAGCATTGTTTCTATCATAGCACTAACCTTTAGTTTTTTCTCTTTCGTACTAAAATCACCTTTTTCATTGAAACACACTCCTATGTACTTGTATTCTACTCTGTATTTTTCCTATTTCTTATAGTCTCTTTTTCTGTCCTAGCCTCGTTGATTCCACCTTTCATTTATTTCCTGCACCCATTATATCGTCCACAAATACGTGGTGTCCTTTTCGCAAATTACGTGAATATAACATAGCATATTTTTTTCCTATCCTGTTGGTTGTCGATATATCACAAACTTTTGGTCCGATGTTTCTTTTCTAACAATGTTTTCCAGTATAATGTCATCAGTACCAATGTATCTACTATCACTTTAGCTTTCTGGTTTATCTGCATAATTGACATACTATCTACTACATTCATCCCACCTTTTATCAGTTCTTTTATTTCATTCTGCATCCCCAAACACAACGTACGTTCCTTGTCTCTTAGATCTGCTCTTCATAATTATTGCATGCAATGTCATTATGCGATCAATCGTTGATAGTCCTGAAATTCTTTCACACTGAAATTTACTCAACCCATTTCTGAACGCTACATCATTTTGCTAATATTTTTACAAATATCTTACTGATCATTTTGTCAGAAATAATCCTCTGCTTTTGATGCTTTCCCTGTCTCCTTTTCGCTTTTATTGTCATTAGTTGCCATTGTTTTGAAATTGTTTGCAGTTCTATCATCCTGTTAACATATTTGTAACTTTTTTTACCATGATTTCACTTCTTTCTTTAAATAGTTACGATCAAGAATCCACTTCTGTCTCCAACTTTTTTTGTTTGAAATGTACCTCAACTCTTATCCTAAAAACTCTCCCTAACTACATTAACACTTCATAAATACCACAACAGTCCACAACAGTCCACAACAACCCCACACTCCATAAAACCCCCGACGCTCTATAAAACCGCAATAATCTATAACTGATGATGATAGATAAATACACACCATTTTTTCAAAACACCGCCCACACCAAGATTGAAAACCCAATACACACTAAAAATCCAAAAAAAAACAACCAAAAATAAAAAAAATAAAAAAATAAAAAAATAAAAAAAATTCTTAAGGATGTGGTTTTTACTTTTGGATTTATTTTTTAATAATATTAAAAAATATATACACCCCTAAAATCCATTACACCAAAACTCAAAACACCTATATCTTTTAGGAAATATTTTTTCTAAAACTCAAAACACCCAAAACTAAACACTCCCAAATTTTTTTTTCCAAAATCCAAAACAACCCTAAAATCCATTAAAACTCAACACCCCATTTTTCCAAAACTTAAAACACCCCTAACATTGATTACACAACAGATGCATTGAAGTATTTCTAGTTTCGCCGTTGTTCTTCGCTGCACATGCATTGGAGTCGATTGGTTGGTAAATATGAATATAAAATGTAGCTATGTACAATAAAACGAGATGGTTTGCGAAAAAAACTAGGAGAATTATTAGAAATATAGCTCGTTTTAGTTTGAACAGATCTCTTGTACTGCCACGTTGCTAAGTCTATGTATTTGTGAGGAGCTATGTAAAGAAATACTTCAAAGTATCTGGTGTGTAATCAATTTTAGGGGTGTTTTAAGTTTTGGAAAAATTGGGTGTTTTGAGTTTCGGTGTGTAATGGAATTTAGGGGTGTTTTGAATTTTGAAAAAAAAAAATTGGGAGTGTTGAGTTTTGGGTCTTTTGAGTTTTAGAAAAAATATTTTCAAAAAAATATAGGTGTTTTGAGTGTTTGAAAAAAAACAACCAAATTTTTAAGAATTTTTTTTATTTTTTTATTTTTTTTTGTAAATTTTTTGGATGTTTCGGATTTTAGATGTGTATTGGGTTTTCAGTCTTGTGTGGCCGGTATTTTGAAAACATGGTGTGTATTTATCTATCATCATCAATAACACAACAGCAAACCCAACATTCTATAGAAACCTCAACACTCGCACAAAAAAACCGCTTTAAAACGACTTTAGCTAAACAAAACGCAATCACTCTATCAAATTACAAACACTATCAAGACCGTAACACCCCTTAAAAACATTAGTTTACTTTTTCCTCCATCATTTTACGTTCTTCGTTTTTCGTATGTTGGTGTGTGGTATTATTGTTTTTCGTGTCGTTCGTTGGGAATATTGTCTGTCTTGTTTTATGTGAGGGTGGGATTGAGCAACTGTAACTAACGTGTGTGTTTGTGTCGAGGCGTGTAAGTGTTGTCGCACTTACACGCCTGTGACAAAAAGAAAATATTCACGCTATCCAAAGAAATTGTGTTCATTGTGTTTTTATTAAGTCACTTCAGAACAGGTTGTTTTTTGTTGTTGCTTGGGTGGCGAACTGCAAAATCCGATGACTGGCCTTCTCCTTTTTATTTGTGTTATTTTTTTTATTTTTTTTATTATTCTTTGTTGTTTGTGTAATGGCTTTCAGATATTATTAGTTACTTTTTGTCATTGACTTTGTAAACCAACAGTCACGGCAATACGTTACTTAACCCGATTTAAACAGGTTTTTTGTAAGGCGTAACTTAACTTTAGCCACTACAGAAGATTTTTTTCTGGACCACGTTCAGTTGCTAAGAATGTTTCCATAAAAAGTTGCCAAATAGGAAGTTATTAGAACTATTAAAGTTTTGCCCTCCTGAAATTGGAGTTTAGGATTTATAATAAGAAGTGGGTTAGTGATGAAATTATCTCTACCAGTATAAATAGGGTTAAAACACGCATCATGTCGAAATCATTGAATTTCTGCTGAATTTGTTATTATCAAACCAATCGCATAAATGTTTTTCACTAGTTGTTAGCCCATGGCAGAATTTCGTCGTACATATTTGAAACATCGGTATTTCGTGCCTGTTAACACGACGTAATTGAAATACTCCGCAAGACTCCAAAATAAATCTAGAGGGGGGGGGGGGGCATTTAGTGCTGCTATTATTAAATAGATTAGTCGTTTACCCGTGCAACAATATATTTAATCTGCCAACCATTATGAACAGAGAATACGGGCATTAATATAGCGACTAGTCGTTAGCCCGTGGATTCTTCCACGGGCTTATCAGTCGGCATAATGTATTGCTCAGCTGGGTTAACGGAATAAAGCTTCACGCAGTCGTTCACACAACATACGTATCTTAATCCGGAGAAAAATCCATTCCTGGTGAAAATGCTTACACACTTTCTCCACGAATAACTGTTTTGGGTCTTCCAAAAAGTTATCTAAAACATTCACCATTTCAAATATCGCATTTCGCGTGTCCGAATACGGCTATTATTAATATAGACTACCTTATCGTGGAAAAAAAACTGTGGTAGTTGTTTGCCGGGGAAAATGAATAGTCGGGGAAAATTTCACCAATGCATAGAATTGGTCCTCAGGCTAATAATGGCTATTGTGATTTCTTCCTCTTCGTCGCTGTTGTATCTTTTTCCTTGTTATCTTTCCCTTCTTTTCTGTAATCATAAAAGTTCATTAGTTAATATAAAAACTAGTAGATTTGCCTTTACAGTAAAAACAAAATTGGGACATTTTAATGAAAAATAGGTCGTTAGTAAAGTTTTCTTCAGGTTTTTGTCGGCTTAAAGTTAGTCGGGAAAAAATAATATCACAACACCTCAAATTTAGTTACATTTCCCCTTTTTGTCCCCTGATAAGGTATTCGTTTGCCAAGACATTCCATGGGTTCACCGGTCCTCAGATTTTGCCCGTTGTAAGATCGTTATTTCGTGCGTTTTTAGCCCGGCACAACTCGTTGTGAAAGAGGGCATACGACTACTATTAATATAGAGACAATCTAAGTGACCCTACTTCGAGGTACCAGTTTAAGCCACAAATAGCTGTGTGACCCACCAGGTTGAGCGCTAAATGCAGGTAGCCCGTGTTGCACAACCGGGTTAAGGACTTTTAGTCGGCGTATTATTATTATTATTATTATTATTATTATTATTTTTATTATTATTATTATTATTATTATTATTATTATTTATTCCGAATATCTATACATGATAAAAACACTTCAGTTGAAAACAATGTTCAACGTGGGTCCTGTGTTCTAAATGAATACATTACATATACACGGCATTGCCTTACCAATCTCCTTCACGTAGCAGTGGTAAAAGCACTTGCCAAACCTGTTCGTGCTATGAACTGAACCACGGACCTTGTAATTACGAAGCGCACTTAATAACAACTAAGTCACGCGCCATTACTACAGCAATAAACCTCTCCGCCGTTGAGCATCAGGTTATGTGCTTAAGTGCGGGTAAACTGTGCAGCACCATCAGGCAGAGAGCTTAAGTACAGGTATACGGTATGTCGCAAATCCATTGAAGCAATCCAGATGTAATGTATCTTTCAAACTATCCCACAAATTTAGCGGAAATAAAAACACAGATTACAAACTGCTGTTACCCTGCTTTTTGTTATTTTACAGAATAGTTTCCCACAAAAGTTGAAAAATTAACCGTTAGTGGTAAGTTGAGCACTTATTATTGCGCGCACATGTATATACACTGCCTGCTTACATTAGTGTGCCATATTAGGCGTAATATCCTTTTCAAAAACACAAGTCCCGTTCAGCTGAAGCAATAACTAAGCAATTATATTTCGTGAAACACGTTTTCGTGAAATTCGCAAAGTGTTGTCTCATTGAAACAGTAAGCTTTTAAAAAATCTTGTCAAAGTTTATAATACAGTATAAGTTGTAGGTACCTAACTGCATTTAGCATAGATCATTTGAAATGTTTTTGCAGACAACTACTTTGGTTGCATCTATTCTGGTGCGTTGACCGTATGGACATAGTACTTCCATGGTACTTTCAGGCCACTCCTTATTCTATTTTACAGGACATACTCTTGCATCAGTTCAAAAAAATGCGAAAAAGTACCAGTAGATTCGCTGAAAACCTTAAAATATTTTAGTCGCGAAAAAAGAAATATCTCAACATGACTGATTCACGGATTTTTTTTTTTTCTTTCTTGACCTTGCGAAAACAATCAACAATAATGGTACGTGGTCAAAATGAGAAAGAACTACTTTTAGATAATCCTACCTATGACAAGGCAGCGAAAGCAAATAATTGTCACGGAAAAAATGTACACAGAAAGTCCGTAGTAATATCCCAATGAAAATTAAAAATTTTAGGTCTAAAGAGGATTGTTTAGAAGAATGTGCCTACGCAATAACTTTGTTTGTAGGCGTATCCAAAGTGTTGGTCAAAACGTTCCAAAGAATGCAGTGGAGATGCTTGAGGATTTTCTTCAGAAAATGCAAGGTCAATTCGTGAACTTGGCAAGCATGGATGAAATGCTATGTTATTTTGATGTTTCACGTTCATCAACTATCTAGAAGAGAGGTGTAAGCACTGTCAAGATAAAGACAACACGACATGGAAGCCTCCGTTTCACTGTAGCTTTAACAGCTTTTCCGAAAAACTTGATAAAAAGCTCTCCTGGTAAGAACACACCTGGGATACAAGTCCTTCGGTCAAAAAGGTGGGACAATGACTCGGAATAACGGAATGTCAACAGCATCTGAAAACGCAGGTCTGAGGGTTATTTCAACAACTGGAAGTCGATTCTAGTTATGGATTCTGCTCGAAAATATGGGGAAGAACTCAGGAAAGTTTTTAACCGATGTTAGCAGCAGTTTGAGGACAAGTCATGGCGGAATGACACTGTTATTACAAATTTTAACAAACCCTTTAAGGATTTGCTGAAGAATAAATGGAAGAAAAAGATTAAAATTAAGGCTGCAGGATACATAGAACATGGGAATTGAAAATGTGCTTCTTACCAACTTGTTGCTGAACGGGGTTGGTTGGAAATATGGAAGAAAATCTGATAATCAAAGGGTTTTAATGTGGATACAGTAGTTACACAGAAGATGTTTTATATTTCCCTTTACAAGAAGCCATTCAAGAACGTAGAGTACCTAATGAAGTTTTAGATAGCTTAACCAATTCCTTGATGAGATTCTTTCCTTAAATTCAGAAGAGGAGACTAATGTTGACAATATTTCAAATGATATTGGTTAACCGTCTATGTCCGATATTCCATTGATATAGATACCCATGAAGATTCTTCACAACGTGAAGAAGATGATTAACCTGAAGAGGAGGAAGTCATTGTTGACTGAAAGAACAGATGTTTAACTCCCTTCATTCTAGGCTTTTAGGGCGCCTCCGTATTACACACCACTACAAAACAATCTGCATCTCGAAAGCAGAGTTTAACTCTAAAAAAATCACATTAAAGTCATTTTTTCATATAATTTTACATCTTTATTTTTTCTAACTCTTGGCCGCTTCTTAATAACCGTGTATCTTTAGCCGGGGTTATGAAACATGTTTTCATGTTTACGTATTCAGTACAAAATAAAAAGCAAAAAACCTTTCAACTACACCCGGCGGTAACTTATATCAATTTAATCACTACACAGCAGGTGTGTAGTGAAATAAATAGTGGGTTATCTTTATGAATGCTAATGGTTTGTTCAAAATGTTTTTCTTCCTTTTAGACTATGAAAAAGCCTCTTATTAAAAATTTAAACTTTGGTTAATCGGCCTACACCCCTGCCAAAGTAAAACGTTTACCGGTTGCTGTGTAGCTACGGGCCAAGTGATACCGTTTTGCTATTTCGGAAAATAGTCAAAAAACAAAATTTTCTTCAGAATCAACAGAATTGAAGGAGTAGTCAGAAACACAAGACGCATCAGAACTTTTTTTTATCAGACATTTTGCTGCTCTATATAGTGTAAGGAAGCGGAACGCAACTATGCCGTCATAACCACTGCAATTTTAAATCGTTTTTAGT
Organism: Hydractinia echinata; assembly: GCA_030067915.1. NCBI lineage: Eukaryota > Metazoa > Cnidaria > Hydrozoa > Anthoathecata > Hydractiniidae > Hydractinia > Hydractinia echinata. The sequence goes on along the minus strand of JASGCC010000104.1, from coordinate 1,225,121 downwards.
CACCATTGGAGGAAAATTAGGTAATGAAAAATACATTTTTGTGATCCGTCCTATTATACTCTTTCAGTTCCAAAAATAACTAACACCAAAATTTTAACCTCTGTTTTTCTTTAAGATTTAAAGTCAGAAAAAAAATTTAAAAATCGCAGTTGTAGGTGCTGCGATTTTATGCGTGATAACAGGACAGTAGTGGTAAGATCTTTAGCGCAGATGAATTTGTTGATGATTTTCCCCTCCTCAAGAGGCAGCTTAAAAGTTAGAAATGCTACAAATTTCCTACAAACGAGTCAATTCTATTAATTTTTTCTACTTTTTAATAAAATGTACGGTTATGTCAGTTTGGAAATTTTCTCTCCCCTAAACAAACTGAATTGACCATGAGTTACTCAGTTTGTGGGGTAAGGCTTCTAAAGTCTTGTTTCCTGTCGAATCAAAGCTGCATATTGAGTAATTGAATAATTAGATATATAAAGAACCTTGGAGTTTTCTTTCTCTTGCTTTGAAAGCGTGTCTCTTTCTATTTTCGCAACAAATAATTTTTTGTGGTACTTGTTCTTATATTTGTACAAAACTGAAGTTGCATTTGGCTGGATAAGAAAATGTAAATCTTCAAAAAGATGGTGCGTAAGCCTATTTTTTAAAAACTGCTCCCACGGTATTACTACCGATAAAAACCGCATGTCAACAAACGAAGGTACAAAAAATGTGTAATAATTCCTGCCAGGATTAGAACCTGGATTCTTATAACATTGTGTCATAAGAATCGTACGTTAGAACACAGGAGTTTTGACTGTTACAATCTATGTTGAAACAGCTTAGCAATACTAACTATAAGTGATGACAATAAATGTAAGTATATCAACAAGAATTTGCTTAATAAATTACCAACATTTAATTGACAACACCTGACACTGTAAAGTTCTTGCACAACTTTGCTGCAAGACATTTTTGCCATGTGCTAATCTGAAAAGATATTTGTTGAACACTTGCCCATGCTTTTTACTAGTTTAGCTATAATATGGAAATCACATTAAAGCACTACACATACACCTAATTTGTTGCCAGAAATTTTTGCAGGGAAGAAAACGCGTAAAATTTTACATTTCCGCAAAAATAATTTTCGCAGTTGATCAAGTTCAATGAATTTCACGGAAATTTATTTCCGCGTATGAGCAAAAATAATTGTCGGAAATGAAATAACTCTTGAATACCAACTTGGAGATTTTTCAACACTTTAGTTGTGCCGCGTCTTCTAATAAATGGCTCAAAGGAATAAATGGCTTTTGTAATATGCTTCTGGTGAAGTCTAGTATTCTAGCCATTCTGTTGAATCTCTGGTGTTTCTGATGATGAAATTGATTTGTCGGGTTATAACAACCCAATGAAATAAAATGCTTCGGTATTTCTGACGTTTGAATTGATGGTCTGTGCCCTTACAAGTTTGGTCAGTATTCGGCAAATGCGAGCTAATACGGACCGTCAAAGTAGTTTCTGAATTATTCAAAGTAGAAATTAGCATAGTTTCTACTGTCAATGGTCAGGGGGGTTTAGAAGAATAGTAGCTACCGCATATTTTGAACCCGCACATACAATAGCACTCGAACATTTTGTTAAAGGCCAAGGATATCATCATTGCGCAGCATTAAATGTTAATAGATTAATTCACTTTCTAATTTTTAGGCTGTTATTCATTATTTTGCCGTCTCACAGTTGTTCCATATTTCTTTAGCCGCCCAGCTTTCTTTTGTTACTACTCTAATGCCCTTAATTGAACCATAACGACCCAATTCCCTAATTAGGATCACCAGAACTTGTAATTTCACCAAGCAAGGGGAGGTTTCACCAATTGATTTTACCAAGACATTCACCAAATTTATCAATTTCAACACCAGAATCACAAAAACATAATAATTTCATCAATTTTTAATATGTCCCGGCATGCCGCCACCATACGGAGCATGTTGCAGCTCAATCATTTGATGTATACTGGAGAAAAGAAATGGTAAAGAGAAAAGAAACAAACATGTTCCTGTGTTTGGTGGATTCAAATTAAAAGTATCCATGCATGTCTCCCGAAACCCTTACCTTAAAGATCTGCTGCTAGCAAATTTGACAAAGTATGTTTAATATTTGCGCATTGCAGTGCAGTATTTGACATCGAACGTAGCAATTCGAAACTGACGTCGATTGCGGAGGCGATTTATAGTATTACGTGGCATTTATTCTTTTTCTTTTATTCATCACAATGATCAGAGCCACAGTTTATTATCGCGTTATTACAGGATTTTTGAAAGGTAAAAGTTTTTACTTTTATGCAATTAGAACATGTTCTTTTCTTTCAAATGTGTCGCACATCAAGAAGTAACACCGTGCATTGAAGGAAGACATGTGGTTTGAGTACATTGTGGAATTTTTTAAGCGCGAAATGCTTACGCCCTATCCACGTTCTGGTTCAAAGTAACACGTGCAATGAGAGGATTTGCTGCATTTACAAAAATTTAGCGTCACAGAAGATCATGCCGTGGAACATAGTTCAAGACAAATCTGTTGGAGGAATTTACACGGTAACCAGAATTACATGCACACTAGCTTCACACTAGCTTCTAAACTTTGAACGCTCCCTTTATCAAAATGAAAATCGTGTCTGAGTTCCACAGAAGGAAAATAAGAAGTTCGTCTAGAAGAGTTTTGGTAACCCGTTTTCTGAGATTTTATCGCCTTACATCCTGCTTCCTGACAAGCCTGAGACTTTTGCCTTTTTCAACATTTTATTTTTTATTTTTTTGGACTAAAATGAGTGAGCAAAGTTTACGATTTGTTTTCGCAACTGGGTTAAAAAACCCTCCCTTACAATAAATTGGGAGGGAAAAACCGTGAAGCTAAAACAAAACTTGTAATCTTTGCGTCTGGAAAACAATTTAGAAACAAGAATAACAATAAACTTAACTTTTATCTTAATAACAAATTCGCTCCTTTTGTTGGAAATAGACTTTTCAAAATTTGTAAATTGAGAGACAGTTTTGTGACATTCGTAAATGGACATTATTTAATAGAGAAATAAAAGCGATACACACATTTTATGCAATCAGCCGGATAATTTTTCAAAAATAAACAGTTTCAAAGTAAGCTTGAGGCTTATGAGAAAATATCACTGCATTACTCTTGGTGAACTGTTACAACAAACAAACATTGAAGTTTTTAAGTGTAGGAAAGTGATACGTTGCTTGTACTAATAAAAAAGACAATTTATGGAATAATATACCAAAAAACCTTTATTCGGATTGACAAAAATATACCCCTCTTTCTTAAATCGCTTTTATTCTCCCTTTTGTATAGCGGAGCAAATTTCTCTATACACGTTTTAATCAAAATTTATACGAATGCCATTAGGTCAAATTTTATTGAAAACCTTCCACTCGTTAAAACCTACCTAGCCTACTTATACCTTCCACACTACCGCTGTATATTCCCAAAAAATATTTTGTCTTAATCTCCCAAACCAGTGTATAAAACACAGTCGCCGACACCGTCGCTCAAACCATTTAACTCAAAAAATACCCCAAAGCATGATCAAAAGTGACGCTACCTGACGCGCACGCAAACTTATGCATACCACAAGTACTCATAACGACATACCTTTATTAGAAAGTTCTTGAGTTACTTTTAGACAAAACTAAATCTAAATATTTGGAAGCTGCTCGAGAACTTGCTACTTTACATAATATGCATATATAACTCTATGTCGCATAACCAGTGTTCCATACCAAAGACGCGTTATTTCGATTGATCGACATCTAAAAGAAAATTGTGAAATGAATAAGAATCAGGAATAATAGAAGAGATAAAAAAGTGAAAAAAAAGAATTGAATTTTTTTTTAACAAAATGGATATGGACTGAATAGCAGTGGGCTGATGAAAAATAACTTCCATGAAATAGGATGAGGATATAATAAGTGTGGAACGAACCAAAATTACATACTTTTTCATAATAATATACGAGATGAATGTAGACGAAAAATTGTGAATGTCCTAAGAATATGCTTTTCTTGAATTTATGTTTGCACCCTAAGTGGAATATTATGAACGTTTGTTTTTTTTATTCTTCGTTAACTCAAATAAACTTGTATCTTGATGTAAAACGTTTTGTTCTCAGGTTTCATTTATTAGAAATCTTTTCTCAACAATATCTAGTTGTCTGTTTCTCAGTGGGATTAGGCTGCTTACACAACAACACTTTAGAGGTGATTTTTACACCAGTTCGCATTCTCAGATCTTTCAATCTTAACGGTGCTAAAACTATACTAAGAATATATCAGGATAATTTTTACCAAAAAGTTAAGAATATTTATGTAAAAATGAGAACAAATATATTCTTATATAAAAACGCGTGTAGACAACCTGGAAAGTAAGTCATTTTGAGGGCGCTTATTAGACGAGGTGCTTATCACAGAGGGCGCTTATTAGAAGGAGGGCGCTTATTACAGTGGACGCTTATTAGGAGGGCGCTTATTAGAAGAAATATGGTACTTGTAGTGTTTTTACTCTCAGAAAAACAAATACCAAACAGTCCAAAAAAAAGTTTAAAAAGAGTGCTTGTTTTTGTCGAAAAAACAAAAAAACATGAATAAGTTCACAAACCTTAAAAAGTTCCAATAAATACTTCGGATGAAAAAAATATTTTGATGAGTGCGTTCGCACTCTCATTTTTTTATCCTGCTTAATTTTTTAAAAACACAACATTTTGACGTTTAAAATTCCCCCCTATGGGAGTTACACTGCTTCTATTAACAGTTAAGTCCCTATTGAGGTTGGTTTCCATTATAAAGTCGTCAGCCTGTTAGAACAAAGCCGAAAAATATATATCGCATTCGCTATTTTGTGTGTAAGAATTAACTTAAGCATCAAAAAGATTTGCTACGGGTATAAGAAATTTCCTTTACGTAGGTTTGCGACAAATTTTGACCCTTAGAATAAGCATCCGTTTTTTTGGTGGAGAAATAATTAGCTACCCAAACTTTAAGTTGCAATTAGTGTCTAAGGAAAATACCTAGATGGTCCATGTTAAGTACACGCTTTTTCCTTTACAAGAATATGCTTTGTAGAAATATCAGGATTGGATTTTAGGTTAAAAACAATAGATGAATTGTAGAACAATAAAGAAATGATAATAATAATGACCAGCCTGTTTAGAACTTTCATATTCTTATAAAAATAGCGTGTAGCCCGATTCGTCGCCGTTCTAAAACACGCAGAGCACTTTTTACAACAATCCAGTACCCAGGTGTTGCGGTCCATCTGTGGTCCTGTTTTTGCCCGATTTTTGATCGTATATCTACGTAATCCATCGTCTAAAGGCTAGTGTGGTTTTAGCGTACCGGTAATAGCTAGCCTGCAGCAACATACTCAGGTTAAACAACTTTGTAACATTTTGATGACAATCATTAAGATAGTGAGTAAAAAATTAAGTTTAATGATGCAGAGAAATTGAAGATACTTCCGTTCATTATATTTTTTTCATTCCGCAGCATAATTTACTTGACATTTTTCTATGAAAGCACACGTTCCTAGAGTTTAAATGTATCCCTTTTTTTATAAGAACCGTGAAATTTGACGACAAACTGCGGTGTTCTTATTTTTAGCAAATTCAGTCTAAAATTGTTCCTATCACGTTCTTACATTTCGAGCATTAGTTACTTCTTTTACAGTGAATTACAAATATTTGCCACCCGATTAATTCTGCCTCGAAAGATGTATTTTATCACGCTACCATATTATAGAATTGACGACTATGGTTACATCATTAAGTATTATCTTATTTATTGTTTTGATGTTACCAAAAATTTGCCAGATATAGGCTTACTGGTCGAAACTTGGGGAAGGTATTCAAAAATATTTCAACAAAGCATGGAGTTGAGTGAAAAGAAGAAACCATGTATCTGACAGTGAGCGGCTGAGGGAACAGTCACGTCATATCAACACTAGTGAAATTCATTAGTATTAACTTTTTACCACTTCTTAAGTTTCTACAATGTATCAACAAATCTGCTGTCAACAAAATATGCAACGATTTCATACAACAGTTCGTTCTGTCATCTAGCAACACTTTATGGGGAACACCACCTTCAAGACCATAACAGATGGCAGGATTGTAGAACATAGGCTTAGTTAATAGACTTGATGTGAAGGCGCAAGAATTTGGGCTATGCTGAATCGTCGCAGTAATATTAAAAAAATGCTTTTGATGTTTCGGGTGATATAATAAGCTCAAGGAGAATAGCGAAATTTGTGTAAACAAATGTTTGGCCGAACTTCTTTCACTCCACACCGGATTGATTGTCATGTCGCTTTTACTGTTTTTAGAAGCTTTAACTAAATTAAAATGAAGAGACATATTATAATCATCTTTGCAATAGCTAGTTTCAAACTTTGAGATGTCAGCCAGGATGATGCTTTTGCGAGTACATGCTAGCAGAGAAAATCGCAGTGTTTACCGTTTAGCCAAAAAAAGGAAAATAACAAAGTTTATCGATATTATCATTTCAAAAATGTGAAAAATTCGACCACCATGCTTGTTTGTAAGGATTCTTTTTATCCCAGCCGGCACACTAACGTCGAGTTTTACGTCGGTGCGACCTCAACATCAGAATGAAAAGTCGCGCAGACGTCGGACTTCGACGTCTGTACGACGTCAGAGCACAACGTCCTATCGACGTCGTGGCTACGTTGTATAGACGTCTGCCGACCTTTTACAGACGTATAACTGCGAAGTTAACCGACGTTATGTTACGCAAGTGATTTTTAAAATTATTTTCTTTTATAATCAACTAGTATTCACATTCGTTAAATTACACTAGTATCAGAAGACACTTGATAACTCATATTTATTTACAATAACTTTATGTTCCCAAGCATAAACATTTTACATCACCTCTGCATTTTTTACGTGCGTCTTCAGTATCGAAACGATTTTTCATCGACTTTTTCTTCTATTTGCTATAGAAAGAAAATAAAGGTATTAAAATATGATCTAACTAGTGATATAAATTGCAAGGAGAATTTGTCACAGAGCGAAGATACACGCTTTTTATATAAGAACATTTCTCGGAAATGACAAGATGTGTAATTGTAAAGCTAGGTGTTCAAAGAAATATATATTAACAGATTCTACAGTTTTCAATTGATGTGCCTAGATACAATGTTAGTTATAAAGTAACTAGAATTACTTACTGTTTCTTCTTCCTAAAACGGGAATCTTCTCAATTCCTTTTTCGTCGCTTTTTTCATCAACCTAAAATACAGAAATTTTTCTATAGCATATGCGAAATAATGACACTTCATATAAATATTCAGGGTAACATAGGGAATTAAAAAAACTTACTGCTTGTCAGATCCTTCTCAATATATTTTGAAATATTTCCACTTTCTTTCTTTTCTTCTATATGTTCGTGAAAATAGAATCTACAATACTTTACCAACAACAAATGCTTGAAATTAACACACAACGATTTTAGCGCGAAAGAAACTGACACATATATAACGTCGTTTCAACAAATAAATTTCAAAACGTTTACAACTTCAACTTTCTTTGGTAAAGAGAAAAATGTTGCGTTTATTTTTAAATTCGAAGCGACTTCTTTTTCCGTTCGAATATTTCCTCGTTCGAAAGTGCGATGTTTTATAACAAATCACAAATTGCATAATTTTTATCACATGGTTTGGTCACATCTATTTACAAATTTGAACTGGAAACTTTTGCGCGTTCTCTCTTAAAAATAAAATTATAATAAAAACGTACCCCTCGTACAATCTCCAAAAGTCAGTCAGTTATTTCATTTGTAAAAACCGTTTTTTATTTTTCTACGAAGATTTTAGGAATAATTTTTCCCTGAAAGAGTTATCGAATCTTACGTTGATGCGACGTTGGTACAACGTCGTGTTGAAGTATAAATCCGACGTCTGATAACCTAACGTCGGATCGACGTCGGTTTATGGTCGATATGCGACGTCGGAGATCCTGACGTTGGATCGACGTCGGTTTATGATCGAAATACGACGTTGTAACGACGTGGCCGACGTCGCGACGTAGCAGCGACTAGCAACAGACGTCTGTACGACGTTGTGTGCCTGCTGGGATAAAAATCATCAAGGCTCAATTTCTGACATTTTAAGAATATTCTAGGGATAATGCTGAGACTCAAGTATTTGATAAACAAAATTGTTCTTGTCAAGGCTCAAATTATCACTTTTTTAAAAAATCACGAGGCTTAAACCAATTGTTATATAGAAAGTGTCCGTGGTTTTTATAGTATTTGACTATTCAATACGTTTACACTTTGTTGGTAGGATATCCATCTCGGATGATTCTCATTGATTATAGGTGGTATGTTAACAATATCTGTTTCTACCCAGGACAAATATGTAAGCAATTTCACTTCATAGTTCGATGAAATAATTCCATTATGTTAGCATTTCATCACCTTGTAAAAAAACATTAAGAAGGTGAACATTAAGAAGGTGAACATTAAGAAGGTGAACAGACGCGAATTCGTAGTTTGTGTAAATTCCTGTCTTGTGATTGATTTTGTCGCGTTTTCAAACACTTTTTTGAATTAATGTAGCTTTTATTTATTGATATGAACATACATATTTACATATTATTTCATATTTTACTTTTTTTATTTCACATCTTTTTTCTAGTATACAATTGTTTATACATTTAGTCATCGTCTTCCTCCATCACTTCCGGTTTTGGCGGCACTCCCAGAAGTTCGTACTTCTCAAGATTCAATTTCTTGCGTTCCTTACGAAGAGGTCTACCAAGTCTATCAGCTTCTGGTCCTACAAGTTTACCTACCAAAAAAACAAAACTAAAATTTAAATTCAGAAGAACTCGTAGTTTATTATCACGAGGTTCGTGCAAAATATAAGTAAAAAGAGATCCCCGCACCACGGTATCGAAATGTATCGAAACTACTACGAATTTAACAAAAACAGAGCAGAGCGGGTATTACACATTAGAGGAATATAACAGTATCAAAAATTACGAAGAATAAAGGATTAAATCGAAAGAGAAATGTATCAGAAAACGATTTAAAAGACATGATCGAGATATAGCTTAGTATATCATTATCTAGTATTGGGTCAGCCATTATTTGTTTACCGTAGCAGTGCAAGACTACTCTACGGAACAGAACTGTACAAAACGCGGCAAAAAATGGCGGCCGATATAGGGGGAGTCACCATGTTTCAGCATTAATAGCCTCTCCACTAATAGGTATAAATAAAAGACCGGAATGGTGTAAAACGCGGCAAAAGAAGTGGCAAAAAACGCGGCTGAGCTTTACAAAACGCGACCGGGCTTTACAAAACGCGACCGGGCTCTGTAAAGCCGTGTTTTATTGCAAAGTATGACTTAACAACCAAATCAGCCACGATAAGTGGATAAAAACGTAAGTCACAAGAACTTTAGGATTGCCCTCATATTCTTTGAACGTTTTGTTCAGGCACTTCTCTTATCGGTTTACCGTCCAACGGTTAAGTCGTTTTATTCACTGTTAATAGTTTTTCTCTAGAGAAAATCTAATTTTATAGTACTGCAAAAGGCAAATATTTTGCGATAAACCTAGAGTGTAAAAGTTTCTTCCGCAAACTCTATTTTGGCTGAAGTATTTGATTTTTTACCGTAATTTTTATATGCTGATACCTTTAAAAAATTCCGCTTGTAAGTCTGCCAATCTTTCTGTAATATCAGTAACCTTCGCTTCAATTTCTTCTAATCTTTTTTCTTTATCTATAGTTGGTTTTGTTATTGTTTCTTCTGTCGCTTGTTCCGGTGTTTCGTTTTCCCGCTTTTCGGTGTCTGCCATTTTAACTAGATGAAACAAAGTAGATTTCTTTCATAATCAGCTTTATGATGACCTAATAGAATTTTGTTTGTTTCAATTTTACCGCTTTTTTTAAAATTGCTCAACATGGAATGAAAGCCCCTTGTTAAAGTGAAATGTTTAATTAACAGGTGTTCTCGATTTATTTGCTGAGAACATAGAAAACCTTATTGTAACTGCAATGAAGGCTGCAAATATCAATGAAGCATTGTAACTAACGCAACCCTTTCAAAAACGCTACACTTTCACAAACGCCACCTTTTTACAGATACCGGCCTTCAATAAAGGTTTCATCCTAAAATGTATGCTGTATCCTACCCCGCCTCCGCCCCCTCTTCCCACTGGATTTGTGGATCATGGTTAGTATGGGGAAGACTTGTGCAGAGGTTGCATTTTACCCAAACTAGGAGTTGAAAATTGAAAATTTTTACCACCACCTACCCTCTTCGTAAAATATCTGTGTCTGTTTAAATTACATTTTAGTAGTGTGTTATAGCGCGCCCTTTTGATAACAACCACACCACAAATAAAATAATATTTAATTTATACTGCACTTGAATTTGATAGCTAATTTATTTTTTCGCTTCATGCATTTTCCCTAACCAAGAATGCAACTTTTCCATTATATATTCAAATCTTAGTTCTTTCAAGTGTAAATCATCTACTTACTTTTGAGGCCTTCTTTTCCACACTTAAAACCAAAAATATCTTTTTTAACAAAAATTCTAACAAGAAGAAAAAGGATCTGATCTATAATTATCATATGTCTTTTTAACAGAGACTATAAACATACGTAACTGTGGCAACATACCGTGGGTAAACAAGGCAAAACAAAGAGAGTTTAATATGGTACACCAATTTACGGATGAAGTGACAACATTTTAAAAGAGAAACTTTGTTGACCCACAACCAGTTGAACCGAAACTATCAACATTCTTTTGTTTTTGTTGAAAATATTAAACTTTTTCAATTCTTCTTTTTTACGCAACTGTGATTTCACTGTCATTTACTTGTAACTATTTCTATTTTCATTTCATTTCTTAATTCTCAACTGAGTTTAAATTCTTAGGTATTTACGATAATGATGGGGGCTTCTGTAAGCTGGATAATTAATAAGAAAACGTTTATTTATGAACACAATAGCACAGCAAAAACGGATTTAATTTACAAAAAGAATTTGACACAGTACGATTCTTATTTTTGTTCTCGAAATTTGAAAGATTGGGTCCACCATATTGGTATAAAGTTGATCTAAGGAAACAGAGAGGCGAAAAATTCACCCATTTCTCAGCTGGCCACAGAATATATTCTTTTTTCGATGAACATGTATCTAGCGTTATGAGATTTAATATTTAACGTCATCTGGTTTATTCTGTGCAGAAAGAAGTACAGATACAAAAAACAACTTTCTTAATGACGTAATATGTTAATGAAATTCTGACGTCAAATTATTTAGACATTGTCCACTCTTTCCATTGTCATGATGTTTTGAGAGTAAGGAAGAACCGATTAAAGTGGCTGTGGGGAAATATCAATACGAGAGGATGATATAATGCTTATTCTGTGTCTGCGTGTTTTTATCACTTTCTCTTTAACCGCAACGGCGTTGAAAAGTCTCGACAAGACCTACGAAATAATTACACCTATGCTCTTAACCGAATTCGTCGACAGAGAAGTGTTTCCAAATAAATTAAAGATCTTTATTCACGCTAAAGAAACGTTGGTTCTCGAACTTACGAAGAAAGAAACAGACCAGAAAAAGAACGATTCACAAAATGGTTGCCAATATGTTGGCACCGTGAATAAGTACGAGAAATCTCGCGCAAATTTGAATCTTTGTGAGGGTATAACAGGAGCAATTATAATTAGTGGATTTAACATTTTTATTAGACCGAAATTAAAACCTAAAAATAGTAACATTTCAGTGGATAACTTAGAAGTAGAACACGTGCTCCAGACTATAGTGAATCAAAAAACGAAAAATAGAAACACGGGTTTGAACGGGTTGCGAAAACCTCTCCGATATCGCAAAGATTTGAAATCCGATATTAGACATGCGGTGAAGTTTTTAGAGCTGTACTTAGTTAACGACCAAAGTGTGTATAATTTTTTTAACAAAAACACGTCACATATTGAGAAACGATGTGAAACTATAGCACGACTTTTAGACGAGAAATTCCGACCACTTCGTGTTCGTATTATATTAGTCGGAGTTGAGATTTGGACGGAGAAAGATTTAATGCAAGTGACAAGCAACTCCCATCGCACAATGTGGGAATTTATGAGGTATCGAAAAACTCATATAAATAATCGAGTACGAAACGATAATGCGCAATTGATAACAAAGACTTTATTTGACGAGGGTGAGTATATTAAATTTTGCTTCAACTTTTTCTTCTGTTTTAGCGAAGTCACGTGTTTTGGTTATAGTCACTACTAACTTTAATAGGACGTGGTCTGGGAACCATCGAGGCGGTTGCAGGGACAAATTTGTCACTATAAATACTCTGTGTGTGTGCCCGGACTGCGTCATGTAAGAGCAGGTACCAGTACTCTTGACAATAGCGTTACAGTAACATAAATGTTCAGATCTCTACAACTGCTATTAAAGCTCGTGTTTAAAATCAACCCCGATCCCAGGGCTTTTTTTTCTCTTTTTGATATAAGGGAAAGCATATTTCTTTCTCGCTGTCACTTATATCAAAAAGAGAAAAAAAAGCCCTGGGATCGAGGTTGTGTTTAAGATATCTGCGCCAAGTACTCTCTATTTATTTCCGCTGCCTTGACCATTAAAAAAGCGAAAAAAATTCTTGAAAATGCGGGCGAGGGATTATCAGACCGTTTTCTCTGGTTTATCGTGTATTTTGTAACATGAAATACACTAAGAGGTTAGCTGTATCGCGTAAAGTTCTTTCTGATAAATAAGGGTTGGGTCTAGGGTTGGGGTTGGGGGTTAAGCACTAATAGAGTATTTTCGATCACCTGTTAAAGGATTATCTGTTACCTTTTGTAGGACGAACGGTTGGAAAAGCACCCATTGGAACAATCTGTTATCCTGCGTACTCCGCAGGAATAAATCATGACTTCGACAGTAACCCAAAATACGTAACGAACGTAATAGCTCACGAACTAGGACATAATCTTGCAATGCATCACGATGATGAAGTTTGTCATTGTCTCGATCACTCAAACTATAGATGCATAATGAGTCATCAGTTGGATGAAACGGTAAAAAGCTTTTCATCGTGTAGCAAAAATCAATTTGAAGAGCATATCGAAAGCGGGTAAGATTTTTTTATTATTAATGTTGCCTTCTCAAAACCTCGTCCCCAGGGTCTTGTGGCCCCTGAGCTGTTATTACGGAGTCAACTTCATCAACAAGGCAAATGCCCTGGGAACGAGGTTGGCCTTTTCACTTTGTTTAATATTTTCCCTAAATTTCAATTCTTATTTCATTTCACAACTTTTCCTGGTTGTCGAAAATAATGGCGGCACTTCAGCCAATTGGTCAATACCCTAAACATTTTTTTTTCATCTAGCCACGGAAGCTGTTTGTTCGATTTCCCTTTAAACAGAAAAAAGCCTTCGGTATGTGGGAACGGTATCATTGAAAGTGGAGAGGAGTGTGATTGTGGAAGTCCTGCCAACTGTGCAAGGTTTGGGTATTGCTGTCATCAGATTACGTGTAAATTATTTAAAAATGCTACTTGCGCATCTGGTGAATGTTGTGAGAATTGTCAATTTAAAGCTAGAAGCACACTATGTCGTTACCAGGTAGCAACACTAATGTTATGTTGTTAATATTAGAAGTGCTCTCACTTTCCAAACTTGTAGTCATTTGGGAACACTAAGCCTTTTTCGAAGAGCTTATGTATTTCATAGTTTTGAACTGTTTATACTCTAACGAATTTGTCAATATTCTGAGAATTTCTAATAAGTCTATTAACCCAGAAAATGTGAAACGGCGTGAAATATATCTAACTTTTTGGAATATCGACCTTGCTCGATTTTGCTATTTAAAAGCCGAAAAGAAATTTGTTATAAAAAATTATAACGTTACTAGTAGTAAAAGTTTGTAAAAAATAACGGTTGCTAAGAAAATTGACGTCTATAGGGTCAAGCTTGTCCCCAGGGCATCTTGTATCCTGTTGACATCGGGACGGCGATACAAACATGGTCATGTTCGTATCGCCATTCCGATGCCAGAAAAAGTATACGATGCCCTGGGGGCGAGGTTGGTCAAGGGTCTATAAAAGAAGCTACAAACAAAGCCAGTATCCAGTTTATACAAATGTTTCATATCAACCTTATCCCTAGGGCTCTTTTTCTATTTGTGACAATGTCGCCTCCAAGAAAAGAGCCCTGAGGATGAGGTTGGTTTGATGACAATACCAACCTCGTCCCTAGGGCTCTTCTACGCCTAGGCATATCATAGGCGTTAATGGCAATACAAAATTACTTTTACTTTCGTGTAACCATTTTAGCGCGGGGAATGTGATTTACCGGAGTTTTGTTCCGGATTACAACCAACATGCCCGATGGACGTCCATATCCAAGACACTGCCAGTTGTTCGACCGGTAAGGGCTATTGTATATCCGGTGTATGCCTGACACACCATCACCAATGTCAAGACTTATTTGGAAACAATAGCCAGTCGGCTGATGGGTACTGTTATAAAGAATTCAACACAAAAGGAATGGAGTTTGGACATTGTGGAAAGGTGAGTGAATGAACGTTTCAGACCTTTCCTTGAAAATAATCAAAAACATATATGGTAGATAGCCTCTCACAAAATGTATTAAGAAAACTTGGAAAACTTTGAAGTTCGTCCGCAAATAGTTATGTAGGCTATTTTTACCAGTTCACTTGTCATGTGCGACTAGCGCAATTGAAACGGAAGGTATGTACCTAACCTACGCATCTGAAAAGGCATCACTTTCGCGAGTTGATGCTGTTTGCCATTTTTATAAAATGGTCCAAAAAGTGCCATTGACTCAATATTTTCGTGAGGGAGTGTAGAAGTCAATATCTTTTGATGCCAAAGCAATGCGTTAAAACACTTTGAAGTTTTTTCTTTTTTTAGGAGGAATCTAGGAATACTGATTTAAGGAATACCGATTTAAGGAATATTTAATCGCAGTGCACGATTTTTAGAATTTTTTTATCTAGACAACACTAGGGTATAAATCATGTGACTCCGCTGATGCATATTGTGGCAAAATGCAATGCGAATTAAAAATGCGCACACATAATTCTGCGAATAAAATACGATGGAGAACAACTGGTCAAACGATGGAGTGTGTCAGTAAAGAAAACATTGATGAATATAATCACGCCAACGATGGAGATCTTTCATTAGCAAAGGATGGTACGTCGATTTGTCTACCTAGTTTCCAGGCCTATATAGATGTTGTTTTTGTTGACTGTTTTGTTTGGATGTACAGATTTTGTCTTGGCTGTTGAATGTAAGTCCTAACTTGTAAGAAAGAAAAATTATTGCAAAATTTTCATTTCCACGGGTGTAAAACTTCTAAAAAATTTTTTTCGTCTCCTCTTTGTTTTAGGTACTAGGTGTGGTCACGACAATATTTGCTTGAACCGAAGCTGCATAGCACTATCCGAATATCGAGCGCTAAATAAAATCACATCATGTTCAGATAAATGTTTTGGTAACGGCGTATGCAACAACAAAAACAACTGTCACTGCAAACCAGGGTGGGCACCGCCCTATTGCAATGTCATAGGTTTGGGCGGAAGTATAAACAGTGAGCCACTCCTAGCGGAATTTTGGCATACTCCCAAACCTACCAACAAGGCGTTGTATACAGTTCTTGGCACGTCATTTGGCGTGATTCTCATGGTGGGCGTGGCAGTGTTTGTCAAGGTGTCGCACCAATTGATAAAGAAGCACTATGAGAAGAGAAAGCAACGACAACAACAAAAATATAAAGAAGAATTGAAAAGTCTTTTATAAATAATAACGATCATTTTGTTATCGTAATATTATTGATTACAAATTGGTGACAATGTTGATGACCATAACATTAAAACTTTGCGTGAAATCACTCAAATTATTCAAAACGACACCCTATTTCCTCAAAGTAAGCATGAAGCGCCTAAGTCACAAGTTTTTTGCCACAGATTAATACAACACTTCCACATTCTTACGGTAACCACCGGAGAAAATCATCCATAATGGGTATATATTGTATACTTTCGGTCACGGCTCTTCTTGTTTAACAGAAGCAGCTGTAATGACATTTAACATTTTGAATTTCTCCAAAGCCTCCCTGCAAAAAAAAATCGAGTAAGTGAACAAACAATCTCTTATTTTCAGAGTTTTAGTTCATAGGATCCAACTGAGTGTCAACAGAAACTTCTAACGATGATTTTACATCTTACTTACCGCCTCTCCCAAATAAACGGGTGGATGGTGTGTTCAACAAAAAGGAACATAAGTAAGGGGTATCGTAACATTCGATCGTTAAAAAATTTGTTTCTAAAATGTTCACGATGGTCTTGATTTTGAATGAAGTGCAGTCCAACACGAGATATCCAAAGTTAACAAGGGAATAAAACAAACAGAAGTGGTCTTACTCTTTCTTCTGCAGATCGACAACACACTTCTGATACAACTTCTCCTGTTCTTCTGGTGAATTATCCAAGCCAGGAATTTTATTAAGCAGCTCTTGACATTGCGCCATCTTTGTTTTGAAAGCAAGGACCTAACACAATGGAAAATACGTTTTATAAAAAAAACGGTTCACTTTTTTATATTTTATTATTTGAAGAAACGTGAGACTGATAAAAGTTATAGAATTATAGAAATTGGAAATGACAGGCTCTTGTTTAAAATAATATTTAGGGATCGCACTTCATAGATTTTGAAAAAAAATTATCTGTAAAATTAAGGAAAAATATCATTTTTCATAATATAAAACAAAACGTACTCTGGACAGATATGGTCTCTTTTCTCGAGCGTTTCATGCACCTGGATATTTCTTTTACTCCAAAATAATGTTAAGAATACGCTAGAAACGGCTAGAACGATTTCCCGGACGCGAAATTTAGTTATTTTTTGCAGGAATTCAAACCACAAAATCTCCAAATTTTCGTTCTCTCGAAATTTTGTTCCCTTAAGGTAAACGAACAGTCGAGGGATTAGAACGCATCGTTAACGGGTTCTTGTAACATGGAAATCTATACTAATCGTGTCTAAAAAAAATAAAACCTGATGTGTGACGTCACTAAAGGTTTCTCTTTCCTTTAAGTGACCTTTCTCAAGTTACAATATTAAAACCCAGTGTGGTATAAGTTTTTCGGGATGACAAAAGTTTTTCGGGATGATAAAAGTCTAAGATAATCTAAGATAGTCAAAGAAAAGCACTAATACTGACTGCATTAAATATATTACGTGTTCTGTCAGGTGGCCAACTTATAGTCTAGTTTACACTGCCTTCTAATTTTGTAAGACGAGTTGATACGAAGAAGTTAAGTCGTTCTCACCTTACGTGTAAGCTCATCTTTCTGGTCTTTTGCATTTTCGATTGACGTCATCATGTCGAGTACCATTTGTAATAAATCAAAGTCCTTCTCCAAACTAGCCTGTGCGACTTGAACCGACATATTAGCTGCCACGACAGCACTTCCTCCAGGTAGACTCATACCAACAATCTTCTTATTCCTCTAGTTATTTCTAATACTACTACTGTTATATAACATATAACAAAAACTCACATCAAAACATTCCACCGTGGCTACCTCAAGGGAAATTTTCGCAAACATAATTTTCGTGAACGCGAATTGCGAAAATACATTCCGCGAAAATTCCTGGCCGCGAAAATTTTTTCCCTCAAGGTAGTAGAAGCGTAAAAACGTTGTACAAGTAAACAAATAAATACAAAGCGGAAACAAAGCCCCACTATGAGAAATGTAACTTTGGTTTGTGTCTCATGGTTAGTAATGATCAATGTAATGGCTACTTGGGCATCGGTTAAAATCTTTAAGGATTTTTACTATTTAGAAATATTTTTAGCCTACTTGAATTATTCCTGGGAAAATTTACTTTGAGGGGAAAACAATACACCAATTTTATTTTAGGTCCAATGCAGGTATGTAATTAAACCTAAAATTGAAGATTGAAAGTTTTCAGACCTAGAACCCTGGAAAAATATATTGGGAATTTGGTTTTGAGCTCTCCTTTCACCAAAGTCAAAAATGAAGATGAAATATGCTTAGCTAATGCTAACAGAAGTACTCCAGGGACCTTAGAGGTAAGCGACATTGACTTTGGGGGGAAGGGGAGTAGGCGCGGGGGCAATGAGAATATTGAAAAGATGAAATATCTCCTTCTCATCACACTTTCCCAAATAGCTTTTCCAGGATTGTAGCATCACGATTCCTACTATATTCTCACGAAATCGTTATATAATACAATTCTAAAGTATGTAGTGTATATTTAAAATAATATTTACATTTATCATTATATAAAACATATTGATTTAATAATTTACAAAAATTTGTGTGGACCAATAAGGATGTGCCACTCAATACAAAAATTCCCTTTGTGCAGGCTAGACTTTTTTTTAAATTTCATTTATCATTAAGCAACTTTACAACGTCCAAAATTTTTTTGCGTTTTAACTTGTTGAACCAGCTCTCAATGTCTTCTGCACAACTCTGTCATTTTAAATTCACTTTATTTGGCGTCATACCATTTAATTGCTACTATCCATGACTTTCAATGGAGCGAGTATCCTGACTTTGCTTGTTTCCACAATGAACCCGTCGCATATCATCTCGTCAACTATAATGTGAACTTTTTCCAAGTTGAACATTATCTGTCAAGTGTTAAGGAAATGTGTTTTGTTTGTCTTCAAAAGAAATTTGTTGTTTGTTTTTTGGAAAATTTTGGTGGGGAATAAAGGGCAGTGTTTCTTCCGACAAGGTTTCGCTATTTGCAAGTGTTGCAGCCATTATTTTTTGATAATGAAACAAGGAAGCAAAAAACTTTAAATTAATTTATAATGCCATATCATGATAATTTTATACATTATATATACAAATTGAATACCACGCCGCTAAGTGTGCATAGCAGTTTTACAAAAAATCTATCTGAACAAGTAACAGTAAATGACTCATCTTCTCTAAATTAACCATCAATAACACCAGACAAAAAAATTTTGGCAGCAAAAATTCATTCCTTGACTTTCCATGGCCGTTTTGACTCATATGTGAGCCATGATTACAATGATGAATTTTCCCTGGATAATAATTTGCAGTATAACGTGAAGCATATTTTTTGTATTTCCCAAGAGGTTCTCAAGAATTTCTCAAGAATTATTTATGCTTATGTATTAATGATTTTCAAGCATAACTTCACAGCTTGGTTGGCAAGCAATTTTAGAGCAATGTCTATATGTGTTGATTTTTAGCTATTCAAGAAACGTTTTTAATTGCAACACAAGTATACCTGATACTTTAGTGTCTGTAAATCAAAACTACATTAAACACCTTATTACCTTAAGTTTTATTCGTGCATACGCCTGCAAATAACACTAGTGGAAGATTACTGGTAGTATAAACACCAAAGAAAAGATACGTCCAATTCACACTAAAATGTAAGAAGCATTGTGTATATACAATATTCAAAATTAAAAACTATACGAGAGTGAAATCATCTTTAAGGACACAGATCCCATAAAAAGTCATGATAAATCGTAAATATTATCTTACTACTTGTCCCAACTATAACTATAAGAGATATCGAACAAATTTAGTGCTCCCAAGTTTCTTTGCGTTTTACCATTAAATAACCCAAAATTATTCACAATTTCTACTAATTTGTATTAGCACCGTATTTTTGGTTTGGAAATCAAGAAATCTTATATATATTAGTTTATTGACAAAAAATCATTTATACATGTACATATATGCATGTTCTGAAATAATCTGTTGATTTATACAAAAATTAACTGGAAACTTACCACCCCTTCAAAATATTTATCTAACACTTCTACCATGTTGTGAATAAATTCATAGATGCCAAGTTCATTCTGTGACAAAAGAAATTCATTATTATTAAGTTGTAACCTTCCCTCAGGCTAACTATTTCCCAAATTGGAATGATTGGAAGCAATTATGTATGCAACTTACATTCTTTTATCAGATACAAGAGAAGAAAAATCTTATCATTTAATATTCGGTAGCCTGTAAATTCCAAAATATTACAGCAATGGAATTGACAGGACAGTGCATCTGCTCTGCAAAAAGATGCAAAATTTCTCACTTTCCCAACTGCTTTCTGATCACTTTAAACATGATTTCTTATAATGCAACAATGCTAGTATAGCAAAATAGTATAGCACATGACATTACAAGGTTCATGTGATTTTTTGAAAATTTTGACCATATTCCTGACTTTTCAAGGTTTTATTCGAATTTTCTAGCTTATAACAGACTGATTGAATACATGTGCCTTTCTGTGTTTTCTTTTTGGTTGAAATTAACAATTTAAATTTGTGAATCAAAAAAGTTTTTTGTGAACCATTTGTGAACGATGAACTTGGTGAATACAATATTATGAATTCTGAAAATATTTTGACTTGTCAGTACAGTATTTTCTATTTCGATATGATTGTTTATCGTGTCGCCGAACGTAAATCTTCAGGTCCACGACATGATTAACAATCATATCGAAATATTATGAATGTTTATATTACAGTATAATGGTTATACCTCGGTTTCATCTATTCCGATGATGAAAAATAAAGATGCATACTTGCGGAATACGATTTTGAAGTTGCGATATTCAAGGAAAGAGCACTATAAAACAGAAATTGGAATGAAATTTCAGTTTAATCAAACATCAGCATGATAGGGCATGATAAAAAAAAAACATGGAAAAGAATGAGAGTGTACATTAAAAAATTTATCATTTCGCAATTACATATTCCCTTAATTTTAATAAGATTTGCAAATAAAAAAAAGAAATATGATTATCATACAATACACCTGATTGTAAATTTTTTTTACAGACATCAAAACTATAAACCAGGGTCTTTCCAGCTTACAGTCAAAGTTAACAGGAAGGTTGCTTGGTTGACTAATCATTGTTTTGTGATTTATTAATTTTGCTCTTTCTCCATAAGTATTTCCTGAATAAAACTGTTGAAGATTATCTTTTTAACACTTTTCAAGTGTCAAAAACGTATCTTCTAATTCCTCAACAGAACTATCACTTTCCATATCGATGTTTGTTTGAGGAGAATGAGGAAGAAATTAACATGCTGCAAGTTAGTACAATAGTGTGAATTGTAAGTGTGTCATGCTAACCAAAATTATCCCATAATGACCAAGCTTTATTAATGTTATTTACCAGAAACAGCCAGCCCATTTTTAACACTTGGCTGAGCGCTTAGTACAGGTATACCTTATCTCACATCCGTATAGGCATAATCATTTCTCAAAAACCATATCCAACTTTGGTTTAAATAAAAACACAGAAAACAGCCTGTTGGTACCCTATTCGGCCTAAACAATCACTCAGAAATTATATTTGTTGGGAAATTTTTATTTTGTGGAAAAGTACTTTTTTAACGGGGATAAAAACACAGTTTTCAACCTGTTTTGACCCTGTTAAAGCAAAAACAATTGCAACATTGTTTTATTTTGCAGGAAAGGTTCCTGTGAAAGTTTAAAAATTAATCACAACAACAGGGTGAGCGCATAGTACAGGTAAACCGTGTTGCATATCTGTATAGGCGTAATACCCTTTTCTAAAAAAAACTTTATTGCAACTTTGGCTTTGTGGTTACCCTGTCCAGCTAAAACAATGACTCAGCAATTTTATTTTGTAGAATAAGTTTTCGTGACAGTAATAAAAGGTGTATAAGAATTTTGGTGTAGCCAAACTGCATTTGACTATTTCACTTTTTAGTCAGATGTAAATAAGCAGCTAACTAGATAGCCACAACACAAACATAAAAATAAATAATTTTGGCTAGGATAAACAGATCTTATATCAAACTGAATAAAAAACTTCATAAAAATATCAATAGCTAAGCTATAGCTCAAAATCTACGTTTGTAGCCAAAATCTCAAAATTTGTCTGTTTAAAGGAGAACTAACAATTGATAACAAGTTGTGCTTAAAATGTTCATTATAATGAGAATAAAAACTGTGTTAATTTTTTTATATTTATGAGCTTTGGTTTTTTAGATATTTAAGCTCAAAGTAGTCCTCAGTCGCTGCCTTGACAGTGTTGATTAGGACCTTCTGTTCGATAAAATACTAATTTGTCCGCGAGGATGTAAACATAATGAAACTGAATGAACAAATCGAGGGAATACTAAACTGTGCCTCCCATGATTGTCTAAGAGTAATTTTATTTATCATATTTTGAAATAATTATCTTTTTTAGAATAAAATAATTTCACCGTTATAAATAGAGTTTTAGAGTTCTAGACATGAGTTGTTAGTTAAAAATAAGTATTACGTGTCTTTAACTTTATTATAAAAATTTTCTCGTTTTTTTGTATCAAAACATCTTGAAAGACCACAGGCGCTTTATTTAATTTGCTAGACTTAAAAACAAAACTTCAAATGATTATGCGCAATAAAATGTACTGGAAAGGATTTTGTGATAGCAAAACGAAACAAGAACAGTCTCAAATTTTTTCTTTTTTACCTACTTTCGCATGTTGTTAAATTGTTGAAAATTATTACAAGCTCGTGAGCTTATATTAAAACGCAAATGTGTCCCACAAGAATGGAAATTTTTGCCTCTCTGAGCACCCAAACGGGAGTAGTCATGTGTTCGAATATCATCTTGGTAACTATTTTTACTTTTTTTTTATTTGTTGTTATAAATTTTATTTTTTTAAAAAGATAAGTGTTCAAAAGCATTATTTAACTAACTGGTAAAGTAAAAGTGTTTCCATCAAAGTTTACAAAAATGCCTGGAAAGTAGTCTGCGAAAAATAAAATTTCCATAACATTACGTAAGAGAGAAACGAAGACTTTTATCGACCATCAACTTTCTGCGTTCCTCTTCTGGGCTTCACTTTCGAGGAATTTTCCGTTCAAGAAGATCTCAAAAATTAATTTTGAAAAATAACTGCATAGTTAACAAATATTATTGCCTACGTGAATAGCAAAATATGTTGTGTCTAACTTCGTAACAGAAATCACAATCTGATAAACAGCTTTTTGTAAACTTTATTCGCGAGATTGTTTACGTATATCATACGTCTTGTTTTTTCTACAATGATGTTGTTCTACTGGAATTTAACTTGTCTTTTTCATTGCTCAAACCTCGCAATAAATTATAATCTCTCTTGGAAGACCAAGAAGTGAGTGCATCCTCACAAGTCCTGGATGAGCTATATGTATACGCCGTCTGATGTCACAAATCAACAAAATATGTGCGAACCAAGTTGGCTTTTTTTCAAAAATGGTGGCGACCGTTAATGTAATTATGGCTTTTTGGGGATGAAATTCAAAATAATAAAATTCAAAATTTAAATTTGTTACGCCATGTTATTTTCGTGACATGTAAGAATTTTTTTTTTGTTAGTTTTCCTTTTATACATGGCTAGAAAACGTGACAATTTTTATCTTAACATGCAAAACATACATAAAGCACAATACAAATCTTTTAGAAAACAAAAAGGTTAAAAAACGCTCCACAAACTTTAAAAATGGTCATTATCAAATTCATCATACAGGGGTTTTTAATTAAAATTACGTAGAAAAATTTTAGGATTTTTTTTAAATTTTGTATTTCGTTTTTAATGTTTTTATGTTTAAAATAATATATATTAACCATAAATATTCTTTGTAATTATTGAATAAAAAAAATGGAATATTAAGATATAATAAAATGTAATAAATCAAACGCCAGTTTTTTCTAACATTACACAGCAAGATCAAAGAAGCTGCCATTCTGCTTAACAGACAGATAGATGTATACAGGTATTATAATATAGTTTGTTCAGTAGGCTGCTTGTTAAATTATGCAGATTTAGAACTTAGTTGCTTATAGCTCTCCAAAGTTTCAGCCTTGCTAGCTTAGTTGTTTAGTTTTTGAGCAAAATCTCAACCTTAGCTCTCAGCAACTCAGCAGCTCAGAAAAAGCATTTATATACATATTACATTTACATTATTACATTTATACCTGTCTTTCATTCCTGCTTAAACATTTTCGTACAATTTCTGCTTCCATCCAAGCTCGTTCATCATGTTCAGAACTATCATAATAATTTGAAAACCTTGTTTGACCTTGTTTATTTACAATTAATATAAATTTTAACATCTTTATCTAAAGAGAAAAACAATATTAAAACTAAAAAATAATCTTCTTAACTTAATAAAAGGACAAAAAGTTAAACAAAAACAAAGTTAAAATAAGCATCTAGAACAATCATCGAAGATAGATTGGGAAAATGACTGGAATTTGTGTTTATACAGACTGAACCTTGCAGTTTTCTCTTTAAAGGAAACAACTTTCTGAACACATTTTTGTCATTACACTGTGCAGATATGCCAACCCTATTGATATGCTTTGCGGGTGTAATTCTTAGAATAGAAAATTACGAATTTGAGACTTCCAGATTGGCGGAAAATACCTTTCCCAGACGTATTTCTCAAAATCTAGCTATCACACATACGCGTTTCATCCTCATATCAAAAAACGCTACAGGCCCTGGGATCGAGGTTGCTCTCTCTTCTTCCAACGTTCAAATGTGGTATTGTAAGAATAAGTCTCATATTATTTTTATGTGTATTTAATGATAATAGAAACCATGCTATCTCGGGTAGCGAAAAAGACGAAACATTAATTACCTTTGTTTTAAACAAAGTTCATTGAATGAGAATATTAATTTCCAACCTCGTCTCAGAAAGAGAAAAAGAGCTCTACGGGACGAGGTTGGTTAATTTCTTCATTGTTCTTTATCACGAATAGCCACCATTGAAATATTTTGTAATCTCTTTTCAATTTTGCGGGCACAATGAAAGTATTATTCTATTCGAAACAGTTTGAAACTTGCTCAAAGTCGCAAAGCAACTAAGCAATGAAATATATTCCTGCGTTATGAATGATTTTGGACAAGTTTTTATTCTAGACTAATTTTCTAATCGTAACTTCGACCAAATATTATTCTGAATGCGCATGAAACTGCTGGATGCGGGTGATTCTATCTATAACTTTTCAGTCGGGTGAGGATACTGTGATTGTGGGTGTCACCCACTCGATGCGGGTGAGTTCACATATCTGCACCGTGCTTGATCCAGCTTTTTTTACTTTCAAAGAAAGATTTTTATTGAAATTTTCAAAGAAAACGTGAGTTTTTTAATTTTTCCTATGAAACAAAACTATTTATTTTAAAGTTCTTGACTTTTTTTCTATTAAATATCGAAAAATAGGTAGATAGATAGATGTGCATATTTTACATGGTGACCCAATTAGGGCCCGCGCTCTACTAGACAACTCCCGGCAACATCCAACGGCCCACACAGTGTGCCATCTTCCCAATTTCCCTCACATGGCTTGGGTTAACCCGGGGGTATGGTAACATTCACTCGCCCATGTTGAATCGCCGTCAAGAGGAATCGAACCCCGGTCTCCCGCACAGAGTACGAGAGCTATAACCACTATAAAACGTGACGCCGTGGATTAGTACTAATCCACGGCGTCACGTTTTTGGATAACTTCCCCTTTAAATGTGATTTACATCTGGACCCCTTATTAGAATGCATGAGGCCATTTGATTGCTGGTGTTATAGGCTTAGCAAAATTACTTGGAATATTGTGTGCTGCTGAAAATGTAACAGACAACAAACACTCTTGCTATATATATATAATGTAGGGTGTGGAACCACCCTATTTATGTTAACCTTTTAAGGGGTCATACTCTACATGACAGAATGCATTGTGACCAGATTGTGGCAGATTCCCATACAGCATACATGTACCATACTGTGTTGCTTTTACATGAATGTACATTCAACAGTTAGTAGCTAAAGTAAGGAAAAAACAATTCATTCATTCACTTTAATTATCCTACTAGGGCTATTTTTTAAAAAAACCTTTGTTTTCCAACTTAAAGCTCTAATAGATATCAACTATGTTACTACAAAATAATCAGACTTGGAGCAAAAGGGTTAGCTAGCTACCTTCCTATATTTGGATTGGAGAAGTGTTGCCATAAGGGGTGAAGATCAGATAGTAGTTGTGGTTCATGCCTTATATTCGCTTTTTGCAAAGTCGATAAGCAGATTAATTGTTGCACAAGGTATCAAGAATGCAGAGAAAAAACATGTTTGTTAATTACATTATAACATTTTATTATCTTATTTAATTCTTATGTATGTAATTTTGGGATTTACAATATCTGACTATTCCTTCCTGTTTTGGAAAATATCATCCCTGGTCTAGTCTTCCGCGTGATTGCATACGACTCTCGTTCTGTTTAATTATATGGGGTGACATTCCTGAAACACAAGAGAAAGAATATTATATTCCGTCTTATTTAAATATCATTACAGTATATAACTTTATAACTATATATTTAGTAAACATTTTGTTAAGTTAAAATGGATTGTACATGAAGCAACAATATTAGTACTTTTAATAATACAACAAAAGTTACCCCCGTGCAGAAGTGCGATAATTTGTCTCTACAGGTGGTATAGAATGATGAAGTTAAATTTTGAATAGTGTGTTCATGCAGAAGTATGTAGACAGTTTGTCTGAATTCACGTGTTCGTGTTTGCATTTAAGCCTTAATATAAAGTCGTGAATTCATGTTATATTGAATGTATCTGGTTGTTGTAGCGTTCGTGACATGAACTAGGTTTGAATATTTGTAGCCAGCTATAGCTGGTATGTTTCGTTATTGTGTTATCATGTTTAAAGATGTTGCTGCTAGCTAATGTTTTCATTTTTATCTTTCTATTCCTTTAAACTATTTACACAAACACAACGGAATTGCTGATTCTCTATATATTTTGTATAAACACTGTGTAAAGTCACGTGCAGTTAAACTGAATATAACTAGCTAAAAGCTTATATCAGTCAGGGAAAAACGCTATCTAAACCATGTACTTTTAATTAAAGGATAAATCCATTTTTTAGAGCCCTGTTCAACCTGATTAAAACTAAGCTAAAATATTGAAATATTGACTTTCGTAAATGAAGCCAGGTTCTGTAAGCTAAGAGTATGCAGTTTGGAAAGAAGCACTAGAGCTTTTAGTAATTTTATTATCTTCTGCATGACGAAAAGAAATTACCACGTGATAGTGATTAATTGTCTTGAAATGAGCAACTTTGACTTGTGCCACGGCAGGTTTTATGTGAGGGAAGGGGTTGAAAATAATGGTCAAAACAATATGCGTGGCAAAATGATTACGTGGCAAAATGATTAAGTGATTCAACCCCTGCACTTTTAAGAACGCAGAAAAGGAATTGTCATAATCCACCCGAATTAGGATTCCCTTAGCAAAATTTAGATGCATCACAAAATGGTTGTTTATTGACGTCTCTGACATAATTTTTTTATTTTTAGAACAAATAAATCCTTATTCATCTCAGAGAGTGTGTACTTTTGACTTTATCTTGAATTAATTGTTGCAAGATTATGTTTTTGTGGAGCAAGCTTATTTAGGTGTTCAACCAAGTTAGATATTTAACATTCCGCTCATTAGGAGCAGTACGTCAAATTAGCAGTTTTATACCAATTCTGTGATTATCTAAACTATAACAACTTTAGTGATTGTTGAAACTGCCAAGTTTATAACATGGGCAATACATCTCTGAAAATAACTTGCTAAAAATTGGCTTGTGCCAGGTGAAACTAGTAGACAATTTTCCCTTTGCATGTAGTGTCATTAGGATTTTTTTTAGTAGTTAAGTAGTAATTATACAAAAGGCTTTTGCTCCCAAGCAAAACATCTCAGTTCCATCATTTATTTATCTGACACCCATTGAGAATACTTCTAAAGCCTATTTTTGATTGAAATGTTTGCTAATAGCTGCTTCAAACATCACCATATTTCTTTTTGCTCAAAGCACACACGTCATTAAGAAAACTTGGCAAACAAAAAAAATCTGAGATGGAGACGGCAGATATTTAGGTTTATTTTGTGTTCAATGAATGATTACAATGATTATTAATAGATTTATTTAAAAATTTAATAATGATGAACCACTCTAATGTGTTTGGTCTGCCTTTTCTGTCAGTTACAAAGTTTCAGTACCAGAAATAGGTCTTATATATACTCCTAGACTTGAAAGTGAAATTACGTAATTTACCTATATATAGATGTAAAAGGATCAGCCTTTGTAATTCTATTTATTTCATGTTGTCAATTTTTTGCTGATGAGAAATGTTATTTCCCTACCTATTTTTTTATTTACGTTAGCAATTATGGAGTGCTGACGTTAGATAGATAGATAGATAGATGTGCATATTTTACATGGCTAGCCTCACAAATATCGAGGGATATACCCTGTCTATTATTTCCAGGAGGGGCCATGGCTTAGATGGGGAGTCCTAGAGTATTTAATGCTCATTTTGAGCTACACAGGCCCAATTAGGGTCTGCGCTCCACTAGACAACTGCCGGCAACATCCAACGGCCCACACAGTGTGCCATCAATTTCCCTCACATGGCTTGGGTTAACCCGGGGCTATGGTAACATTCACTAGCCCATGTTGAATCGCCGCCAAGGGGAATGGAACCCTGGTCTCCCGCACAAAGAGTTAGAACCACTAAACTATGGCGCCACAAACTACGGCGCCACACGTTGCTTAAAAAAGCTGACGGGCAATGTACCTAATAGCTCACCCCTTGCTATATTTTTTTCTAAAAACCAAACGTCAATTCTTTTCGTATTTGTAAATTCGCGAAATTTAACGACATAGGACCTGATTAAAGTTTGATACATATATATGCAATATATAATAAACTCTTTTTGAATGCTTTGGAGAGAGCACATTAAGTGTGCAATTAAAAAAATGTTTCATGAGTATACTTAAAATTTGCAAAAAAATAAATCTTGCAAAGGAAAAATTATGTTAATTTCTTCCTTTCTCAATCGAAAAAACTACAATCACAATACCTTAGTTTCAATGTACAATGAATGTGTCTATGTGTGACTTTTGCAAAAAAGACTTTTCATGTCTCATTTGTTGTTGACAAATTAGCTAAATCTGGAAGTTAAAATATATGTATGACATCAATAATGTTATTACTATTTAATAAAGCTTATGCATTGGGTCCAAACCTACTTAAGGGAAGAACTTTCAATTTAAATAATTAGTGTTATTAGCAGTTTTAGCAAAAATCTGCAAAATTAAATTCTACAGAAAATTTTTTTACATTTGTCTGTTTTGAAAATTCTGATTGGTAAGAAAATAGGATTTTTATTTCAGTATTTGAGGACCACTGACTTTCTTTTTATGTAAATTTATTATTGATATGGCAAAAAACTAATGCCTTCACGATTTAACAATGAAAAAATTAACTTTATATACAACAAATTTACATGCCACTAAATTTCTACCATCAAGGTAAAATTTGGAAAATTAAGCAACGAGGCTTAAAACCATGGTAAATCTGACAAGAAACCTATACGAAGCAGTTCTTTGTTTCAATATGAATATTATTGTTTTAGTGCTCAAAATATTGAAACTGAACTTTAACAGAAAGCAATTATATTCAACCCATTAAGAAAATAGAAACTATTAATTAATTTGGGCGTTAATACTTATTAATTATTGTTATTAGATAATAACTTGCTTTATTACAAAAGAAGGGATTGGATGTTAATGAGCACATCAGTACACAATGACGACTACGTTTATTGCTTGGCACCAGTCCAATTTTTTTTTGACTGACCACATGATAGTTGTTGAAAATGTCTTCACCCTGTGTAGTTGCTCGTAGTGAGACTGTTGTTGTTTCTGCTGGGACACTTTCTCTTTACAAACATGACGGCCCTTGTCTCTATCAATTATTATACACACTATAAAAGATTCTAGGACGCGTGTTCTGTAAAAATGCTCTACTTATGTTACCTGAGATGCTTTAGTGATACTGTTTAAAAACTTTTGTGTTTCGTGTTGTCTTAAGAACCGCCGAGGCCAACTGCAGTGTTTACTTTCATTGAGTTAATCATTTGTGTTCGTACGTATTTGTTGACATCTGAAGGACGTGTGTGTATATATAGAAACTCTCCTCTTGAGTGGTGTGTGAGAAAACTCGTAACTCATACTGTGGTTTGTTTTTAGTATATAAACATATTTGAGTACTTTACTAAAGAAATTTGAAATGGATGAGTACGCAGCAGAAGAAAACTATTCTAGAAAGAGACCCTACATGGCTGACCATGATGATAACGAATCCAAAGGCAGACAATCAAAACGAAAGAATTCCCATAATAATGGTGGTGAGTGAAAGTTCTTTTTGCGCAGCGGTCGAGGAAGATTTTAGTTGTCACATGGCTCGATAATAACATATTGACAAAATTTGTATTTAAAATATTAGTTGTAACCATTTGGTGTTGTTGTTATGTCCATTCGTTCTTTTCATTATGTTCTGAATTATAAGTCTCCGTAAGTTTATTTCCGTTTTTGTTATCGTAGAATCAGTTCCGCTGTTAAAGATGCTCGTTCCTAATTATGCTGCTGGTGCCATCATCGGTAAAGGTGGAGCGAATATCGCCGAGATTCAGAGTCGTTTCGGTGCGACAATCCGACTTTCACCGAGTGGGGAGTTCTATCCTGGTACAGAAGAGAGAATTGTGATTATTACTGGCGAAGTGAATCAGATCGTGGACATGAACAATTACATCATCGACAAAGTGCACGTAGATGCACACGAAGGTGGCGGTGGTGGTGGCAGCCACCGACATCAGCGAGATGAAGAACGCGGTCAGAAAGTCAAAATAGTTGTACCTAACATGACAGCCGGTTTGGTCATTGGCCGAGGTGGCGCTACGATCAAAAACATGCAAGAAGAAACCAAAGCAAAAATCATGATCACGGGACGAGACGAAGCTAAAGTCCACGGTGAACGTATCATTACGATCTCGGGAAACACAGAGCAGCGAATGGAAGCAGCAAGACTTGTCGTAGTAAAAATTGCAACCGATTCAGAGAATATGTCTAACAAGAACCTGACCTATTCAGGCAGTGCAAACGGTCTTGGCAATTACGGCAATATGGACAGTGGAATTCAAGGAAATTTGTCTGCCCTGGGTTCCATGCTTGGCAGTATGCAACAACATGGTCACAACAACAACCAAAATCTATTAGCAGCACTCTCACAAAACCCGCTTGCAGCCTTGCAGCAATCAGGACTTGGATCGCAGCTGGGTCTTGGAGGGAACTCCTCCCTGGGTGCACTTGGCAATCTGGGATCTTCCCAGCAAATGGCTAGTCTGGCTGGCCTCACGCAAAACGCTGGCAGTGTAATTAGCAGCATTAAAACCACGGTTACTATACAGATGGAGATTCCTGATATATTGGTTGGTGCAATTTTGGGAAAGCAGGGGAAAACTGTTCACGAGTTTATCCAGTTCAGCGGTGCAAAGATACAGTTTTCTTCTAAAAATGACTTTGCTCCTGGCACCACCGACAGGATTCTGACAATCCAAGGAGACTTGAATCAAACTCAAATTGCATACTTCCTTATTAATCAGAAAATTATGCAAGCCGAAAATGAATTGGCTAGTGGTTTACAAAGGCGTTAATTTTTCTTTGTTTTTCCCCGGCAATTTTTATGGCAATGTGTACCGTTTGATTGCCACAAAGTTGCATATTTCTTTAGCAAACGCATTTTAGCAAAGTATTTTTTACAAGTTTTATTTGCTGAAACGTTGTTCATAATTTTTTTTATAATGACAGTTCCATTTTTATATTTTTTTCGTCAAAAAACGACAGTTTATAACTTTCAGTTCATGCTAACATTTTCATCGTCACATGTTACCGTCACATGCTTTGGTGACGTTGTATTGGTGTCAAAGATTTTACCATCGACGCTGTCCAAATAACACGACTGACAAATCATCGTCATTTTATGCCGTCCAGTTTTCACGTCATTACTCCGATAATCATCATCATTATCATGCCAGGACGTTTTGGTCACTAAAGCACCACCACAACATCAACCTGCTGTTAAAAAAAGTACATTTGTAGACTTTGAAACATTTCCACAAACTTTGTTTTTCTCATGGATTGTTGTTATCATGTTTTATCAGAAAAGTTGTTTTACATCCAAACATGTTTTTGTTGTTCATTTGTTGCATATATTTCTTGTTTAAAAATTAAAAAAAATAATTTTTTTAATGTTTTTCTTTGTCACTTTTTGTGTTATCATCTGGATGTATATCACGTGACGTTATCCACGCATCCAATCTTTGAGCATACACATGAGTCTACCAACCACGCTGTTCCAACAACATGGTGTAAGTTCCAGGCATGTGAAAAACGTTCATGTCAGCTTTTGACTGTCAGATTTGTTTGTCTGTCACGCATTATATTTCAGTTAATATTGACGTACCTATAATGTCAAGCTCAAACATGAAGTTTGGAATTCAAATTTCTTGATATTTAAAATATTTTTGTGTTTGGTAAGACATAAGTCAGATTTTCTTGCACTTAAAATTAACAATTAAATAACGAAAGATACTTTCAGTTGATTAATTTTCACGAGGTCCAAACAAATACATTTCTCGAGGATTAATTTTCGCGAATGAACAATTTTAAGGTTATATTTGCTAAGAATTATTTTCACAAATCTAGCATTATTTCGCAATATTTATACATTCTAGGCCTGTTAATGAGATGAGGTGGTCTTAAATTGAACTTGCTCGTATCGCAGAGAAAATTTACCGAGAAAAACTAGTTTTTCCAAAAAATCATTTTTAGTAATTTCGAGATTTTATATTCGTGACTTGACCTTTCCGAGAATGTGCGAATTCGCGAAAATTAATAAACTTATGGTAAAGCATTTTCCAGGAAATGGCTATAAAACCTGGTTCACATGCACAATAATCTCGTCTTCAACAGTAACAACGACAGATTGATATTGATAGCAAATGGACAGTTCGGTCTCGCAGAACGAATAAAAGGATTGAAAATATTTACATTGATTTTTTTTATTTTTGTTTAACATAGTTTTTGCGATAAGTTCCAGATAACCAAAAATGTCAAAATTCGAAATGTTATTGGTAATGTACAAATTATCATGAGAAATTTTTTCAAAAAGTCAAAATTTTAGGTTTTCTTTTATAAGAATATCAGGCTGGGATTTCATGTTAAAAGAATTGGTGTTTTGTATAAAACAATAGAGAAATAAGAATAATGGCCAGCCTGATTAAAATTTTTTCATTCTTGTAAAAAAAAGTGTGTATTGGGCGTAAATCTTTTCTGTTAACTGTGTCAATTTTTTTTCAGGATATGTACAGGCAAGCCAAAAAAACTGACTTAAAAAGGTTACCTGATACTTGAAATGAAAATTTAAGCGTTTGTTTATCTTTTATTGTCGCCATTTTGTTTCGATACTTCACACGATGCCACTGCATTATCGGAGGGAATCGTTTCACTTTTTGCATCGCAACGGAATTATCGAAATTATTCCGCTTTGCATATCCGGATAGGCTCAGTTTTGTGTAAACAGACACCCTATCCGGTATCAGGTTGTCCAACTCTGCCAGGAATAACAGGAAGTATGAAAGTATAGATAAAATTTTAGGAAAACGTGGTCTTCTCATGAAAGGTGAGAAATTTCAGGTTTAGATGGCCGCATAAGAAATTTCACCAGATTTGATTCTTTGTGCGAACGATCAACAAACCTAAAAAAGCTAAGATCCACGGCATAGACCAACAGCCATGTCTCAAATATACCGAAGCAGTGACAAAATTTACGAGGCAAGAAAACATTCGGTTTGGTTTGACATGATGGCAGTATCAGACACAAACAAGATGCAGGCGCTGCATAAACTATCTCGCTATTAAAAATGCACAACTATGAAACATCGACAATGCGACCCAATTCTACAATTTCTGCTAACAAAAAATACAGCCTATCATTCATGGTTAAAGTCGCGCGATTTGAAACATTTATGGTCTTAAATGGCATTTTTAGGTGGACAAAAATTTAACACTTTGATGTCACCATCATGTTGAAAATTTAAGCGTTTGTTTATCTTTTATTGTCGCCATTTTGTTTCGATACTTCACACGATGCCACTGCATTATCGGAGGGAATCGTTTCACTTTTTGCATCGCAACGGAATTATCGAAATTATTCCGCTTTGCATATCCGGATAGGCTCAGTTTTGTGTAAACAGACACCCTATCCGGTATCAGGTTGTCCAACTCTGCCAGGAATAACAGGAAGTATGAAAGTATAGATAAAATTTTAGGAAAACGTGGTCTTCTCATGAAAGGTGAGAAATTTCAGGTTTAGATGGCCGCATAAGAAATTTCACCAGATTTGATTCTTTGTGCGAACGATCAACAAACCTAAAAAAGCTAAGATCCACGGCATAGACCAACAGCCATGTCTCAAATATACCGAAGCAGTGACAAAATTTACGAGGCAAGAAAACATTCGGTTTGGTTTGACATGATGGCAGTATCAGACACAAACAAGATGCAGGCGCTGCATAAACTATCTCGCTATTAAAAATGCACAACTATGAAACATCGACAATGCGACCCAATTCTACAATTTCTGCTAACAAAAAATACAGCCTATCATTCATGGTTAAAGTCGCGCGATTGAAACGTTTATGGTCTTAAATGGCATTTAGGTGACAAAAATTTAACACTTTGATGTCACCATCATGTTCAGCATACTTTTCATGTTAACTGAGCCAAATTTTGTCGAAAATAAAGTAGTTTTAATTTTTGGGCTAATTTTGGCCTAAAATGACATTTAGGTGACAAAAAATCCAAATTTTGATGTCACCATCATGTTCAGCATACTTTTCTTATTAACCGAGCCAAATTTTGTCGAAAGTAAAGTAGTTTTAATTTTCGGACCAATTTTGGCCTAAAATGACATTTAGGTGACAAAAAATCAAAAATTTGGTGTCACTACCATGTTCAGCATACTTTATTTGTTAACTGTGCCAAATTTGGTCGAAAATGAAGTGGTTTTAATTTTTGGACCAATTTTGGCCTAAAATGACATTTAGATGCCAAAAAATCAAAGTTTTGATGTCACCATCATGTTCAGCATACTTTATTTGTTAACTGTGCCAAATGTTGTCGAAAATGAAGTAGTTTTAATTTTCGGACCAATTTTGGCCTAAAATGACATTTAGGTGACAAAAAATCAAAATTTTGATGTCACTATTAGGTTCAGCATACTTTATTTGTTAACTGTGCCAAATTTGGTCGAAAACAAATACCAATTTTGGTCTGAAACGTCATTTAGATGACTTCGAAGTACTTAGAGAGTTTAGGTACGAAGTTTAAGTCTGTGACGTTGCAATTGACCATTTGGGACATAGTTACAAGTTGGAAACCAATACTATCCTCGCAGGCGAGATAGTAAAAAACACGCTAGAATGGGCACGGTGAAACTTTGAAAATTTTTTCAAATTTTTATGGTAAGTAAGATTCCTTGAGCTCCAAAATTAATAAACGGGGGGTTTATATAACGCGATTTACCTTGACTTACTTACAAGAAGCAACTAGAGATGTATCTGTTTAGGTAAAAAAAATAAATGCATATGTATATGTTAATATAACGCAAATTAGGGAATATGTTTATATAAGGATGGGCGCATTGACAACTAGGTTCTCTCTTATTTTTAAAGCATTTACAATATTAGGTGCCGTGTAGCCTGCCACATTAGATGAGTGAACCATATCAGGGGGATACTATAGTGTTTCTTTTTGCGTCGATCAAACCAAGAGAAGGAAGTATGTGTGAGCTTTGTATTCCAATTGCTAAAAAAATGTTTTTCTAAACTTTACCTACTAGTTTTAAAGTAATTCGTAACTTTTTTAACGTCCCGGATATTTTACGTTACACTTTCCAATTTAGCGCAGCCGAAAAAATAATTATTTTGAGCATGCCGCAGTAATTATAGGAGGGGATAAATTACCGTCATATCATCAACTCAAGCCCGCACAAAAATTTAGAGGAAAATGTGATCGTTACCGCACTAAATTAGAGCAACGATGTTTAAAAAGACTCCTTGATTAGAGAGAGGGAAAAAAGTAACAAAATGTTTTGTTATCCTTTTTTATCTTTTATTTTCATCATTTTTCCCATTTTTTTTTTTGTTTTTGTCCATTTTAGGTTTCTTCTTCTTTTTTAGCTTATTTTCCAGTTTTTTCTTGTGCTCCTCAAAGTTTTTAATCTCAGCCAATGTTTTATCTTGCATTTGAAAAAAAAGTTTTTCGTTCGAAGTTTGAAATGTTAACTCGGCAGGCAGCACTAATTCACCCTAAGGTCCGAAAAAAATCTTTTGATGTCTGCGGCATTACGTCTACAGACAAAGTTAAGTTCGAAAAATGGATCGTTTTATAAAATATATGCTTCCAAGCATCTTGAAGATGATGCTGATGTTGATGACGATCCATTTACATTGTAAATTTATGTTGTAGTGAATCCGCAACATAATTTGAGGTAATTTTGACCTTAGCCGCACTAAATAAGAAGAAAATTGAAATAACTTTACCCGCACTATTATTTAGAGGAGCATTAAATTCGCGTGAATTTTGTGCTTCATTAATTTCATGGAATAAGCTAATATCGAGTGAACAGCCTGGGTACAAAATTCGACCTCTGTCCGCCACGTATGAACAACATGTGTAATCCACAAAGTTTATGTTTCATCTAAAACGAATGAAGAATCATAGACGCAAAACTCCGTCGTTTGTGAAGGAGGGGTGACAATAGTTTAGAGGGGTAAAAATGTTTACATTTTGACAGGGTTGTCACGTATCTCCTCAAGATTCCTCAATTCATAATTTTGAAAAGTCTCCAAATATCCAACAAAGGAAGAATTTTTACCAACTTTCTTAAATATCCTTAATTTTTTATTTTTATTTTCGAAATGCATGAAAATTCAACATGGGGATAGAAATAATTTGGTTTTCTCTCGTGGCGTTACATTTGAAATCTAAAATATTTTCAATTTCTTTGGAAAAATACGAAAATGTTCTCAATTTATTATAAAAATACCGTCATCTTAAAAAATGTTTTAAAAACTCTCATCTCACATTTGACTCAAAGGTTGCCAATATAGGCGCTGGGAAGGTCGTTTACTCTTTCTGAAGTCACTTCAGTCTTTATTTAATATCGAAAATTTGTTTTTAATCGCATTTTTCTGAAACATTTTACTCTTTTTAATAATGTGTTTTCTTTTGAATTTCCTGACAACAGTTAATACTAGTCGTTATCCCGTGGAAAAATCCACGGGTTCGCCCGTCGCAGCTAAGCTACCGTTTTGCGTGACAGACGGACAGACAGACAGACGTATACGGGCATTATAATATAGATGATAATGTGTCTCAATCTTTTACAATGACTGGATGGGAAAGGGACCTCATATAAGTTTTTGGTAGATTGCAAAGGGATTTATACTTGTCCTTATTACGCTCACCGAGACAACAGACCCTGGGAACGAAGTTGCAAGTTTTGTTTCGTTTTAACTTGTTTTGTAGGCCCAATCTCGAACCCAGAGTATAGCGGTTTTTTGTGTAGCTGGAGAGCCTGGGTTCGAAGTTAACGTAGGCAAACATGTGTTTAGGCTAAAAATGTTCCAATACTTCGATTTAGAGAGGCAGAAATCTTGACTTCGACGATAGCTTTGTAGTAATTTCAAAAGTTTACCAGCATTTATTATTGTAAATCAACAACTTTGGCGAGCACGAAATTTGATCCTCCCAAAAATAATTATATTTTGGATATATTTAGGAAAAAAATTAGAAAATAGATTTTGATAAGTTGTTTCTGACAGTGTAGCTTCATTTAAAATAGTTATGTTAGACCCTATGGCATTACACCTGAAACTGTCTAAGTAACAGCCAGCCTTGTCACCAGGGATCTTCTACACCTACCGTAATTCCTAAAATTAGCGCCGCGGCGCTAATTTAATTTTCATGATTTTAGATGCGGCGCTTATTAGAGGGCGGCGCTAATTAGAGCGCCGCGCTTATTTCAAAGTTTTAGATTTTTTGTTTTTGAAGGTTTAGGGTGTAAGTATTAAAATATCACAGAAAAGGCAATTCGTTTTACGTTTTCAGTATTTATTTCTGACATACGAATCCATGAAATGAATCAGACCAGATCAGACACATCAAGATCATCGTCGCTATCGCCATCTTGATCCTCATCGATCAGATGGAATGGCTCGCACGCATCTTCCACATCTGAATCAGAAATATGTTCAAAAGGGTTAGAAAGAGTAGAACTTAAATAATCAAGTGCGGCGCTAATTAGAGGGCGGCGCTTATTGCGAACTTTAATCAGGTGCAGCGCTTATTGGAGGGCGGTGCTAATTAGAGGAAATACGGTATGGTTCTGTTAACACAATTTTTTTATTAAAAAAAGTAAAATTCCACTTCTGTCCAAACACTGAAGCAAGTTTTCTGTGGGAGACTTTTCTTATGAGACAAAAATGTTAATATTCAACTTTCGTTTGGATGAACTGAACGTTAACTTAGCTACCTGTCGTTATGTTCTCTTCCCGGAAATCTGGTTTTCTTTTACTGAGAACTTTGATTTAACTTCTCCTCTTTGAGAGTTTCATAGAGAGTCTAGCCAAGTGTTTGCAGGGACAAATTTTTAAACTGTATTTGTTGAACTCGATTGCCCGTACTCATAAAGACACGGAGAAAACTGGAAAACTGGACAAAAATGTAAATCTAAAGTGTTGTTACAAAATTGATGAAACGTTTTCCATGCTGTCGTTCTACGATTAAAATTATTGAGAAAATATAACAAAGCAATAAACAAAACTTGAAAACATTTAAAACTCTAAATATAAACAAATTTAAAGAGTTAAGGAAATTTTTGCTTACCATTATTGCTGAAACAAAATATTTGGGTTGTTAGGCCAATTGTGTGTCCTAAACGTTTGCACTTCGCGGGCGTTACAAAAAAATTGTTCCTTCAAACCACTTTACTTGGGTGAAGATCTGCGTGGTATGAAACTTCTTGTTTCAAATGTGTATAAAATTTTACGTTGCTTCAAATAAAAGACACAAAAAATTATGTTCCAAAATTTTTTAAAAACACATTTCTGTTTTCTAAAATTCCTTCAAAAGATGTAAAAAAAATAGGATTATTTTAATATTCATGATAATATTCAAGGCCTAATAAGAAGCAAGCAGATCATTGTTGGTGCACCCCCACGTGACCAACCCCCAGGCCTAAAAGGGCTAGGGTACGCGTTATATATTAGCAACGCCAGGCTAGAAATCCTGACATATTTGCAACACCCTTAGCAGCAGTTTGAGAAACCTACACATTTACGTCACTTTTTTGTGAATACCTTGCAAATGGAAACGTTGTTTTCTACAACGTGGATTCTGGTTCATTGGATCCATGTTGTTCTCTACAACGTGGAAGCTGGTTCACTAGATCCATTTAAGAAAATATGTAAGCGCGTAGTTCTTGTTCTTAAAATAAACGTTTTGTTAGAATGGTGCTTCTAAGAATGAGCTTAGTAAAAAAAAAAAATTTCTAAAGCGCTGGGTATAGAATGTTCTTATCAAAGGTTTAAGTAACATACACGCCTCGCCGAAAAACTATTTTCTTGTTAAAATATATTTTTTTAAAACAACTTAACCCTATTATACCTGAGCTTTTTTGGCCCTTGTAACCCTGGGGGGGGGGGGCACAATGTGCCCGCGGGACATAAATCCTGAACCACTTGTGCTTAAGTGATGAAACTTGGCTCAGTTGGAGAATGTGTTAGTACAAACTCAATCCAGGTAAAAAAAATAATTTGATGACGTCATAGGGATTATAAATGACGTCACACATGTGAAAAATGGTCATTTTTCCAATTTTTCAGTACGTTTTAATTTCTCGCGTGTTACTAATGATACGGCCTTTATTCTTGGTAGATTTGTGGAATGAATACCAAAATATGTGATTCACATGAAAAAAGTAATTTTAATGACGTCATTGGAATAAAAAATGACGTCATTTCGGCCAGAAAATTTCTTATTTTAACGATATAGATACAAAGAACCGTTCTACCAGAAATATTGATGCTCATGTCATTAAACTTGGCATATATGTAGAACAGGGCATGTAAAGATAATCGAGGTAAGGAAAACAATATAATGACGTCATTGGGATCCGAAATGACGTCAATTTGCTGGATCGATATTTCCTTCAAATCTGGTCTGCTTTTTGTCCCTAGTAACCATATAATCACCTTAGCAACACCTTGGTTACCACTTACTAACCAACATACATGTAATAAATACTTATGTACCCAATACAACATCTTATAACATTCTTACATGAATGTCAACGGTTTTCAAAATTCCAAAAAATTTACCCCCGTCCAAAAATGCAATACCCCCAGCAAAGTACCAAATTTTTCCGATATTTTTTTTTTTCATCAGAAGCCCTAATAAAAGTTAGGAATAGTCACAAAATTTTAGCACTTAATCACATGTGTATCCAAAGTTATGCCTAGTCAAAGAGGCCGCGGGCACTTTGTGCCCCCCCCCCCCAGGTATAATAGGGTTAAGGATGCGGTAACCCCCTGAGGCACATACTCAGCATATTTAAAATATCCCCTCTGCTCGCTATATTAACCCTGGCAATTATATTCTGAAAGCCGAATAAATTATCTCTAGAATGATGATAAAATATTTCCATAAAAAAATCCAAAAAGTAGAAAAGATATTATATACAAAAATTCACCCTTCCAGTTCATTTTGTCGAACACTCCCCTCAGTAAAATTTTTGTTCGTTGAAAAAAATATGATTGCGAAGCTCTTATTCAGCTCTAAAAATCTTTGCTTCTTTTACACAAAACAACATGTGGTTCCAAAAATATAGCATATTTTGTGTTACAATAGCTGTTTTATGACTGATTTATCTATTTTTAAGCATGATAGCTCAATAACTCGATATTTCCTCACTTTCTGCGTTAGAAAAAGCAAATTTTTATAGCCAAAGATATAATTGTCGCAACAAACTTGTTTTCGTACAATTTCGACAAGATGGAGGGGAGTGTTCGACAAAAATATATACCGTTACGACTGAAAATTTTATTTCGAGAAAAAGCAAATCAAAGACCTTTGTTTTTACCTGCAAGAATCATGGTTACACCCACTTAAACGTTATGAATAATTAATAACTCATGAATATTTTATTTAAAATTAAAGGTAAAGTGTTTTCGCAGAACTATGGGTCTAGTTATTGTTAAACAGACAACAGGATAACATAATATAACAGGATAAAAACGAAAAAAATAAATAAATAAATTAAAAAGGTATAGATGATAAATAATAATATATTTGTATAGATTATTAAAGTGTGAATGTTTCCTATGTTATATGTAGAGATGCAATTTTTTATTCGTTCTGCATAACTCTCTTTAATTATTATACAGATTAAATCTATTTGAGGAATTTTAAACTTTGAGCACACTATTGAAAACACTGAAAGATAAAAAAGATTTTTTCTCATTTTATCCCTCTTAACAATAAATATTTTTGATTTTTTTTAAAAAAATATCAGAAAAAAATTTGCCAAAGAATCAAAATTAAAAAAAAAATTTTTTTTAAAAAAAATGCCCCTGAAGGGGGTTACCGTATCCTTAAGCACAGTGTAATGTATACAAAAATTCAATCAAAGTTTATGCTTATATTTCTATAGGATATTTTTTAGAAATTTCGATCAGCTATTTATTCACTTTGTGAAATAAGTTTATTTTAGAGACAAAGATATTGCCCTGGTCTCTAGGTTCCTTCAACCTTTTAAAAAAGAAAAAAAAACCGGGACGAGGTTGTCTATGTTTGTCTCTTTTTTAATCAGCCTTAATATTTATCTTCAATTTGTGTCTCGGTTGTTTAAAACAATTAAAATGGCGGCGCAAACAGCGCGAAAATATACTTTTGACAATTCATGTTTGACATGCAAATAAATTGATCAGCTTTTCTGTTTTGTACATTTATTTTTCTAAAAAACAAACTTTGGGTTAATTTAATCGATTTTTTACCATCCTCTACTATATCTAATTTGACGTTTTTATTGTATATCGATAAGGTAAATTTGCACATTACAAACCACAATAATTTAATTGCTTTTTTTCGCTTGTTTTTCAAAAGCCGGGTGTCCGTAGAAATATTCGTTGTTTTTTTAATCTCTAGCCAGTTGAAAATAAATCAATAAAGATCGACTCGGCAGTGCAATAGATTGAAATACCCCAAGTTAAATAACCACTTCTTGTATGTTTTGTTTTTCTGCTTCCGAAAACTTCGAAACTTTTTTTCTTACTATTACTTGCGCAGGGAATCGTAAAGTTGAATGCCTTTATGAAATCAGGGACGAAAGGCACTCCACCCTCGTCCCCAGGGTTTTTTGCCTTTTTGATATGGGAGATGACGTCAAAAAGACAAAAAATCCTGGGGACGGGGGTGGAAGGCACTCCCCTTCCCCCCCTCCCCCCAAAAATGTCGATCCTACTTAATATGAAAAAGACTTGCGCAGAGGATGCGTTTTTACCGTATCTAGGATGTTAAAATCTCAAAATTCTAACCCTAACCACTACCACCCCAAAAATGATGATTTAGATTTAGGATTCTTACAAGAAAAAAAAGTTATTCTCTTGCCGCGTTATGAGAATTTTTTTTTACACTTTTCATACCGCATGAAATTTTTTTTTTACTTTTTTCCGTCCCCCGGACCTTCTTTTTCCTTTTTCTCTTGTTTGTTTTAAATTTGTCTGTGAATTTGTTATAAATACCCGTACATTTTTACAAGATCTCACAACCTTCAGAGGCACATACTGTGAGGTGTGTTTTCAATCTTCGAAAATGGCAAAAATTTTCTCATCTTCGCCTGCATTACTTTGTTGAATTTTGCTGCATCATGGGTGCGCGAAATGGAAAGTAAGTCGAACATTTTTTGTAAGCAATAACTTCATCCACTGGCTTTTTCGTGATGTTCTATCTCAAGGAGCTCTGAATAATAAAATGATTTATAGATACATACCTCATAAAATCGTTAAACGTCCTATTTATTTATCTAAGCTTTAGACAAAGGACTTTACCAAGGTGATATGGTTTTGAGACCTGACCAAAAGGAAGCATTGGAAAAGGCCAAAAACACTTTTGGATCAGTCATTGGATTCCGATGGCCAAACGGTGTAGTGCCGTACGTCATTACCAGCTCTATCGGTAAGTTTCATTGGTCATTTTATTTCATCGGCGCGGTTGGACGAAACTACTTTCGACTCGCCGTATATATAGAGCTTCGGAAATGAGTTTGCTTTAAATTATTTATTTTCTTTTTCTTTGTTTTATTAGGCAGCGATGGTTACAAGGCAGTTCAACTGGCTATAGCTGAGTACCATATACACACTTGCTTAAAATTTGTAAAAAGGACTAATCAACGCGAGTATATCAAGTTTGTAGATGGCGGAGGGTATGTTGTTTATGTTTAATATTCTGCGCTGAGAGAGAAAACAGAGCTGCCGTTTAGTCATCCGTTTTCTTACTTCAAGAAAGTCTTTTAGCCTTTAAGATAAACAGAAAGTTAAAAAAAAATTCAAATGTTCAGTTCACTATCTAAAACAATATACCCTTTTCAGGAAAAAAGTTTCTTTGTTAAATTAAATTGTTTTTAACCGCCCTTCTTTTTTCAGTTGCTCTTCTCCTGTCGGCTTTAACAATCCTCGTTACACCAGCAATGGTGTTAATCTGATCACCCTGGGTGTAGGCTGTCGCAGCAAAGACACAGCCATGCATGAAATGGGTCATTCTATCGGTAAGCAGCTTAAGCTGGAAGAAGTATTATTGAGTATAAGTGAGGCTTGAGTAGACCTGACTATTAATTGTCATAAGACGCGAACCAATAATTCCAACGTAATTCTTAGAAAATTAGAAATGCACTTAGAAATGTTCACCAATTACTATATCGTTTTCAAATTTCACTTGAATCATCGA
Source organism: Hydractinia echinata (assembly GCA_030067915.1). Taxonomy (NCBI): domain Eukaryota; kingdom Metazoa; phylum Cnidaria; class Hydrozoa; order Anthoathecata; family Hydractiniidae; genus Hydractinia; species Hydractinia echinata. The sequence continues at coordinate 1,181,068 of JASGCC010000104.1, read as the reverse complement.
AACAAGGTGTATCATTTATTATCGATGAAGAGGTACCTTTTTTATTGCACAGATTAGTCACGTGTTGTGCTTACATATAAAATCCTTCTTTCCATTGGTTGATTGTCTGCAATCATGTCGAGTCTGTCCTCTAAAAGAATTTTGTCGGATGTCTTCTACATTACCCAGTCCCGTCTGTATCAGACGAAAACTGATAATGTAAACTCCGCTTTAAGAAAGATCATTTTGTGAATAATTTTTCAGAATGTTCACACAACAATTTAATTTGCTCGACAATATAGCTGCTCCTTTAGCTATTGTCCAATACGTTGGAATTCGTTCTAATGAAGCACTGTATACTCTTGAGTAGACGCCCCCTCTTTACCAACACTCCTTTTGAATTAGCAATACCCTATAAGCAGTATCACTCCCAGAGACTGAGCGCCCCTAATGCCCCTACTGAGCGCCCCTAATGAATTACCGCCACTCTCAATTCCTCTTACTCCTAAAAATTAGAATTTTAATTTGTTGATTAGAATTTGCGGTAAGCAGCCAGGTTATCTATACATTGACATTTTTTTAAAAAAACAACGCCTTCCTTTTTAGGTTTATATCACGAGCAGAGTCGACCGGATCGTGGCCGCTATGTTACCATCTTGAAACATAACGTGTACAACCAAAGTAAGTCGCCTGCTGTTTGTTTACAGATTTTGAATATATTTATTATATTCTCTTTTCATCTCCCAACAGTCTTGTGAAATTCAGCGTATTGAGTCTTTTAAAATTTAAAGCATAAAATAAACAGGTAGGCTGGGCCTAATAATCATGAATAGATTACTAAAATTGTCTCGATTACCTGAGCGACTTTTACTGTCTACTTTTGTTTTCTTCTTTGACTTTTTCGTGAAGTCGTTGTTTACAGCAAACTCTAAAGCGCAATCTATGGCAAAGAAAATCACGAACATGATAAGTTTTCTTTATTAATTTGAGCATGGCTATTTTGATAGAGATTTGTGATATATATTTCAGGGATGGTATTCAACTTCAACATAGTCAATAACATCAATTCTCTTAAAACCACGTACGATTATCGCTCCATGATGCATTATGATCAAACTGCATTTGGATGTGACGATAACTGGCGCAATTGCAAAATGACTATCAGGACAAAAGATCCAGATATGCAAACTGTGATTGGTCGAAGCAATGGATTCAGTCAAGGAGATATCAAGCAAATCAATTTGATGTACAATTGTAAGGGAACTGGAACAGGGGGGACTGGAACGGGAGGAGGTAATGTTTGTTTTTGTTTGCATCGAATTTATTCTTCTTCCTCTTCATTTTCTTCGATTGATTTGTTAAACCCATTTTTTAAATCCTTTTTATAATCTTTCTTCCTCTTCTTTCTACACCTGTATGTATTCTCTTTCTTTAAATTATATTTTTTCCTAACTCAACGAGGACATTATTTTGAGGAGATGTGTGATTTAAGAATCGTAAATGGAAAGTGAATCAATTCAACGACTTTGCGATGTAGATAAAATAATATAGGGAAAGTTTACGTCTGTGTTTATTTATTTATGTTGCGTGTGCGTTGCATATTCTTAGTAAACAATAAAAACGGATTTGTTCAAACCAGTTACGGTAAAACATTCCTGTTACGATGCTTTTTTATTTTACAGGTACCACTTGTACCGACAGCCACTTAAACTGTCCATACTGGAAAAGCATTGGCGAATGTAACAAAAATCCAAACTGGATGTTGAAGAATTGTCGAAAGAGTTGCCGACAATGTTAATGTAACACTTTTGCTCATGTTATTATCTTTGAAATAAAACATGCTATCGCAAGCTAAGTGATACAACATACAAAAAACAGACTGACCTTTTTTTCCCGCCAAAACCCACCGCGGAACTTTTGAAACTTACATTGCCGTAAAAGATATAGCTCATTATACAAGCTGTGTAGAGCCGAGCCGAGCAAGTTGACCATATTTTCATTCAAGCTGTACAGTTCGTGCAAACAGCCACTGGTTGCACGAACAACACTAGATTCAACACGGCCAAGCACTGTGCTGTGTTGGTTCGACTAAGGATGTGTTATAATAAAGATCTTTGTAGTATTCTCAAACTTTAGCCTTATCTTTAATGAAAATTCTACCTCCAAAGTTTTCTAGAAGATCCATTTTCACCGATTTTAAATCACTTTCCAACTACTTTACATGTATCCAACGCGTTTCAGCCAATACATGGAATTTCCGCGGCTCTTAGCACAAGATTCTATGCGCAGAGACATATCAAATTAAGCCACAAGTATAAATAAAGTAAACTTTACAGTGTTCCCTGAAATGTGAACTCGTCACTTTAACTGAAGACTGAAGACTTAAAAGACTTAGGTGCTATAAAAATCAAACTTGCGGGCTCTCACCTCTACAGTTGCTTCAAAAACCCTCAAATCCAAAAGAATAAAATGTAAATGCGCCTTTTTCTCGGTTCACTGTCTAATGCGTTCTCAAAAATATATAAAAGTCTTTCGCAATTTGTAGGCTTTTGTTGGGGTGTGGAATAAGCGAAGCCGAGTCTCTTGACTTTGAGTTATGCCTGATGTAAAATTCTACTTTTACCCTATTTTCATACCAGAAAATTACCTGCTATATACCAGAAAAACGACTTCGCTTATTTCATAGACGCTCCCCCATTAAGAAAAGATAACCGGCGAAAGGAACTTTGATTCCGCACGCGTTCTTTAGATTTTTTGGCAGCCCATACAACGCAAAATCTCCATTCTGCCTAACAACGCGTAACCATGGCAACAAAACAAAAGATATTTGAACCAAATTAAAAGTACCGCTGTGTAGAATCATATATTGGTTAAATGTTAAAAAGAAACAGTTTTTTCATTTAAAATTTAGTGTGTGTTTCCACCCAATGGCAACACATCCACTGTGGGTGAAGACTACCTATTGAGAAAAGCTAAAATTTGAAGGCTGTTTTCCACTTAAAGAACATTTTCCGCGGAATGGAACGGACAGAAATAAAAATACTTCTGGGCATGCGTACTGCAAATGTTTACATCACGTGAGTGGAAATTATTCTTTCCGTTCCGTTACGGGGAAAATAGAATCGAGTTCAGCTTTATCTTTGCGTTCTTTGCGGAAACAACAGGTAGAAAATGAGTTAGCCAATCAAATATTTTATTTTGTGAAAACTGCGCAGCAAAGTGTGTTTACTTTGTATATTAAAATGTGCGCAATAATATGAACTGGAAATTACCAACCAGTAGAAAATTTTCTTCTCTGTTCTGTTTGTACGGTCACGTTTTCGTTAGATTAAATCTGCTTGGTTAAATTATATGGCCTAAGGGTAGAAATGTTAAGGGAATGCGTACAGCTTTTTGTGTGTTTGATGTCCAAGGATACGGTAACCCCCTTTAGGGTCATTTTTTTTTTTAAAATTATTATTTTTAATTTTGATTCTTTGGCATATTTTCCTGATATTTTTAAAAAAAGAATCAAAAATATTTACTGTTAAGAGGGATAAAATGAGGAAAAATCTATTTTATCTTTTAGTGTTTGCAATAGTGTGCTCAAAGTTTAAAATTCCTTAAATATATTTAATCTGTATGATAATTAAAGAGAGTTATGCAGAACGAATAAAAAATTGCATCTCTACATATAACATAGGAAACGTTTCAAACTTTAATAATCTATACAAATTTATTATTAGTTATTATCTATGCCTTTTTAATTTATTTATTTATTTTTTTCGTTTTTATCTTGTTATGTTATGTTATCCTGTTGTCTGTTTAACAATAACAAGACCCAAAGTTCTGCGAAAATACTTTACCTTGAATATTAAATAAAATATTCATGACTTATTAATTATTCATAACGTTTAAGTGGGTGTAACATTTCTTCCTCATGATTTTGCAGGTAAAAGCAAAGATCTTTGATTTGCTTTTTCTCGAAATAAAATTTTCAGTCGTAACGGTATATATTTTTGTCGAACACTCCCCTCCATCTTGTCGAAATTGTACGAAAACAAGTTTGTTGCGATAATTATGTCTTTGGCTACAGAACTTTGCTTTTTCTAACGCAGAAAGTGAGGAAATATCGAGTTATCGATCTATCATGCTTAAAAATAGATAAATCAGTTATAAAACAGCTATTGTAACACAAAATATGCTATATTTTCGGAACCACGTTTTGTTTTGATTAAAAAAAGCAAAGTTTTTTAGAGCTGAATAAGAGCTTCGCAATCATATTTTTTTCAATGAACAAAAATTTTACTGAGGGGAGTTTTCGACAAAATGAACTGGAAGGGTGAATTTTTGAATATAATTTTTTTTCTCCTTTTTGGATTTTTTTTATGGAAATATTTTATCATCACTCTAGAGATAATTTATTTGGCTTTCAGAATATATATATTTGTTAGGGTTAATATAGCGAGCAGAGGAGATATTTTAAATATACTGAGCATGTGTCTCAGGGGGTTACCGTATCCAAGCTTGATGAATTTGGGTTAATATTTGAAATGAGTTAATTTTTATTATAAGCATGGCAAAAATTTCTTAGCTTGTCCCAATTTATCACAACATAAGTAGGGTAGTTTCCAGTCATGAAAACAGTTTTGAATCTCTCTCTTAATAGATGTCAAAACGGGTGGACTTTACAGACTGCAAAAATGAAAAATAGATTGCTTTTAGAGTGGAACTTAAAAGCAGTTTTTCCCATTCTCAATAAGAAAGGAGGAATAAAAATTATAAATTATGATTTGCTATCCAGCAGCAGATGAAAAAATATGAAGGACGACCCACCGTGAAATATTGAAAATAGAAATGGTGTAATGAATGGATCGAAAGACTGTATATGGTAATAAGTGATAGCAATATAGAAAAAGTCGTGTAGCAAAACTAGAAGAATGCACATTCTAGTCATTAATAATTCAATTATTTCTTAACTGTTCTTGTTATATTTGTTAATTACTTTAATAATTTGTTTGGAGATCATGTTTTTATTCCCTTCCCTAATTATTCGGATAAAAGGTATGGAAGCTCTAGAATTAAAGTCCTCAACTCCTCTGCCAATATGCGTGAAAACTCAGAAAAAAGATGGTCAATAAATAGTCCAGTGTTGTTATATTTATATGCTCTGGCAGAAGCCTCAGAAATTAATTTTCAATAAATTGTTTTTATCAAAGTACAAGAACAGGTTTTCCCATGAGGATACTAATATCTTATTTGAAGGCGAGATTGCCAATGGTACAGAAACATTTAGAGATCAAAAATGAAACATGGTCTTTTAGAATAGTTGCTAACGCCTTAGCGTCAGCATGGTCTATTATCTCCTATTATTTCCTGGATTTTCGTGGGCCGTCGCTAATTTTTCTATAACGCAGACATCGCAGAAACCGCGACTATCGCGTTTTCAACGTTCCTCACCCGTAGAACTGAAAACAATAATGTTGGCCAAGCAAAACAAAAACAAAGAAAAGATAATGAACGCTTCCTAATCTGGGGAATATGCTATTAATGTTGATAAGTCAGTGTCCAGCCGCCGATGAAAGTTTTCCAACTGATGATGGATTAGCAAATTTGAACGAAAAGACCGATGATGGAGATAAAGTAGATGATAGGTTAAGCAAAGACGAAGGCAATGAAATAGTAAAGTAAAAAAAAAGGCTTTGTTTGAGACTCGCTTCGTTTGACAGATATTCACTATTCCAGGATAAAGCAGCCGCAAATAAAATCCACTGCCAGTATTTCTGGTTATTTTACTTCGGAAAGAAAACAAAGTGTAATTACAACCTATTAAAATACATCATTATAATACCAGCACGTATTTAATGTTTTTCCATTTTGGCCAACCGTTGATTTCCCGAACTCCCGATTTTTTGAACTTTTTTCTCGGTCCCTTGGGAGTTCGAAAAATCGGGGTACTACTGTATATTGTAAATATGCTGTTTTTCATCCAAAAAAGTAAAGCAGGCTGCAACCTTCGCAAAAATTATGTGACCTATCGTTGGGCTTGACCGCTATAGAGATGTCAGTTCAAGAGCGTAATGTAAATTGGAACTATAGAAGTGTCCGCTACATAAAGGCTTTGTTATAAGAGTTCCTAAGAAAAGGAGATTGGAGATTCACTATTTAAGAACAGTCATGCGCCGAACATAAGATTTTTCTCCACCCAACATTGCAATGCTTGACTTTTACTTGAATGTTGTTTCCCTTACGCAGTTCTGTCTGTAAAATATTTACACTTGATTTTGCTAATTGGTAATTTTGTTTACGTCTTGTCTGGATACTTTTCGATGCAATACAGTTTCGCTGAGCAAACTTTAAAAACAATGAAACGATATTTTCGTCTCACATGTTACAATAAAATGAAAAAACCAAGACATACATGTAGAAAATATACACATTAACCACGGCTGGAAAAAGCAGCTTATTTGATAGTTAAATTTCATAAAATTTATATTTTTGCCTCACTTTAATTGAAAGTTAGGTAAATTTTGTTATTCAGCTTTTTCAATGAATACACACAGACCAAAATAATTTGGATGTGTAAAAAAGAACCAGGGTGTTTTGTGTGAAGTCTTACAAAGTAATTACGAAATAACTGGAACTCTTAATTTTTTATTACATGTGTCCTATGATGTACTGCCAGTTCTTTATTATCGTCAAAATAGTGATTCTGGTAATTTATTATCTGGCTAATACATAAAAACAAGCTTGGTATGTACTTTTGACCTCAGGCTTCGCATTTCACAGTACAGCATAAAACCAGCCAGTATCCATTTAATATTAGAGCGTTTTTTGTGGTCTTCTTCTCTTCCAATCATGAACAGATTTTGATCGTAGATAATCTAAATCGCTCATCAACTTATATCCCATTGTGAGTTCGCTTTCTGTTGCCTTCTTAACCATTTCTTCCTTAATTATTTCCTTATTGATTATTTCTGCCTTAATTATTTCTTCTTTTTCCTTAACAAAACATAATAATTTCTATACTTGTAAACTTCTAAACTTTAAAAAAACTTATATCAACAATTTAATTTCAAAAAGGTGTGCCAGACTAGTGCTTTCATATAAGAAGGATTTAGCCTTGCCGGGATCTCGACTAAAACATTTAACGGGCTGGCTCTCACTTCCCATATGACAGGTTGTTGATTTTTATAAGGAATGGTTAAGAGAGTGAAGATCTCAAGCAGGCTGATTGCAGCATATGAACATCCCTTTGATGATCAACCTTTTAAGTTTATTTAATGCATTTACATGAGCTCATCACCTCAGCTAAGACTCGTCGTCTCGGCGTGACAGCACAGCTAAAACCGTCGGTTTCGCATTAATAATACTTTACTTTTGTCGAAAAAACATGCTGCCATTAACGTACAGCAAATTTCACCTGTTTTAGCGTATTTTATTGTACTTTCAGTCCACCTTCCCTGACAACTTGTACCCAATCTTAACACAATGGAAAAGCCACACGAAACTGAAACTTTCACTCCCCTCTACTGCAGTGTAAACTTCTGAATACCCTCTCCATCTTCGGTAACTCAAAGATTTCTCTAGTTTTCCTTACCATAATATACCTTCAAATTCATTATAACTTTCTCTTGACTCCATCCACCCTCGCTATCTCCCCTTCTCCTACAATTAGAAAGAAAAAAAGTAAATATTTTAATTGTCTTAAATTATGGGATTGTGTCAAGACATCCAGAACAGGTAGGTTTGGAAAAGGGTAATGTCAATTCGAAATTAGAATTTTGATTGCCTACAGAATTCAGATAACTTCCAAAGCTCAGTTTATCTCGTTGTAATGTTGTTCCACTTTTATACATAGCCACAAAAAACTATGGTATGTATAGTAATTAATGAAACTTTGAATTAAAGAATGGTATAATTTCGTTTTTAGTGAATGTATTTTGTCCGAAATTTGTTGACAGTACATTGTAAAGGTATGAGAATAAATTGTTTAACCACACCGTAATGACGAATGACTTCTTCTGTTTCGATATTTGATTCAATTTGTATTCTATACCAAGAACTTAAACAAAAAATGTTACAAATGGTACAAAATACGTTAAGATCTAAAAATTTGAGTAAATTTCATCCTAACAAAGGCTCTCATTCTTATATGTAAATTAAAAAAATAGTTTTTTTGCCCCCTGTTTTCTATCTCGCCTTTTTTTCTTTTTGTGCAAACATTACAACACGAGGAAGATATATAAACGCGTCTAACGTTACATCAACCATTATATTCAGTTGCACCTGCATTGGAAAAACATGGAAGTAAAACTCTTTATTACTTTAGTATGTGCAGCCATGCTGCATGGCTCGCGTTCTTGGGTTCGAGAAATGGAAAGTAAGTTGAAGCTTTTAGGAATACTGCAGTAATAGTATCGACTTCGTCCCCAGGACATTTTTGTCTTTTCTACGCCCTTGTCATGTTAATAAATAGTATAGATCTTGGTAACAAAGTTTTAATAGCACACAAGGTGAATTTGACAAGCACTATGTTTAAGTATTGTTTTGAAATAAAGTTGAAACTGACTTATCGAGGTATTTACTTCAAAGAATGCGCTTCACGTGGTCACACGTGAAAAAATTAGTAGTAGTCGAGATGTAGTAACTTGCGAGAATACAAAAACAAGAAAAAGAAAAAAACGTTTTATTTTTTTTCTACAAGTAAACTGTGTTAATCATGTTTTGTTTCATTTGCGAATTTTTAGACCCAAATCTGTACCAAGGTGATATGGTTTTAAGGCCAGATCAAAAAGAAGTTCTAAAAAATGGAGGAAGTGCTTTTGCTTCTATAATTGGATACAGATGGCCAAATGGCGTGGTACCTTACGTTGTAACCAAAGGAATTGGTGAGTGTTGATATTTCTTTATTAAATTGTATCAAAATAAGATTTTTATAAAAGGATATCAAAATCCCTCCTCTCCTCTTACTGGATTAGGATATGATAGCATACGACGCAGTTTCAATATTAAAAACGATCATTTATCTTCTTCGTTACCATGGTTTTACTTGACCAGGGGGTAATGGAGCTTTGCGTCAACACAAAAACATTAGGAACGCACGCTGTAACAGCCGTAACATAATTCTATTTTGACGCTCGAAATGAGGCTACAAAAAATACAAATAAAAGAAATTAAAATAAGAAAGAGAAGACTGCATAAATAGAAATGAAATATTAAATACTACTTACTGAAATATAAATTAAAATCATCCAAGACAGCAGTACATAAAGTCCAATCAAAATAAAAAAAAAACTACAACTTAAACTTTTGTGAACGTAAAAGAGCAACTGACAATGAGTAAAAAAAAGCGAAATATATAGCGTAAATGCCCTGGAGACTAGAGAGTAGTAATGACTATTTTACGTGAGGGTAATGTAAAACAAAATAATTCTAAAAGGGAACTATTGTGTAATAAAACTAATACACGCAGCTGAGAATTTGCCTTCGTCAAAAATTTGACCTGTGCAATATACCAAAAGATTTTCTGCTACGAAACCGAAATTTTGAAAACCGTTGCCTTGTTAATGCAATAAAGATGGCGCCCAAAACTTTTGGGCTAAACAAGTCGAACTAAAATGCTTCTAGATTTTTTTAATTCAGGACACACACTCGAGATACCGTTGTCTACAAATCTTTTCATACAACAATTTTAGCCTATGGCTGATTAGAACATGAGTTTTTTTTGCGCCATTGCATCATTCGAACAGCAAAAAACGCGTTTTCTTTCCGAGCTGTGCGGTTTATATCGACTAAAATACGACAACACGAGTTCGACCTGCTACGCGCGTAATACTTGACAAATTCACTTCAGAGGGTACACCAGTCAGCTACCTTTCTCACTGCTTGTAGACAGCCTTAATCAACATTCGCGAGTGCAATATATCATCTCGAGAGACCGACAATGAATTCTAGCGATCGCATAGGATCAAACAATGTCCGTGAAACTGAAAGGCTCCTGATAGATAGCAAAATAGGATGCTATTATGGTTGCTATGTAGTTATTTTGATTTTGGTGGCGGAAAAAGCAAGATTTCAGCATTCAAACAAACATTCAAGGTTTTAACAAATATACTATTCACCCCCGTATTTTCAGGACAACAACACCCGAAAATAGGTAAAAAAATAATTTTTTACATGTCGCAATTTCTCCCCATTTTGTTTCGTGCAGAGTGTTACACGGTATTGTAAAACAATGACATTTTTTGTGCGGAGGAGAAAATAAGATCGCCTATGTACTCTCACACCATTCTCGACTCCAGAGCTCTTTGAGATAAACTCGAATGTAGGTTTTAATCTCAAAGAGCTCTGGGGAGGAGAATGTTCTCACTCACCAGTCCTCTGTAGAATGTGAACTGTTCCATGTGAGGTAAACTTGGGAAGACACAAACTACCTAAAGATAAAAATACAGGACCTGAGTAAATTAATATTATACATTAGTTCTGCTTTTTAATGGATAAAAATATTTTCTCCAGGCACCGACGGTAAGAAGGCTGTTGCAGATGCAATTGCGGACTACCACGAATTCACGTGCTTGAAATTCGTGAAAAGAACCAACCAACGAGAATACATCAAATTTGTTGGCCACGGAGGGTAATGTTTTCTTTCTTCTTCTTCTTCTTCTTCTTCTTCTTCTTCTTCTTCTTCTTCTTCTTCTTCTTCTTCTTCTTCTTCTTCTTCTTCTTCTTCTTCTTCTTCTTCTTCTTCTTCTTCTTCTTCTTCTTCTTCTTCTTCTTCTTCTTCTTCTTCTTCTTCTTCTTCTTCTTCTTCTTCTTCTTCTTCTTCTTCTTCTTCTTCTTCTTCTTCTTCTTCTTCTTCTTGTTTTTCTTTCTCTTCTTTTCTAACACTTCTGATTACTTTTATCAGGTGTTCATCACCAGTGGGATATAACAATCCGGAGTTTACAAACAATGGTGTCAATGAGATTACACTCGGTATAGGTTGTCGCAGCAAAGGCACAACTATGCACGAAATTGGACATTCTATTGGTAATAAATTTCTTACGGTAACTTTACCTTGTGTCCATCAAACGATTTAACTCTTGTTAAAAAACCTTATCACAAATAGCCCGGTATTAATTTAATCTAAAGTGAACCTCATTTGTTCATCCTCGTACCCAGGGTTTGTTGCCTATGTCAAAGCCGCTAGCGCTTACTTCATGGCTAAATGCCGGCCTTGATGTCAAAAATGCAAAAATCCCCTGGGGACGAGGTTGCTCATTTGTTTTGATTGCAATTGCTGTCACACAAGCACACAAATTATTTTATTTTACACGAATGTATTTTCCGAATTAGGTTTGTATCACGAACAGAGTCGACCGGACAGAGACCAGCATGTTCAGATTTTGTCGCATAATGTGTACGACCAAAGTGAGTAGCTGATCAAAATTTTGTTTCAATTGATGGTGACTTAAAAAAACTCTTGCGCACTCTTCTAAACCTTTTTACCATCTGAGATAAAAAAAAAATAAAACAATCTATTCACTAGGACTCTTTAAAAAATCTTGGTAACGGGTTTGTTTTTACATTACTATAGCTTTAACCACGTGTTTTTTAGATATGGTATTTAATTTCAACAAATTACCGCGAAGCAAAATAGATAGTCTTGGTACCGACTACGACTACGCTTCGATGATGCATTACTCCCGACAGGCATTTGGTTGCGACAGATACGGCAGAAACTGCAAGGACACAATTCGAACGATTGATCGCAGCAAACAAAATGTGATTGGCAACAGAAATGGTTTCAGTGAAGGCGATATTGCTCAGATCAACAAAATGTATAACTGTAAAAAGACCAACGGAGGAGGTAGGTGTACGGAATGCTCTTAATCTCAAGGCGTTATCAAGGTCTTATAATACATCGTATACCGATTATTAAATATGAAAGCCAATCCAGCGATTCATATGCTTTGAGATTTTAAAGCAGTAAATGCCCTTGCACATTACATTTAAATGCAGAAATTGAACGACAATCTTTTTTCACATTCATTTTTTCACATTTCTTACTTTATTGGCCAATTTTTAAGGAATTTCGAAGCCACTAGCATTTGAATTCCCGACAAACGACCATGTTTTTTCGCGAACGTGCAATTTTTTGGTTGTACAAATGTTACATAAAGTCTTATTATAACAGGAAAACTCTGTGCCAGCCATTTGCGTGTCATTTTTAGGAGCCACTGTTTGCACAGATTCAAATGAGAATTGTGGATACTGGGCAGTCAATGGAGAATGCACCAAAAATCCGGATTACATGTTGATAAACTGCAAAAGAAGTTGTCGAGATGGTAAGAAAAACTTTCTGCTGCTTGGCACTGAGCTTTCTGAACTTTTCAGCGTCTAAAAACGTTCATACAGACGCTTTTTTAAATAACAAAAACGAGGAACCCAGCGAATTTTTTTTCACTAGGGTTATAAGATAAGCAAAGCCTTGAATTGTTTTTATTTTTTAAATAACAAAAACTTATAAAGTGTATCAGAACTCCTCTAATTGTCATTAGTTATTATAATACATTTTTTAGTACTGGGTGATAAAGACAAAAATTGCGCATATTGGGCAGGCAAGGGAGAGTGTCAATCCAATCCGACCTATATGTTAGTGAATTGCAAGAAGAGTTGTAATGTTTGTTAAACAAGAAAAGAAAACAGCAAAATTATTTTTGTTTGTGTGTATTTATCAACCTCGTCCCCAGGGTCTTGTGGCCCCTGAGCTGTTATTACGGAGTGGCCTATCAACTTCATCAACATGGCAAAATGTTCTGGGAACGAGGTTGTGTATTTATTTGAGAGAGGTCCTTCCGCAACGTTGGTCTGTACATTTTCCAGCTATATGCTAGGATTTTTACAAACTTTAAAATCTTACCAATGACTACAAATAAATAAGGACTATTTGATGGATAACAAATTGTTTCCGCGCAATGTTTTCTTTATAAGCGGTAAAAAATATCGGGCGTGATGTATATACGTTTGAATACAAATAAAATTGGAAAAGTATTTGGATTCGACATTCTCAAGAAAAGATATAAAAAATAAGGAAAACCAGCTTAAAATCTCAAACAAGAGATTCGAGGCTCTGAAAAATAAATAAATCTGAGCTCTCGGCTAAGTTCTTTTTTGTCAAAGTGTCGATATTGAATGCAAAAACAGTCGTAGCAAGCGAAGTTAGGAATCATTGGCTCTGTCTTTAAGAAAACAGTCTGATATAGAAAAGGTTTAACAGAATCCATTGGAAATACTTTAATGTAACAATAATAAGTTCTAGTTAGAAAAAAGTTCGATGTAGCTGGCCGAGAGGAAAAAAACCAACCTCGTGTCCAGGGCTCTGACAGGACGGCTCCGTAATATTATTATTATACTATCACGGAGCCGTCCCGTCAGAATATCATAGGCGTAAAAGAGCCCTGGGGACGAGGTTGGAGGGAATCCACAATATAAGTAATTCAAGCGCAATTCTCTCTTTTATACTTATTTGTTATTTTATTTTCTACAACAAAATCATGAAATGTAAATGTTAGATTTGTTATTTATATTGCTAAAAAAATCTTAAAAAAATGATTTTTTCTTGAAGGTTTAAAAAAAATCGTAAAAACAATTATCTGCAAGCGCTGTCTGTAATCTGTCTTTCTTTTGCAGCAACCAAGTTTTCTTTACTTAAAGAACTATAATGTCTCTGTTGAAAAAATTTTAAAGGACTTTGAACCAACATATAAACGATCAACAAAATTCCATGGACGCAACAAAGCCACTTGTAGCAGATACTACCCAATAACGTTTATTCTGAAAAAACATTGGATCAACTTTTTTATAATATGTTTTCGTTCCGTCTTTATGATAACACAAATAAAAATGTTGGTCCATGAATTCGTTGCCCATTTTTTTCGTGTCGTCGTATTCTTCTTTATATACATCTAAGCCTTGATACGTAGCAGGAATGTCGTTTAAACCGCTAACATCTCCTTCATCGTTCCAATAAAATGTCCCCCATGATTGTCGCCATGGATACCAAGTTTGGGCAGAAGTACACAAGAATAGAAATGTTAAAACACGCGGTAGCATGGCTGAAACGAAGAATAAATTTGCGATCGATGAAATCATGTTAACATTATATAAATAATCCGGATATTTTTAAAAAGAAAAGGAAGAAGAAGAAGAAGAAGAAGAAGAAGAAGAGGGTAATGGAAGAAGAACAAGAGGAAATTAATTAATGGTTAAAGGAGAAGAAATAAGCTTAAGAACACAACAAAAAAACACCAACCCTTCTGTAAGAACACTATTTTAACTTTCTTGCACTTTTCTCTTTCTCTCACAAAAACAACTTACAGCTGTTTAGGAAAGTTTTATTTAAACTTTTAAAAATTCATGACTATTCATATCTTTTATATTTCTTTTTAAATGGAAAAAACACTAATCAATTCAAAATGGTAATACGAAATTATGAGCATACTAAATCGACTTGGAAATAACAGAAATATTTAATTCCTGTGTTTTAGTGCGACTGACCAACATGGAAAAAACCAAGAGGTTTTAAGCAAATTTTAAAGTTTTTTCGCGACACACGATGAATTTTTGACACTTATTGTAAAAAGCTCCGACGATGAAATATTGACTACATGATGGCATCTTTTTTACATTAACTGATTCGAACACACTTAACTTTTACCAAGTAGCCACTGAGCGTCGCCTACTTCAATTACGCCGCCGAATCGGCTCGTGTTTTATCCACAGTCAATAGTCTATCGTCCATATAGTCTATCGTCCTTAAAGACTTACCAACCATGCAAAGAACATACAAAATTAGAGATTGTTGTATTTGATAAAAAAAATTTATAGTACAAAAGATAAATAAATTTTGAGCTAAATATAGTAAGTAGAAATTAGAAGAGCAGCCCCTCTACTTTCCATCGACATTCGGCAACTGCGCATGCGTTGAAGCAGTTACTGTAAATTTAGCATACACGCGTTTTTTTGTAAGAATACCCAAATTTTAACCAGGCTTGTCATTATTCTTATTTCTCCATTCTTCTAAACAATAGACTTCATGCATATTCTTATAAAAGAAAAAGCATGCAGATTATTATAAAAAGCCATAATATCAAAAAAGAGCTGATTATGCATTTTTTTATCCCATAGAGGTTGGGGTATTTTGTCACATGTTAAACACCGCTTGTTGTAGCTGATTGGAAAGTTTTGTACAATACAAAACACAAAGAACGTATATATTCTCGAAAAATGGAGCAAATATAGAATATAAAATATTAACATATAAATATATGCATATCAACATCAAAAAAAAATTCAAAAAAAAATATTCAAAAATCAAGTTTTTTTACTATCCAATGAATTCATCCAATTGCTTGAGTAGTCAAATGAAAAAATATTAATTCAACTCTTCTCCAGTCTTCAAAACGTAAAGAAGTTGCTCAGATTAGGCAAAGTGCGTCCACTGCTTAGTGTGACCATGGTGTGACTGTTCTGATGTCGGTCGACTGTATCTTTCGAAATTTCAACTAACTCGAGAGATATTTCACCAGCACGAACTCGATTAATTCTTGAGAAGAACATTCCTGATAACAGCTCAATTGAATGGCTTCACACTGTATTCAGGTGGTGGAGGAACAGGAGGAAGGTTCTCCTCAGCAGAGTATGGAGGAGGTGGGCTGTAGTGTTGACATACTGAAACACAAAATTAAAAACAAGTTGAAGAAGATCAGGAATAGCAAACACGAGACTAACATTTGGTTTCTCAAAATTCGACTATAAATTTCGAACTAAATATCAGACTGGCAAATTCCCGGCATTACAAAATTTAAAATAAACAAAACAGTATGAGAAAGTAAAGATTATGTCCTTTCACAGAACATAACAACAAGCTTCAAGCTCCATCGTTAGGCGTTGTTGAAAACAGAAGACAACTGGAAATAAAGGGTAAACTAGATTCAAATCCAGTAAATGCCCAAAACAAATTCTGCAAAATCAGAAATTAGGCTATTTAAAAAAATCGGACAAAAACAATTGGGAAACAGAAATTTTCAAGCAAGCAAAATTTTGAATAGTTTATCAAAAAATGGTTAGGCGAAAAAGTTCATTATCCTATCTCTCTAATTCAAAAAATTTAAAACGTATACTTGCGCTTACACACAAAAAACAGAAAGAAATTTACTGATATTTTTTCTATTTTAATCTCCATGATGACAACACATAAATTGTATTCCGCTTAAAAATTTTGGCTTTTAAATTTTTACTTGTTTTATTTACGTTTACAAAAAACATACGTTTTAGGCTCAGCCTGAATGTTTTTTAATTTTAAAGAGATTTTTTTTTTAAAATTATACGGTAGTCATCTTTTCAGCAAGATTCCTGTTAAGTTGCTCTTTCAATGTTTCTCAATATTTTGCGAGTTAGCAGTTGAAATTACCTTTAATCTCAGCCTTAAATTAAGTTGTGTTTCTTATAAAAATACGTAAAGTGGTACATTTCAACACAGAAAAAGGTCATGAGATACAATGTTTATTTACTGGTGGTATTACTATTCAATATCATTATTGAAAGATCAGGAGCATGGAGCAGGAGTTAAAAAAATTATGACATGTTTCTCGAACATGTCATACAAAGGGCAACAAATATCACTATTTAGGGCGGCATGTTATTAATTCACCAAACTAACTACCCTACCATGTGGTGTGTTGCACGTGTGTGCTGTGTGATGAGCTTGATGCATCAAATCGCGATACGGTGAGGGCGGGAGTGACAACACTGGCGGAAATGGAGATGGTTGCATTTGCTCTTGAGGTGGTGGAGCGTGGATTTCTTCGTATGTGTCATCGAATGGAATTGTTCGATACTAAACAAATTTTAAATTATTTTTAAGTACTTTCTTTCTCACCCCTTCTATTCGTGTTGTCTCAAATTATCCAGGAGATGACTCTTCGTTGGAGTCATTTGCATTGCGGAGAAAGGGAAGGGGGCGGCGGTTTGATATCAGCAATTGAAGAAAACAGCTGATTTTTTAGGGCGTTTCTTTATATTTTGCCCCCGGTTTCAGGTCATTAAAGGAAATTTAAGGCATAAAAAAATGCATTCCTTAAAAATAAATCCTAATCATTAAAAAACACAGACAAGTATTTGATAAATCACCTGTGCACTATCTAACATGATCGGTACTGGCGACAGAGATTGCAACCAACTGACCATCTCCTCCTTGAAAACCAAAAAGAAAAATATGCAAGCAATGGAGAAACTACAATCAATATGCGTCAGGTATTAACAAAAAATTAGTTTTTTTATAATTTAAATATATATTATATTTATTGTTATGGACAGAGAATACTAATGTCTTTTAGTCTTTTTTATTTAAGAAACATGCGAAAGTAAGCAGGCTCAATGTTTCTTAAGTTTTTTCCCATTTCAGAATCAAATGTTTCCTAAGTAATATTCTTGTTCGAAAGGTTCAACATACACGTTCGCTGCCAGCCCGCAAGAAAAGTTTCTTCTCGATTTCCCGTTTTCATTCTACCCATGTTTCTTAAATGTTTTGTTAGCTTTTTTCGTTTCTGAGCCTCGTGTTTCTTATTTACGTGTTTCTTAAACAAAAAAAACGTGTATATGCTCTAAATAAACTAACACAAAACAAAAGGATGCAGGTTTTTCTATACTAACACGTGACACACAGTATAAAACACAGACTCAAAAACCACAGTACTAAACATAGAACATAACATATAATATATGTTATGTTCTATATATATAACATATTATGTCAATCAAGAAGACACTTTGATTACAACGTTAACAAAAATCAACGTTAACAACGATACTCGTTTCGCTCGAAGTTTTTTCAATGGAACATTCGCTTTACATGTAGGTATATGTACATAGCAACTTACATGACTGCTTGCTTGACAGTACCACACTATTCCACTTTTAAGAAGAATTTCAAACACGTTAACTTTTCCTGGGAATGCTTTACTTGGTTTCACTTCACTGATTTCACCACGTGTTACAGTTTGTAATGGTTTGTGAGTCTGTAGAAAAAAATTACTGTTCCTAAAACATTGCAATCAATGGTGAAACGATATTAAAGCAGGTACATCGTATAACTTAAATAATAAGACAAAAACAGAGCTTAGGATTTTCTTTTATCATTCTTTATTGCGATAAAATTACTCGTAACAAATCCCGTCCAAATTAGGCTAGTTTATTCACGCAAAAAATACCCCAGGGGCTCAAAAGACACTGAAAAATTACAAATATACAATTTGAAAAATATACAAAACATTTTAGTATATAGAGTATAATGAGAAACACCATACATGTTTTGTTTCGAAGTAGTGCAAGTATGTTCTTTCCAGTTTGAAATAACGCTTTCCCCAACCTGTAAGCACATTCTTGTATTTCAGGAGTTCTCCTTCTTTCTAAAGTTAAAGACAGGAAATATAATTAACTTTAAAACTACTTTATAAAAGGTATATCATAATTATTAAACAACTACCCCAGATGTTGTTTCTACCATGGATAGTTAACCCCAGTTTTTAAATACCCCTAAAGTTTCTTTCCACTTAATGACTTGTCGCAAATACAAAACTGAAAATTTGTACTGATTATAGAAGAAACTAGTTACTCTAAACTGAAAATAAAATAAAACTTCTCTCTGAGTTCTAATTATTGGTAGACAAAAATTTCTTACTTTCTCAGCTTTTCCATTTTCAAATCAAAAAATCAAAAGTACACCATTTAATTGTTACAGGAGAAACAAAAATAAGGCTCTCACATATTTCTTTAAGTGAAAACAGTGGCACTCATTGGATACATCACAGACCGCTTATTTTAGTGGTGTACTCCTCATGTTTTTTTGCAATAAATATTACATACGTAAAGAGAAAAACATCATTTTAATTGGAATCTCTACAAGGGGAAAAAGATTTTAAGAAATAAATTTTTAATCAATTTTAAGTACTTTCAATGCATTGCTCTTGGAAGAGTATACCTTTATGGGAATAGAAGGGTGCTGATTGAACACAGGATGCTCATAAGAAAAATAAATATGCTCACTTTGTTTACACTTGATGAGCTAGGCATGACTTGAACAGTTCTTGTGCGTATATTAGTATGTGTTATTACTTGTTGTTGTGGCTGTGATGCTGCAGTGCCCATTCAAGTGTACATTTTACTGTTTTCATGTATTTTTTTAATTCTAAAAATTAAGGTTTTTAATTGTTTTATTTCAGTAAGCATTGTAACACACTACCAGGGGTCAAAAGAACAATTTTACTCGTTCCATCAAGCTTATCCAAGAAAAAACGGAAGAAATGTTTGTTCAAACAAATTTAGAAAGAACTCACTGAGTTGCTCCGTTTTCTCTGAAAAACAGCTTCTCCATAAATAAAAAAATTCTAGAAGTAATTATATATATAATGGTTTATTTACAGTCAACAAGTAAAAAAAGTGTGAGCTCATTAAAATACTCATCGACTAGATATCCAACATCCCTAAAACTTAATTAACACACAAACACAAACAAAGGAATTAGAAAGGTCACAATGTATGTAATATTCACTTTTGCTATTTATAATACAATTTCAGTATACAATCATAAAAACATTAATATGCTAAAATGTTCATTAGACTAGATTAGAATTTTAAATCCGGTATTCTTTTAGCAGCATGAACATCCTTTTTCTGAAGATAACCACTTTTTGTCTTTGGTGCTTCGTCTGTTTACTTCACAATATATCTGTGATCTCTTCTTTTCCAAAACCACATAATATGTAAATGAAATAAGTTTATATATATATACTTGCTACATATAAACAACACTATTTTTCATTGAATAAGTACTCTCGATATTGCTGTTCAAATTTCTTTCTCTTTTTAATACTTTCTTCACGGTTCTTCCTTCGTCTATCCGCAGTATCTGCAGCAAAACATTTACTAAGTTCATATTTCAGATCATTGCACTTGCCAAAAAACTTTCCAATTTTATGTTCTTCGTGACATTTCTCAAACAGTTTTATGATTTCAGCACAACTTTGATGTAGGTGAGGAGCAAGTGATGAATGCATACCAATAGGTTTTTTCGAGTCTAAATAAAAAAAGTTAATAATAAAGATGCCATCAAGCTGCCTCCCTAATCAATTGTTTTTTTCCAAAGGCTATTCAACTAGTGATTAATAATATGATAAATATCCACAAAGCAGAAACAATTTTCTGAAATACTGTTTTTTTTAGATCAAATAAAAAAGAAATTAAAATGTTTGCGAGCAAATGGTACGGCAAATTTTTTCTATTTATTTGATATTGATAAAGTTGTTTTGGATTGCGGATTGCGGGACCCAGCGTATAGTGGTTTTCCCTGACTGCTGCTGTAATGAAAATTTAGATATTGTTAAGAAAAGGGAGGCAATTTCGGAATTTGGTACAACAAAATCTTGCTAATATGATATAAATGCTGCAATGATGCACTTAAGGATACGGTGACCCCCTTTTCACAGACTCAGTATTATCTAAAACATCTCCAATCACGACAAAATTATTTTTTTTGAAAACAGGTGTTGTAAGATAAATTCCCTATAGGATAATGCTTTTCATATAAAATAAGAAATTTTTAAGGAGAAAAAAAATTATGAACTTAAAAACGCACTTAAATTAATAAAGCCATTACAATGCATCCATAACTTTGAGGCCAAATAATTTTAAAACACTGAGGTGGTGACATCAGTCATTTTTTAATCCATGGGTAACTAGGGACAACCTGGGACTTAATTGGGTAAGTTTCTCAAACTTAGATCCCCGAATTCATTTCGGAATGGATGAGTTACTAACGTCATCAAAATTAAAATGACATTTTTTTTTTTATTTTTGAGTTGATTTTTCCATGGTCCTTATTGACTATTTTATAATATTTGCCTAATTGACCTTCAAATTGTAAAGGACAAGTATAGTATTTAGATCAGAAGAAATGTTTATTTTTAAAAATCTATTTTAAAAAAAAATCCAGAATTTTTCCA
Source organism: Hydractinia echinata (assembly GCA_030067915.1). Classification (NCBI taxonomy): domain Eukaryota; kingdom Metazoa; phylum Cnidaria; class Hydrozoa; order Anthoathecata; family Hydractiniidae; genus Hydractinia; species Hydractinia echinata. The sequence continues at coordinate 1,160,066 of JASGCC010000104.1, read as the reverse complement.
TCAACTCTGAAAAAATGTAAATAAATCTCACTTTTGTTTTTTGTGATGGGAATAAAACTTTCTACATTTTCTCATAATGGGATAAAGTGAATCCTCATTCACTTTCATCTAGAAGAAAAATTATTGAAAATAAAAAGCAAAGGGGCTGGTAGAAATACCCCTTTTCTTAAATAGGGTTAAATAAATACTACAACATAGAAACGCATTTTTAAAAAACAAGAATTTTCAAGCCTCATCTAAAAGTTGCAGTTTTTGACATGTTAGAGCAAACCCTTTCATATTACACTTGCGTGACTGGGTGGCTTTCTTGATGTTTTGGCAATAAAGTTGGCTAAATATAAGCAATATTTGAATGCTTGATATGTTTTTTCTCTTAAATTTTAAAACTTAAAGTCATTGGCCAAGCCCACATTCACATGAAAAACTTGTATATATGAGAACTTACACCTTTTTCTGTTGGTTTGTTTATAAAAGAAACACAAGAGAATTATCAAATTTTTACAATTTTATACCATGTCTTAAGTCCACACACACATAAAAGCCCTGTCTAAGAAAATACTAAAGATATTGTTCTGTTTGTGTGTTTGTTTACAAAATAATCACGTTTACAAAATTGTTGTTTATAGCATTAGAAGTCAAAGCAAGTAAACACAAATGCCTGGTTTTAGCCCCTTCTTGTTCCTACTTAAGCAACCAAAAAAAAATTATTTTTGTGTAAAAATTTTATTTTACAATAATTTGTCACTCATATTCATCATCTTCTTCATCCAATATATAGCGGATGCACTTCATGGAAGACATGACTTGGCATAGTTTTCAAAATGGTCTGAGTGCAGAATATGTTCTGCCCAGATTATGAACACTGTCCGGATTATGTACGGTGCATAGTTTTCAAAATGGTCTGAGTGCAGAATATGTTCTGTCCAGATTATGAACACTGTCCGGATTATGTACGGTAGCTTGCCCCGTTTATAAACAGGGCAGAAAATACATAATCAAATCAGGACAGGCCGGCTTATGTACGACAGTTAAAAAATATTATTTGGCACATATGTACAGTACAGTCCGAATGTAATCTACCGCGTACACGCTAATATCACACCCTTGCGTGGGGACGGCAGTCGTTTGTCTTTTGTTATAATTAAATCCCTTAGGGGTTTTGCGAGTTTATATTTGCGTGTTAAAAAACAATGCGCTCGCGAAGAAATATCGGAGCAATTATATTTCTTGTAATGCATTGTGTAAATGTATTGATAAGCTATTCCCTTAAGTATAAGCGTGAAGTAATTAAATAATAAAAATCTTTCGCAAAGTTTTATAATACATTGCGCGAGAATGTATTGTTGATTTAATTACTTAAAAAGATTCCAGCGCGTTTAATTTAAGAAACATATGAGAAGCATTGTTCACAACTATTATATGACGCTTTTCGTTTATAAACTTTTAAAATGTGATCTTAAAAAACATTTCTATCGCCGCTATTCGATTTTAAACTTTTAAAATGTGATCTTAAAAAAACATTTCTATCGCCGCTTTTCGTTTATAAACTTTTAAAATGCGATCTAAAAAAACATATCTATCGCCGCTTTTCGTTTATAAACTTTTAAAATGCGATCTAAAAAAACATTTCTATCGCCGCTTTTCGTTTATAAAATTTTAAAATGCGATCTAAAAAAGCTATTCAATCGCCGTTCCTCGTTCTTAAGTTCTTAAAATGCGATCTAAAAAAGCATTTCTATTGCCGCTTTTCGTATTTAAACTTTTAAAATGCCATCTAAAAAAACATTTATATCGCCGCTTTTCGTTTTTAAACTTTTAAAATGTGATCTTAAAAAAACATTTCTATCGCCGCTTTTCGTTTATAAACTTTTAAAATGCGATCTAAAAAAACATTTCTATCGCCGCTTTTCGTTTATAAACTTTTAAAATGCGATCTAAAAAAACATTTCTATCACCGCTTTCCGTTTATAAAATTTTAAAATGCGATCTAAAAAAGCTATTCAATCGCCGTTCCTCGTTCTTAAGTTCTTAAAATGCGATCTAAAAAAGCATTTCTATTGCCGCTTTTCGTATTTAAACTTTTAAAATGCCATCTAAAAAAACATTTCTATCGCCGCTTTTCGTTTTTAAACTTTTAAAATGCAATCTAAAAAAACATTTTTATTGCCGCTTTACGTTTATAAACTTTTAAAATGCGATCTAAAAAAATATTTCTATCGTCGCTTTTCGTTTTTAAACTTTTAAAATGCAATCTAAAAAAGCATTTCTATCGCCGCAGACAAATTTAACTTTTCTAGACAAGTGACATTTCGTAAAAATACAATCGCGTCCATGACGAAAAAGTATACACCAAGCAAAAACTACGAATATGCTTTTTTAACTTGATAAAACCTGAAACAAACAAATTAACTTTAATGAAAGACTTTTTTGAAAAGAAAAAAAATTAAATTATACTGGCTATAAAAATCGTGGAGCTCGCGAAAATAATCGTGGGACACACGATCCTTCGTGGAGATAACTTTTATATTTAATTACTGCAATTAAAAATTTCAAAAGAGTTCGCGCGAAATAGATTGCTAAAATTGATCTTGCAACCTATTGTGATTAAACAATCGATCGCGTGGGGTCATTGTTTATCAGCGAGGCAATTATTTTCTTAAAAAAACAAAAGCTATCGCAATGTTATTGTTCTGTGTAACTATTCATGCGAGTTTCGCGTCCGCGGTAGATTACATTCAGACTGTACTGTACGTCAGTTAAAAATATTATTCACTTATAGAACGAACATAATCAGGGCAGACCGGCTTTTATATCATTCGTTATCACTTCTGGCAAGCAAATAGCCCTTGTAGCAAAGTCGTTGTTGTTCTCAAATGAAACGAAATTTCGTGGAAACTAAATTTTGGGATTCGCAAGTTTATTTAATAACTTTTCACCAAACTTAATTCCTGCAAAACGAACAATTTAGGTCATCCCCAAATTCCCGCAAAAATAAAAATGAGCCAACCACCCAAATCTACTTCCGTGAAATTTAGTAACTTGAAAGTATATTATGTTGAAATGTACTCACAAGAGGAGTTTATATTTAGAATTACATCAAGATTTTTTTCGCTATGCCTAGTTTTCAATGGTGTTTTATCCTGCAAAGTAAAAATAGCACGAAATCCATCATTCTGTAACAATAATCCGTCAATGTTTCATTCACAAAAGTTCGAAGAAAATGCCAATCACAGCTTGCCTGGCCAGCCATTATATCAGCGTTCATAATCCGGTCACCACGACATAATCAGGGCAAAAAAAATATAATCGGGCCATGCATACATAATCCGGCTGTCCTGTTTATAAACAGGCCATTTTCGCAATCTGGGCAGAACAAATACGTTTTACCTTCCTTCTTTATATTCATTAGGCCCTCCTGGGAAAAAGTTGAGCATATTTTTCTATTTGTTTCGTGTACTTTTGTTGCACATTGAGGTATAGACCACTTTTCGGGTGACGTAGTTGTTTTGATTTCATTTTGAGAACAATGGGCATGTGTGCACTTTTGTGTAGGTAGAAAAAGGACTCATACGGGGTAAAATGGCTGTTAATGAAGATTAAAGATTTTTTGGGTAGGAAAAGAGCCAAAAAGGAATTGGATTTTTTTAGACGGATTTCTTTGATTGCTGTGGTCTGTTGTTTATATTTTCTACCTAGCTATAGCTAGCTAGCTAGCTACATAAAGGTTTCCACATGTGCAAAAATACCACAAACTTTTTTAACTTTGGCAAGTCATCTATTGATTCAAGCTAACTCAACGATGAACCGTCAATAAAAACGTCTAATTTCCCTGCCTAAATGCACGAAAGTTGATTGGAAAAATAATGAATACTGAAAGTGTGTTCCAAACCTAAAAAAGGACAAGAAGAAATTACATTGCATTTTTTCTTGGCCTAAAAACAATTTTCAAAAATAAAGACAACAAAATATGTATGGACTCCAACGGTGCCTATGGGGCGATAGGGTCAAAAATTTACTACTTGTCTGACAAGTAGTAGATTTTGGGTCTCTAATAATGTCCAAGATTGTAGAATCAAAGTTTTTTGACGAACCTACCTTCACTGACAGCTTAGGCTACCATATTTGTTTACGTAATTTTTCTGTTTCAAAACGTATTCCGCATTCTACCACTTTGTGTAATTTAAAAAATGGCGTATTTGTTTATAAACACAAAAACCAACAAAGTAAAAATAGGGACAAAAATCATGAAAAGGAGATTTGTGAAGGGCGGCGAATTACCTTTGCGAATTAAAATTCTAAAGTTTTTTATATTTCACGAGAATTTAATTTTGTGAATAGATAGTTTCAATAACTTTCGCGATAATTTAATTTATTTTCGCGAACAGCCAATCCTTTCACATATTATTAAAATCGTTAATGTTTTATTCTGAGCACAATATTACAACTCTCATCAAACAGTTTGAAGGCATTTCGTTTTCTATAAACATCAAGTGTCGATATCAACAATCAGATTCATGCATGGGAGGAATGGTCATCTCTATCATTGACGTAAGGGTTCTCAGGATCTGAGTAGACTGATGACTGCGCACTCTCCACTTTTACAGTTGCAGAACGTCAGCGAAAGAAAAAATTATATCTGTTAATTAGCAACATGCGGGCGAGCGGGGTAAATTTACACATACACAATGACCCCAAATTTTGCCAAAAACAAGCTTTCGAAAAAATGAATTTTGCAAGAACTTAATTCGCTAGTGACGGAATCTACAAAAATTCCCTGGAAAATATTTTTGCGAATAGCGAGCGTGGCAATTAAAGCCTGAGATTCTGCGAACTCGCGAATTTTAATTCTCACGAAAATTGATTCCATAAGGGTAGTTGCGAAACACCGTTTTAATTTCCAGGAGAAACAAAAAATATGTGGCAATTTCAAATACTGAAATCAAATACAGAATTCAGGAGTATTTATATCCGAATTTATTTCGCTTCTCAAACAGTTTCTATCTCCAGCCAGTAACGTATGGACGATGCAGTGAAATCTATTCTATCTAGTAAAATACACCGAGCCCGTTGTTGATGATGTAGTGCTACTGTTGTATTGAAGAACGCATATTTTCGTCTCAGTGGAAAGTTAGTAGAATATATACTATCCCAAAATGTTTAAATCCATCCGAACTAAGATATTAGCGTATTACCAGTGTTGTCAAAAGTATTCGAACAGATCATATTGCAGCAGATGACCACTTGCATTGAACAAAACACTATTTATCAAAATCTACACAATCTGGCTTTCGCAATGACAACCAATTTTACTAAAACTATGAAATTAAGTGCCGAGTCTTGTAAAATTTCATCTTGGGACGATCACATTAATAACATCATTAAAGATAGATATGCTGCATTAACCCTATTCGGTCCGGGGGGGGCGGATTCCGCCCCCCCCCCCTGACGGTTTTTTTTTAATAACTCCTTATTCCTATGTTATATGGCTATAAAACTTACTGAGTTTCAATATTTATCTATTAGACACCTGCATGCCAAATTTTTAGGTCCCATACCTTTCAGAGGCTTTGATATTGGCCATTAACTCGAAACTACCCCTAAAAATCATTATGAAATCCTTATAATGGGGAAAATTTAATAACTCCTGTTAGGATTATCCTTAGAACTTGAAACTTGCAACACAACTTTGTTTTATTAAGAAGAATCATTTTGCATAATTTGGACACGTGATTAATCCGATTTTCCAATTTTGTCGGATTTTACCCGAAAATCGGAAAAAACCGGATTTTGGGGCAATTTTTGGCAATTTTTTATGAGATCCACGTAAAAACCGGAAATAACTTTTATTTAGCTTTCAGAAACTTCAAACAGAATGCAAAAATTCGCTCTGGAACAAAAGTAATTAAATTTTAAGCAGATAGTGTGGCATTTTTAACAAATTTCAAGCTTCTGGATGACGTCACAGAAAATGTGCTGACGCAAGCAAAAATTTATTGCTGCCATTTTGTTCCTTTTATGACGTACTATAAGTTTGTCAAGTTTGATTCCATTTGAACAACCCTATGAAAAGTTATTGAGGGGGGGGGGGGGGGCGGATTCCGCCCCCCCCCCCCGGTCATAGTATGTTCGAAAAACCCCGGACCGAATAGGGTTAAGAACGATCAAACAATTTAAAAGAATTTCTGTTTTTAACCTCAGATAAATTTAATATTCTTCAATGGTCCAGACTGCCAAGTTAAACGTTTGCAGAAATTACAAAATACTTATGCTAGCTTCGTTTATCTGCAGATGTGTTCTTAATTTCAAATTGGTACTAATGAAAGAAGGAATGATGTATTCTTTCCTCCAGTTAGTTTACAAAACTCTATACTACGGCATTTTAAAACTACCGATCGACAACCTAGACCTGAAGGAATTTTTCTCTTTTTGATATCTAAGGCAAGAAAGAAATTTCTCCGTTTCTGTCTCGGCGTCCTGATATCAAAAGGAGAACAAAACACTGGGGTCGAAGTTGTCTGCTACCTTATTTGAAGAATACTTATTAATGTGAGTATTTAGTTAAACACTCAAGTCACTAGAACGTTTTTAATGACGCTGCCAGTTGTTTCAATGACTTTCCAACTAATGTCAAAAAGTCTTTGGTGCCTCCGCCAGTATGTGTTGGAAATATTTTTATGATAGGGCCATAGCACGTTACATTTAAAATAATCTATTATTTCTCCCCCCTTTCTTTACACTAGACCTTAAACCTCCTTGATATGGAGTATATTTCAATTCGTACGTTTCGCTTCGCCTATTTAACTTTGTGCTGAAAGGATTATTATAATAACGCTTATCTTAAATTCACTAAACTAAGTATTTGTATATTGATAGCAATTTATGGAAGTGTATAACATTTGTAATTTCTTTTTATATTTTCTGTCCCCAAGGATAAACAGAGGACACAAATTTGGGAGTATTTTGTTATTTGTCTTTGCAGTAGTTTTTGAGGCCATTTTCATGTACGTAGGATCAAATTTACCAGTTTGGTAGCAGAATTATAAATTTTTAAAAAACTCAGGAACTTCTGTGAGAAAACCATAGCTCGCTTCTGACTAAATTTTCTAAACTTGGATTTAAAATGTTGTTCTGATTGGTCCTAAAAGTAGGAAAGGTCCTGAGTAAGGTATTTTCATTTTATTCAATCTATAATAACATGTCTTTCGTAAGTTTGGATTTAAAACTAGTGGTTTGGCAATCATAGCACATTCGATATTGACAAAAAAAGGCCAACGTAATAATGGAACATAATTGGTTGAGAATCTATGAAGCCTCAAAAAATTATATTTTAAATCTGAACAGATTTTTTTGCCACGGGAGGTGAGCTTTCAATAAGAACACAACCCGAGCTTGTTGTTACAAATTTAATTGTGAGCAAAAAAATGGAAACTGGTTGCTGCAAATTTGTCTGTTTACATCGAGTCAATGTTGCTTTTTCACTAATAAATTATATTACCCTTGCACACGAGAACACGTTCACAGCAAAAAAAAAGTTCCTCTCCCGCATGCGTACTTAAGTAATTCAGATTTTTATAATAAACAATTATTGAAGAGCCCAAAAAAAATAATAATTATCTATGTTCTAATTCAATATGTATATTTCTAATAATCAAGAATCTCCTACGAATCAGGTTGATAAAAGTTTGAACTTGGCGTTTTATCATAATTGGGAGTATAGTTTCTAATATTTATGATAAGAAGATTCAGCATTCCATAGTTTTTCTAAGTCGTCATCATGCTTTGGAAAGCGTTTGGTGAAAGATTCTATCAATGAAGAAACATTACCAGGATACTGTGTCAACTTCACTTCGTCACCTAACACAAAGACGAAGAATGGTAGCAGTCATGTGGAAGCAAGTAAGTCAGTTAAAAAAAGTCTAACGTATCAACCTTTACAGCACCTACCAATTATTTCTGTGTTGCCTTGAACAAACATTCGTCTCGGTTGCTTTCTTGATAACACTGTTTTTCTCATGGCTAGCATATCTTCATTCACAGTAGAGTATTTCTTGTACAACTCTTGGCCTTTCTTTACATCCGCAGTAGCCTTGTATAACTAAAGTATGGTAATAGTGTAGAAAGAAAATGTTTACTTTTGAGATGTAACACACAAATTGAAAGTTGTAAGTTAAAAATTAAATTGACGTTGGAAGTTGATCTCTCTTCTTCCTCCTCCAAAAACATGAAAACACGGTGCTCATTTAAAGTTTTACTTTTAAATTTATGAAACCCAAGGTATTTTAAAGTTTTATCCAGGTATTAAGTGAAAGTCAGTAATCCTTTCATTTTTGACGATTCTGTCGTATCGCCTAGGAGGTTACTGTTTAATTATTCGTCTGACTGGCAGGACGAAATATCAAGAAATTCAAGGTCATTCCATTACAAAACTGAAAAATAAACAATTTCCCTAGCAATCAAAAGACAATCTGTTTTTCTTTTATTGCGATTTTGGAACAATTCCCCCATGGATAATTGCCCACTGAATAACTACTGCATATATTTATAACGTCTGAATTTTTAGCAAGTGAACAAATTTTTCAGAAGGAATATACACTAAAGGTGTTCTTATTACGTTCTTAACTGAGTACTTCAAAAGGTGTAAAAGCTGGCAAACTGAAATATTTAAAAAGCTATTTACAGCTCATTTTTACCTGGCACAAAACGCAATAATTATTGTTAAACGTTGTTCTTAATTTTTAACTAAATGCTGGCCTAGCATATTTTTTTAACAAGTTCCAATTCACTTGTCGGTAAAAAAGTCATCAAACCAGGGGGGGAGGGGGGGGGGGCGTTGTTTTGTCACCTTTAATGCACGTAGCAAAAAAACTGACAAAATGCACAATTTTAAGCTATCAAGGACATTCTACAATTACAACCATTCACAAAGTTCCACATTAAATATTTGATTATTATTGAAGTTAAACAATTGAAACTATTTTCTCCCCTAAAAACATTTTTTCAAGGACTTTTAGGGGAAAAAAGAAAATTCTAGGATTCTAGAACAGTGCTGGACCATAAAAGAATTCAACTGTCAAGTCAACGAGGCGGATTTACGCGGAGTTCGCTGTTGCGTAAGAGTAAAAATAAAACAAACCATTACAGTACGAATTGATTTAACATCAACAACATGATACGTCGCATCATCCCGCGCGTCACACTGCGTGTACAGTGCGTCAGTGTCGCGCCGCGTGTACAGTGCGTCAGTGTTGCGCCGCGTGCACAGTGCGTCGGCGTCTCCTAAAACATTTTTACCTGCAGTTTTTTTAAGAATTCAGCGATAGCGTTTTTTCCGGTTGTCTTAATTTGGTCTTCTATTAACACAATTCTTAAATCCGGTTTTCCGTCTTCGCCTGTGGTACGTTGTATAGTAACAAATTCGTTTCCAGCCTCCATAAGTACTTGTAAAATAACAAAACGAGCATTCATGTGAGCCTAAACAAAAAATGTTCAAAAATAGAAGGCAAAACAAAAATGGCTCTACATTAAAATTTTCATTACAACCACAAAAGTAATAAACGGTAACAATCAAAATCAACGCCACGCTCGGTCAAAATTATTTTCAAAGAAAATAACACACCTGTTTCCATTGCTTGGTTTCTGGTGAGTAAAATTCTAACCCTAACAGACCTGCACGAACCATATTCAACCAATTGATGTAAGTTATCTTCTTTGCTTCATCACCTTCGTGACCAAAAGTTCTAAAATTTGATAAGTGACGCGTTGTGTAACCTTTCGAAGAAAGTTTCAGTTAAAATTTTATTAAAGAAAATGGTTGAGAAAAGTGGGTAACTAAGATATGTCGAGTTCGCCAACATAAGACTACAAAAATACCATATTTTTTATAACTTTGATAAAAACTAAGGTCTGTTTACTTTCCCTACATTACTGCACAAAATTTCTCCGACGGTAACTTCAGCAAAATATACATCCTCTTACCTTAAAATACCTTTGTCCAGACACAAGTAAATTCCCACGCACTCTGCGCGGCATTCTTCATAGCTAGAACCCATTGCACTAAACACTGTATCCCAGGTCTCGCCAGGGTTATACCAAGATGTAATCTAAAAACAACAAGAAACACTAAGGATGTAAATAAATATATAGGAAAAGTATATGGATTTAGTTCTTACAGTTATGAAGCATGCCACCATTCGTTTCTCTACTGGATATTTTCAACACAAAGACATCTTTAGCAGCTAGTTTTTTTTGGAGCACCTTATAACGAAATGTAGCATATTCTGACGCTGCAAACACTACATTTTACTCACTGTCACTACACGGACCGAAACGACCGCTCAACGACCAAAGGACAAGAAGATTTGTTAAAGAGTGCAGGGGTTAGGGCTAGTGGGGGTCGAGAAGGTTAATATCACGTTGGTAAATGATTGCTTAGTGTCATACCTTTTCATTTGTTTCCAGATGCTTCACTTGATCCACGTCAAAATTGAAAGTACCATCTTGGTTCTAAAAAATAATAATAAGAAAAATACAACGAAAACGGACAAATCAAATTGTTGGATGAAATATTATCTTCCAGATTATTCTGTAATATAGGAATTAAAACTGCATTTTTAAATCTAAGCCTTAAAACCAAATAAAAGAACACCATTAAATCTAGGAGTAAAAATCAAAACACTGTGTTAGGAATCTTGTACCCAATTTTCAGAAAGACCCTCAACGCTTTCTAGAAAAATAAGTGGTGTATTTAACTGTTACCTTTTGAAATAACTTTCCGCTTCCGTGTCCCAACAATTCGTGCAGACCAACTTGAACTTCGAAAGAGGGTGCTTTATATTTTGAAAACAATTCCTGACAAAAACACAAAATAAAGACTTTAACACCTTATAAATAAACTCATATAAATGTTATTCCAGTCTACCAGCTAAATGTTTTGGTGAAGTTATCTGTGAAACACCAACCCTTAAATCCTTTTATATTTTTTTGAACCCTTATCAGTCGAAATGTTCTTCAATAGTAGGGATTCTGCAAAGCCACCACCACTATCCTCTTTTAGCCTTTTAAACTTGTTTCAACAAGGGGCAGGAGGAGAGTTCTAAACAAACTCATTCAACAATACTGGTGGGTCGTAGCATCCACAAGGATTTTTAATGATAAAACAACAGTCAAGTGTTCTTAAATTTTAACCCTGTTAACTACTACCATTTATATTCACAAGATTTAAAATTAAAAACAGACCCCATTCTCTAAAAATGCAATGACGTCTTGAGGGATTTATCAGCTATGTAGTTATCATTGAAGGGCTGTTTGTATGTAGGTGGTCTGGCAAAACGAGCTGACTCACTTTCCAGGCTGGTTTTTATGTTTATATGCAAAAAAAACTATCTAGGTTAGGCAGGTTGTAACATAAAACAATAGAGAACTAAAAAAAAAATTCATAACAAAAAAAATTGATTACGTAAGCATAAAAACCATCACACCTAGGTGGGGCTGGTTCAGTCATCTGCCTTGCCATGATCTTGGCATACCAAACAAAGATTCCGCATGGCAGGCTGGCTGGCGTTTCATATAAACAGGTTTTATTTTTAATAAAGGTTTATTGCAGTAGCTGAGATCCCGGCTAACCAAACCAGCCTAGTCAACTGGGCGAGGTCGGCTTATAAACACTCCCTGATATGGAAGTGGAAAAAGTTTGAGCGTTTGTGGTGAATTTCTGTCAGCTTACCTGATCTTCTTTGTTAAGAAATGTCACAATTTGATCTGTTGAGTGCGATTGAAGCACATTCCCAAGAGAGACGTTTTTAAATCCTTCATTCTGTCTTATATCGTCGTCTACGAATAGGAAATGTAACAAAAATACATATGCGTATTTTTACGCAAGGGTTTAAAAATACGAACAAAGGAAAGAAACATACAGTTTGGGATGTTAATTCCTGCAGGTATACCACTTCCAGCGAAAGTTAGTACATCCAATGAGGTGAAGTCGGGACGTAAAAATGTATCCTTTTCATACTCGGACGGCCAAGGAAGTAACTTCAGTAGTTCTTCTGCATTCTCGACTAGGATGCCAAACTTTGCACTCATAGCTTTATTAACCATGGCAACAAAACCTAAAAGTAAGAAAGTTGATTATAAACATCACGCTAAAGCACTGCTTCATTATTTTTCACTGTATAATATTGTTTTTCAGGTACTTAACCAGGACTTCAAAATTAACAATTGTGGTAAACCAAGTTCTTTTATAACTCCATGGGTAAACAGGCATTTCTTGCACCCTGTAAGTTGCTCAGGTCCAAGCAGGGAATACCTTGCGAAGAGGGCTAACAATGTTTACTAAGACAGACGTCTATCTTCAGTAGAAAATAAAAAAAATAGCACATAGCACTGTAATGGATAAAGAAACATTCAAATCTACATTTTTAGTTACGCCATGCATACCAGTTTTTACTCAATCACTACAGCTATGTGTATCAATGAAAGCAGTAGGGAAACTAAAATAGGCAATCTTTTTTAATACCTTCAAATTCACCACGGACGCCATATGGATCACGATAGGATTCAATGAAACCAATATAACTACAAATAATTGCATAATCTAGTAAAAAACCCACACTGAAGTATTCCTTGCACCAAAAAAAATGTTACTAGCATGTAGCAAATTCCACTGACAGAGAATTTCTATGTAGTACTACTACATCAACTAAAATCACTTTATACAATATGACATTTTCGTTATGTTGACAAGTATATCCAAATAGTAGGATCTATGGGATAGACAAAGAAGAGGAGCGAGTGTGAGATATCACACTTTTTGACCGATTAGTGTTTGACCCAAATAATTAGCCTTTTTACTCACAATAACCACCTCGCGTACAATTGAACGACATATTTTGCTATCATTTCAAAAAAGAATAAAATAAGTTTTTTTTTGCAATAGAATGTCAAGTAAGAACACACCAAAATTTGAAGTAAATAAAAAATCCTTACCCCTGGCAAATTTTACATACTTTTAAATTTAAAATAAATTTAAACTTTTCTCAACCTTCTAAGATGAAGACGCTATATTTTTGCGTCTTTCGCCAAGAGCTATCTTATTTCGACTAAACTTAAATTTGAATTTTTGTAAATAGAACATGAAATTAAGAATAAGAGCGTAAATACTTCTTAAATTCAGTGCATTTTAGAGCTTCTTAAAATGGCATAATAAATAAATAAATTATTTGTCGTGTTCTATAAAAACATTCTACGAGTCATTCTTGTATTCAAAATGTTGTTGACTAGTAGGAGCTTTGGGTCTAAGCACTTTATAATAACTTTACGTTTCAATGACTGCACCTTTATTTTAACTTACGTTTCAATGACTGCACCTTTATTTTAACTTACGTTTCAATGACTGGACCTTTATTTTTTATCCAATATCTTGAGCCATCCTTATGGGCATTAATACTTCCAAAAGTGAATGCCTTAACATAATATTCAATCATCTGAACCTCATTTTCATTAGCAGCGTATTCCTGTAAGAAATATATACAACCTTTAAAGTAACGGAACCAGCACAGTTTGCTATAATTTTGCAAAATATTCAGTCTGTTATCAGTTACTGATAAACAGGCTCTAAATTTAGCATTAACTTTATGTGAAAACTAACACTTAAAAATTAATTGTTACTTGATACTATCGTGAAACTCAGAAGATAATACCTTTGCCTTGTTTAAATAATTCACTGTGCGCTGTAGCAACTCAGAATAATCTCCTCTGGTTACTTCTACTTTAAAATTTTTAAATGTGGAACATCCTAAGTGCTGATGTACGTCGTCATCTTCACCAGCTTTTTCTATAAAAAATAATTATAATAAAAAATGAAGCTGGGAAGTTTGAAAATTAATAACTAAAACAAATTTAATCACAAAATCAAATATGTTGAAAGGCAGTTATCACCATGTGGAAAAGGAACATGGTTTAAAAAAATCTAGTCAATAAGCATGTGAAAAAATCCACTTGGGCAGAAGAATGGAAAAGATCCATTATTTGAATTTTGGTGATGACAAAAATGACCTAGTTTTGGGAAAGTGGTTCCATTTTGCTTCCATTTTGAACCACGCAGAAGATGACTTAAGTTATTTCCACCCTTTATAAGTTATATAGCCTTTAACTTAAAAGTGCAATGCAATGGCTTCATTAATCTTATTTTGATGCATTGATGCCAATCTGCCCTATTTGTGTGGTACAAAATGTTAAAATGGTAACTTTGCCATTTAGCAACAGAGACAAAATAATATCCTCTATGCAAAGTCACACACACATACACGCAGGGGTAGCCTACTTATATAAGGGATACATAGCCTGAAGAAAAAAGGAAGTGAAACAGTATTGCAAGTCTCTCAAAGCAAATTTAGTGGGAAAAGTACATCAATATGGAAGAGGAAATGGTTAAAAAGACTTGGCAAATTGGAAAGCAACCAAGAAATCACGAAAATCACATTTGGTAGAAAATGTTAATAAAGTTTACATAATATACATCTATTTTCTCACTTATATTTAGAGCAATACTATTTCCCTCACTGGACTCTACTCTAAATCAAAACAAAAAAATAAACAGCTATCAAAAAGTAATTAGACTAAGAAAAAAGCAAACCTTATGATAAATAAACATACAAAAAAAGAAATCCAAAAAGCCTGTTAAAGTTGAAAGAAATTCAAAATTTTAAGATTCACTCTCAACTGACATTTATTATTTATTCAACTTTGCTTTTCTCTCGATTCCCATACAGATTTTACTACAAGATGCAACATAGATATTTTGAGTTAGATATTTTAAGTTCTACATTTTAATCCTCTATAGAAAGCATTTCTGCATAGATGATGGTGATGATGATGAAATGTTAACAAATGCAACCTTAAATTCACTAATTTATGCTATTTTCACAAAAGTATTTGTTAGCTGTCTGGATTGTGCAACGGGCAATACAGGTTTGCAGGCATTCTGATTGGCTTAATACTCTTGATAATAGGCCGATACGGAGCGGTATCGCCTGTCATCAAGAAAAATGGTAGCTTAAAATGTAAACAAGCACGAAAAAATTTTCAAGAAGCACTGGAAATGATTTCATATCTAACTTCCACAATACATTTATCAATAAAAAACATTTCATACAACAATGTAAGGCTTTACTGTTAAAGTACCCAGATTTATTGTCATTATTCTGCCTCCATGCTTCTTCAACATAGCTAGTTAACTACCTAGCTACATTGTTCTAACTAAACTTTAGTTGCCATTTAACATTACACATTGTTTTGTTTATATGGCTTTAGTCTATACCGACTTTCGAATTCTGCATAGAATGTTTCTGTTTTTAGACAGGACTGTTTCGAATTTTTTGCACTGGCACTTAGACTGTAGGCGATATTTTGCAGTACAGCACGGGGGTAAGCAATTATTATTAATACTAAACCTCTCAGTGCATAAACTACAGTATGCAGAATTACATGCTCCTATAATAGATAAATAATTCAAGTACAGTAATTTATTTCCTTATCTCAAACTATAGGTGTCAGCCCTCACTAAGGTAAATCTTGTTGCCACAACAATCTTTTGCAGAAGGTGCTTTTTTTTCCATTGGTTAAATTTGATTTAGCAACACTTGTGGGCTTTTAAAACACATAGACAAAAAACAGCAAATCAGAAAAATAATATATTCTTTTGTTACACATTTCAATACATATTTAGTTGAGTCAGGTAAGAGATATGACATAAATCATCTAATAAACACCCCGGGGTGTTTGGCGTTTATGTAAAGAGGGGGGGCATTTATTTAAAAAATTTAATTGTGTTTTTTTCTGAAACCACAACTTTACAAAACATCACCAAAGTCGTCCTCATCCAAGTCTTCATCGGGAAGATTAGGAGACGTTTGCCTCTTCGATGTAGATTCTATTGGGTCAATAAAGAGGTTGACTTCCATCTCATTATCTGGATCATTGATCAAGATTGTTTGATCTTTTAAACGATTTTTACCTGCTGCACAGGGTTTATTTCGTTTGAAACAGTAAATTGTGTCATCTCCTCTTCCATAAGCCTTGATGTTCAAGGTGCTGCCCTTGAAAGTATCAACAATGAGATTCTTGGATATCTTTTGATATTCAACAACTATGTGCCTGGGGGCTGGCTTAACGTTTCCTGCCTCGGTATATTGGTGAATGCCATTAGCGAGCCACTCATCATACATTTCAGAGATGTAACCTTTGAAAGATTTATTACAGTAAATGTCTGGGACCTTAATGTATTTTGTACATCCGCCTGGTACAAGAGCACTTGCAACTTTCATGTCCTTCAATGACACTTTATCCTCATCATGTGGGATACCTTTAAAGTTCATGTGAACTTTAAAGGTGTCCACACAAGAAGCCTTTTTCGAAATGAGAACGATCCGATTACTTCCTTATGCCACTCTATTGTAACCTGCTCGTTCATTCAACTATTAGCAGATAACCATTGCGATGAGAAGAGTTGAAATCAGTTTTCATAGCCAATTTGCGAAGATGGATAACAGAAGCCATCAATCTGTTAATTAGCTGGGATGCATCTATTTGAGCTGTCGTCTAGAAAAATGTGTAAAATGTTTTAGCATTTTTTATTTTTAGGATTAAAGAATTTATTCAAATGAAGAACAAAGATCTTCCTAAATTTTGGGAATTGTGCTTACCTGTACGAGAGAGAATTTCTTTTCATCAATTTCTCCAACCAACCACGACTTGCAACAAATAAATCTTTTAAAGTGTTAACTTCACCACACATCTCATCAAATCGTAACTTGGCTTTGAACATGATGAGCTTCCAAGAAACGCGAAGCATTTTGCTATACGTCCCTCTAAAATCTATTTTAGCAGCTCTATTTCTAAATGTTCATCGGTTAATTTTCTGGCTGCCTCGTCAAGTCGTTGACATTTAGCTTTCATTGTTAAAATCTTGTCTTTGTTCTGATGCCATTCTTGAACTCTTTTTACATCAATGCTAAATTTTATTGCCACACTTCTGTTGGAATTTGATTCTACAAACTTTATTACTTGCTTTTTAAATTCCATAGAATAGGAGCTACGTGGAAAAGGGAGAATGGTTTAGTTGTTCCTGCAAAATGTGACTGTGACCTCTTGTAAACTCTTTGGTATCAGACGTACGCAGTTGAACAAGAGAAAAGAAAAGTACAAGACTCTGGAAATTCATCACAAAACTAATGATTTGTTTTTCTTTCGTTCTTACCCGTAGGATCTTTATAATATGCTAGGTAATGTTCTTCCAATAAACGGCCCTCTTAGGGGAGGGGGGGGGACTTTATTTAATTTTTCAAGTTTATGGGAGGGGGGGGGGGGCGTATTTGTTCTTGTCGCATAAAATTGTTGTTAAAACATTATTAATGTTTTGTTCTCACAGTTTTGTAGTTTCGTTTTTTCTTAGCATTGCTAAATCAGACACTCAGTTTACAAGTTTAAATGTCCTCTACTTGTCTCAAACATGAAAAAAAATGCGAAGAATATTTTGGAATTAGTTATGGCATGCAAACGACCACATGGCATAATTTTTACTCATGGTAATTTCTTTGTTTGACCTGCAATTGTGCGGCAATTGCAATTGAGGTGCTTTTATGCTAAATAAGCAGAGAAAATGCTGATGATAAGTGTTCTATTCTTTATGGGTGCTTCTAAGCTAAACAGGTCTGTGTGAAGAGCGCTTTATTTGCCTTGATTGTTGCTTAGTTGAATTTAAAAATGTAACAATTACTGGCACTTAAAAACGTGTGAAGTAAAACGTGAAATCGCTATCCAGTGAAAGAAATTACAAGTACCACATTTTGCACTTACTGCCATTTCCAGTGGTGGCAATGACCCTTGTTCAAGAATTAGAAAAAAAGAAATGTTAGCAGTTTTGTATAGATAGCAAGATACTTAACTTCAGACCTAGATAACCATTGATCAGTAAAAACATGACTTTTTACCAATAGTTGAATAGTTGATAAGTTAGACATCAAAGTCGCTAGCTGGCTATATAGGCTGGAGTTTACGAGATTCCAAAATTAAACTGCTACACAAGAAGTATATTTAATTTATTCAGAACAGGGTTTTCATGGTAATTAGTAATGCAGATAAGTTGTTTTTAACTTAAACTGCTTTAATTGTGTTTCTTTTAATAGTCTTTATTTTGGTGTTTTTGAATTGTTCTTCCTGATAAAGATATATACTATTTATTCTCTAAGTTTACAGTATAGAAATTCTAAGCTACACTGCATCCCTAAATAGTTCTAAGAGCAAAGAATGTTCTGCTGCAGATGCTTAAGTCAGCACCTTCTATCTTTCAAGAAATCAGCAACCTCATTAGGAACCCATACACTTAAAAGCACAATAAGATCTAATCTTAGCAAAGACCAATGTTTGCGATTTGCTTTACTCCACAAAAAACTATTGTCATTCATTGACACAGAAAAAATAACATATCTTTAAGTTAAAGGTAAACAGGACATGGCAAGAGGATACTTTTGGTAAATACCTGGAAACTATGATGCATGGGTGGTGTGGTGACAAAATATGGAAATTTGGGATGAATAAAAAATAAACAGTAACAATAAACGAATACCTGACATAAATTAAAAAAAGCTGCATTTGTGCACACAAAAGCAACAACAATGGGAACAACAAAATTAAGGGTTTGCTTTAAAGGAGTATATAATTTTGTAAACAATGTTCAGTTGTTGTTCAGTTTTAATAAAAAAAAAATTTGAATTATCTATGCATAAAAATAGAAAAATACCAGCCGTGGCAGCTGATGCTAGTCGCAACTGATAACTAACAGTTTTATCTTCTTGTCCAACCTTGAACTGACGGGTGTTGTATGGGCTCAGCTTCTAAACATCAAAGTTAAAATTCTGTCCAATTTTTTTTGATGATTAGTCTAACATCAAAGTGAAAATAAGAGACACTGTAAAAATTTTTTAATAGCAATTAACAATCACAAACAATTAAAAAAGATTTGAGAAAACTAATGATGTAAACACAAATCTAATATGCTTTAAATTGGTTGTCTATTTAATACTTTGTGTTGAAATAGGCAAATTAGTGCTAAAACTAATGCTAGTAGAAAGACTGACCTTTTCTTGCATGAATTCTTGGACGAAATTTACATCTTCTTCTGTAATATTACTAGAGTAATACGTAGAAAGTCCCTAGTAACAATAAAAGCAAAAACATGAAGATGTTGCTGACAGCAATCATTTTGATCCATTCTGTTGCATGTCTTTCACGATAACAAACTTAATAAAAAACATCACCTTTTTTCCAAGCCCAAGTTCTTTTCTTCTTTGATCCAGATTATACATGGCATCACTGCATCCATCCCATAGCTGTTCAATTAATTTTGTGTGTTTTTTGTATGCTTCACTTTGCCATACTACTGCTTTAAATTTTTCCTGCCAAATAAATAATAAATACATGTCTTGTGAACAGAAAGCATTCCTGCATTACAGCCCTGTAAAATCTTTTTTGAATACTATGTTTTCTGCAAACTATAACCTGTTGTACCAAAAAATACCAATTGTACGTTGTACCAAAAATATAATATATGACAATACAAAAATTAACCTGTGGTATTGCTGGAACTATTTTTGTATCACCAAACGATTTATAGTTACCCATGTTTGAGTAAAACCCAGCAGCATAAGTTAACAATGCCTAAACAAAATCATATCGAACATTATCAGCATATTAATATGTTTTATATAGGAGTGACAGATAAAATTAAATTGATCCAATTGTTGTTACAAGTAGTAATAGGATATAACAACAATTTCTTGTTTGCTAATTTCGCCAAATATCCAACGTCTCTGTCAGAACAGACATCCTGATTGACATCTTTTATACATACTGAAAAATAAGTTCTTCAACTTTTGCAGAAAATTATTCTATAAGGCTTTAGCTTCTTTTACGAGCCTTTAGTTCTAATTATAAGTGATCTTCATTAGATTTCACCAAATATATTAGAGATATAGGCCACTCAAAATTCAAATAAAATTCCAGTATATTCTAGTACGTTTTCAAATATATTTTTCAGTTTTCAAGTAGCACAATGATTCGAATTAGCATACCACATATTTTAAACAGCCTTCTTGCATAAAGATCTACATATAGCCATGTGCTATCGAGTGCCCTAAATTAAATTGCCACTTATTTAAGAAATTGAAAATTTTGTATATACTTAGGTGAAAAATAAAACTTTCTTAATTTTTTTAACGTTAGCTATAATGTTTGGAAAAAGCATGGGCAACTGGTCTTGATGTTTTCGATAAAAAATGAAGTGAGGAATTTTCATTGTTAACATTGTTACCCCTTCCAAGACCTATAAATGTCTCCCAATTTCTAACAATCAAGCTTCGTGTATTTTTATTGTTAATTTTGTATGTTCTTTTATATAATAATCCTACTATGGCGAAGAAAACAATTCTAACAACCACTTTCTACAGGTTTGGCACTTAATTTTTAAAAGTAAATTCCAGGAATTTTCCAGGAGTATTTAGGAGAGCTTTGACCCAGGAGAGCTTCTTTCCAGCAGGAATTCAAATAAAATTTAATGTAAACTATTTATTAGTGTAAACTTTGACCACAATATTGTTTAAGAGGGTGCGATAAGCCTAAAACGCCCACATATAAGGGCGAGTTCGAACCACTTTTCGAATTAAATTGGTGGTTGTCCTCCGAAACCTCCTGCACTTTCCCGAACTCGTCTGGGGCATTTTTCTGAAATGCAACTCTTTGTAACATACCATGCGGATGACAGTTGGAAGAAGTCCCATTTTTCAGGCATTGTTCGGGTCTATGCAGGTTTTTTCGGGCGAATACTTGGATATTTTTCAAAACGCCGAACTCGCCCGAGTATTTTTGTGTTTTAGGTCTGTTTCTTGTAGTCATGGGGTTATTGAGGCTGTTCACAGCTTTTTGCAATAGGACCAAAGTATTGCATTATGACAAAAATGGGCAGTGCTTATTCACAAGGAAATTATATATCATGGTTATTCCCACATTTTTATGACAACATGCTGTAAACTTATAATTAAAATACACTAGCTATAAATTTAAAATATTTGACCAGCCACAAAAAAATTCGCAATAGTTGTTACATCTACTTCATTGCTGGTCTCTTATTTGCATTTTTGCTTACTTATGTGTTGAAAAAAAGGTATAAAATGTAATGGAATTTACACTTTTATTATCTTTGAATTAATATGCAAAATAAGTTTTTTACTGTACACTTAGATTGTTAACTATTCAGTCTGCAGATACGCTTATATAAATTTGCTTGATATCACCAAGCGTCGCAAAAATAAGGGGTGAATAAGAGAGTGGTAGGACAATGTATAGTATATATAACAAGAATACACCTTGCTGCTTTTTTTCAGTGCATGCTCTGTTTGTTATTTAACAATAACTTTAGCTAGCTACCTGGAAATCATTGTCTGTTATATTGCCATCAGGAACCACAGTCTTAGATTTCAAGGCTTCAGGTCTTTCCTCTGAAAATAATCTTTGCAACAACATAAAAATACCTGGCGATTCTGGGGAAGTTTGTAAAAGAACAATTAATCCACCCTGGTAGCATGCATTTGACAAATAATGAGCATATAATTTTTCTTTTTGTTGAAGACCCTCAAAGGCAACTCCACATTCAAGCTGGCATACTGGAACAGAGTTAGGAATAGTGAACTGGTCCATATTTGCAGCTAGGTTACACTGGGTGACTGGAACTTGCGCTGGTAAAGTGACCTCCTACCTTTTTTACAAAATTAGACAAATGAAATGAAGTTTAATTAAAATAATAATTTAGCTCTGATCTAAGTATTCAAGTGAGATTCGGCTTCCGTAAATTTCCTGCTTCAAAGACCCATTGTGAAGTCCAAAATAGTGAATAATAGTGCTGAAGGTGTTAGGGGAGTGGTGGTGGGCACTTGAATACTTAGATCAGAGCTAAATTATTATTTTAATTAAACTTCATTTCATTTGTCTAATTTTGTAAATAATAATTTAGCCTCTGATCGTAAGTATTCAAATGAGATTTCAAAGCCACCTATTTTGGGTTCAACAAACAGTTGAGTAAAAACTGGGCAAGGACCAGTATTAGATTAAACAGAACTACATATTTATGGTTTGTCTGTTATAACTCCTGGTAATGCCACAATGTACCATAACGGTACCATGTCTATTACATATATATATAAATAACCTAACCCAAGTAAATGTGTTTATAAACATTTAAGAAGTTCGTTCCCAAAGTTCTTGCTTATGGGCAATTTGTAATGTTTTGCAAATGTGCTAGTTCCTCTCCAACCTGCCGCTTTTGCGATTGTCTTCATAGGTACTCCTATGTCCTCTGCCTTGCTGGTAGATGCACTCCGTGTAGAATGGGTGCTGAACGTCTTAATATCGATGCCAGCCAAGCCTAAGAAAGTTTTAACGTATTTTGCAATGGTGGTGATTCCGATAGGTTTATGGGGATATGCGTAGGAGAGAAGTAGTTCCCTTGGTTGGTTTTCAAGGTTCTCTCGTATAAGGTCTGTCCTCCTCAGGTATTCATCTAGGCAGTGGACTATACATATCCGGTTATCGAGGTGGTACTTCTCGAATTGCAGAGGTTCCTGATGTTTGCCTGGTTTTGTTGTCTTCAAGATTGTAGAGATGTAGAAAGTGTAACTATCTGAAGATCGATGACAAAAGTTAACCTTTAGGGCACCTATTGTCTGGGCTCTCTGGCCACTCAGTAGGCACAACAAGGTGGCTAGTTTTTTCGTTAGTAACTCTAACTCCAGGTGCTGGTTACCAGGCAAGGTTGTCATATAGTTTAATATTACATCAGGGTCATATATCACAGTGTGCTTTGGTAGGGAAGGACGTAGCTTGAAAACTCCCTTGATTAGTCTGCTAACGTCCTCATTCTTACCAAAGCTTGTTCCTGCATCCTTTGGTAATACAGCTGATAGGGCTGACCTTGCTGCTGCGATGTATCCGTAACTTGCCTTTTCTACATGGAAAAGGAAAGCAAGGAAGTCCATACCTTGTTTATGACTAGCCCTATAAGGTTCTGGGATTTTTTCACTTTTACAAAACTTCAGCCATTTCCTTAAATACAGATTATAGCTGGATTGGGTTTTTTCTGACCAAGATGCAGTGAGCAGTTGTTTAAGATCGTCAGAACATGACTGTTTTAGGTTTATTGCCTCCCTGAGACAATTGCTATCCGAAGACTTAGATTTGGGTGCAGTGGATGAAGGACACTTGGTTGCTGTGGAAGCAGTAATAGGTCCATTCTAGGTAAAACAAGAATTTCTTTAATGATTAGTTCAGAATACCGTGTGAACCATGGTTGGTTAGGCCAGTCCGGAACTACCAGGATACCTACTGCCTTATCACTATGGATCTTTTGAATTACCTGGGGAAGGCAGGCGAAGGGTGGAAAGGCATAAAACGAGATATTGTGCCAATCCTCAGTAAACGAGTTTACTCCGATGCAGTCGGGATCAGGTCGATATGAGAAGAAGGCAGGTAACTGCTTGTTTATTCTACTCGCAAAGAGGTCTGTTTCTGGACGGAAGTCCAGTTCTTTCAGTGCATAGCGGAATGTTGATTTGTTTAACATCCATTCTGTTCTTGTCTCCTGTTGTCGCGACTCTCTGTCCGCTTCTACGTTAAGAATGCCAGGGAGATGTGTAGCGACTATCCAATTATTTTTGCTTATTGCCCATTCCCAAATGCTATGTGTAATCTTATCCATTGGGATAGATTTTACGCTACCCATTTTGTTTACACAGGCTACTGCTGAAGTGTTATCCATCTTTAGCAATATGGTAGCATTTGCAGTATGGTTGCAAAGAGCCTGTAGTCCAAAGAATGCTGCCATTAGTTCTAGGACATTTATGTGGTGTTCCTGCTCCACAGATGAAAACTCACCCCCTGTGTGGGTTGGTGTCATTGACGCTCCCCAACCTCTTGTTGAGGCATCCGTGGATATAATGACCTGAGGGTTGCCTCGAACTATTGGGGCTATGCTACCCCATAAATTATTCTTCCACCAAGATATGTCACCCATGGCAGTAGGGGTTAGTGTGATCTGCACGTCAAAGTTTCCGGCGCTCCTTCTTAAGGACTCAATTTTTAGTCTTTCGGTAGATCTATAGTAGAGTCTACCGTGTGGTACCCCAATAAGGCTGCTGGTAAACTTACCAATTAATCGCGCTAGAGTTCTTATTGTTATCTTCTCTTTCTGTGTCACTTCCTTACACAGATCGATTATGGCTGCCTTCTTTTTGGGGGTGAGAGCGACGGTCATATTCACTGTATCGATGACGAATCCAAGGAATTCCAAAACTTGTTTTGGTTCAAACTCGGATTTGTCTGGGTGGACTGTAAATCCCAGTGAGTCTAACAACACAACGGTTTTGTGTACGTTATTGCAGCACTGTTGTTTACTGACGTTCATAGTGATCAAGTCGTCAATGTAGTCAGCAATGGTGACCTGTTCCTTCC
The DNA here is from genome assembly GCA_030067915.1 of Hydractinia echinata. Lineage (NCBI taxonomy): Eukaryota > Metazoa > Cnidaria > Hydrozoa > Anthoathecata > Hydractiniidae > Hydractinia > Hydractinia echinata. Next base: position 1,135,514 of record JASGCC010000104.1, on the reverse strand, counting down.
TTAATTTAGATAAGGGTGGTTTCATTATCTTGGTGAATTTTCGAGGTCCTTCTGTATAGCCGAAGGGGAGTACCAGGAACACGTATACCTTACCCTCGTGTTCGAATTTTAGGAGCTTCTGGCTTTCTTTGTGTATTGGTATGCTATAGTATGCATCCTTGATATCAAGTTTTGCCAGATACATGTCCTTTTGGATGAATCTGAGAATGGACGTTAAGGTTTGCATCTTAAACTTTCTTTTCTCAATGTGTACATTGAGTTTTTTGAGGTTTAGGATGAGCCTAAACCCGCCGTCTGATTTCTCAGTGACGAATATGGGTGAGATAAAGTCGCCTGGTTCGCGAATGCTCAACCTTATCACACCTTTCCCCAATAGGCTTTGTAATTCTTCGTCGATGAAGAGTTTCTTTTTTCTATCGAGGGGGTAAGTCCGATACGGGGTTTGGGGCATCTCGTTTACTGGAATTTGCAAACCAGACACTGTCTGGAGGATCTCCCTATCGGTAGTTATGTCTTTCCACTGATCAAAATGAAACCTGAGAGAACCGGGTTTAAAATTTTTGACTTTTGACCTTAGAAAAGTTTTTAGGGTGTCAGTATCGCTTACCTCAGGAATTAATTTTTCCTGTTGGTGTGCTTGGAAAAGTTGTTGTTGTTGCTGCGGTACGGTTTCTTTGATTGGGATTGCCCATTGTGGTAGTTGGCCCTCTTTTGGGGCTTGTAAGAGGGCCCTTTGTTTGATGAAGGCTCGAATCTTCTTTTTTGGCCTCTTTCCAGGAGTGATTTGAGCTGGTTCTCCTTTTTCAGCTTCTCAAGCCTTTCGCAGACAGAGGAACCAAACAGCCATTCGGAATCCTCTTCCACTTCCGTAGCTAAGGCTACGTACTCTTTTGGCAAGGAAGGCTTAATTAAGTCTCGCCTGACCTGATTTAGCAGCTGGGAGGTCTTACCAGCGAGGTTCATGGCGTCCTTAAGGTCGTTTAATGGACCCTTTGTGTCTGCGTTGGCATCACCGGATTTCTCCACCAACGTAGATGAAGCTTTCAGAAGCATAGCAACCGACGCTGAGTGCATGTTTTGGATGTCCTGCATCTTAACGTCAGTTGACCTGTGAAAATTGGAAAGTGTTTTCCAAATTTCGGTGTTTGTTCTCTTTGGGAGTAGAAAGTTGCAGTTCGATGGAATTGCTGCCGTTTCTAACTTCCGCTTGAGAACATCGCCCTTGAGCCGTTTTTGCCAAAACACTTTGGCGGCACATGCCACTGATGACGTGACTTCTGGTCCCGAGGCCTTGCTGTCCTCCTCATAGTCATCAGTGGACTGTTGCCAGTACTCTTGGGCTGGCTCTTTGGTACCCTTTTTAGAATGCTCTGGTGCTTCATCTTTGGAAGAAGGCGATTCTGAGCGCGTGGATCTAAACCAGAGGTTTGAACCAGTGATAGATATTCTTTCTTCCTCCTGGTGGGTACCGGATTTGCTAGCCAGAGTTCCATCTGGAACATTGGGGCTAGAATTAAGACTAGACCGGGTCCCCTCTGGGACAATAGGGTCTGTCAGGTGACTAAGTCTTGCCATAAAGGTGTTCATGCTGGCTAGTGTGTCGTGTATCCGACTTAGTTCGGCCTTTTGTCGCTCGGATACGATGGATACGACTTGGTCTACGATACCTGTGCAGTCCACGGGGATAGGAACAGGGTGTTCGGGGTCCTGTAATGTGAAGTCATGGTCACCATTTTTGCTGTGCTGTGGGAGCATGGGATCGTCGCTTTCTTGTTGCATTATTCTTAAACCGAATAAATAATAAAAGGAATTAACACTAGAGGAATTATCTTAACCTAACACCAGCACTATACACTCATTTAGTTTAAATCACTTAGCTATGTATCAATACAAAAGATACCTAAACGTGTCTACTCGATCACTTGGTACTTCGCGTCCGTTCACAGTTGTTTACGAAATCGAAAGAGGAAATTTACGGAAGCCGAATCTCATTTGAATACTTACGATCAGAGGCTAAATTATTATCGCGAAGCGAAAGACAGCTTTGAGGAAGTTTCGGGAAGCACTTCATGGAAGGATCCATATAGTCTTTGAATATGTCGTATCCGACATTGCCGTATTCTTCCCCCGACGAGAACGGCATTCGACACACGACGTTAAGCAATTTATAAACATCGTAATGTTGTTAATACATACTACTGCCTAGTATAATATCTTTGTCATATACAGTAATACACTGTAGTACTTAGTAATATGCCGTATTTTACACTGTATTACTTTGTAGTATATTCAGTAACACACGGTCATTTACGGCAGGAAAAAAAGTGTGCGCATGCGCCATTATTTGTTATCAAATTTTCTGCCGCAAGCGATCCATAATGGCCATCATCGCACGTGCTTCAAATTTCCCCTAAAAACAAATGTTTTTTGAGCCTCTGCGGTAGAGATCATCTCTTAAAAAGATTTTATTTTAGTAGAGCAGGCCTTGGACTATACAAAAACTCTAGATTCGACTACCCGATCACTTTCACTTTTGTTGGGAGGAGATGTTCTGCCCGGATAATAAACGCTGCCCTGATTAAGTACGGCAGCTTGTCCCGGTTAAGAACAGGGCAGAAAATACATAATCAGGGCAACATAATCAGGACAGGCCGGCTTATTACTCAAAAAATATTATTTGGCACTTATAAAAGGAACGTAATCAGGGCAGGCCAGTTTATATACGACAGTCAATATTATTTCTCACTTATTATAGAACGAACATAATCGGGGCAGGCCGACTTATGTGTATGACAGTCAAATATTATTCGAGACTTAAGAACGAACGTAATCGGGGCCGACCGGCTTATATACGATATTTTTATATTATTTCTCACTTATTATAGAACGCACATAATCGGGTAAGGCCGGCTTATGTATGACAGTCAAATATTATTCGAGACTTATAGAACAAATATAATCGGGGCCGACCGCTTTTATATCATTCGTCATCACTTCTGACAAGCAAATAGCCCTGGTGGCAAAGTTGTTGTTGTTCTCAAATGAAACGAAATTTCGTGGCAAATACTAAATTTTGGGATTCGCAAGTTTAATAACTTTTCACCAAACTTAATTCCCGCAAAAAGAATAATTTAGGTTCCGTGAAATTTAGTTACTTCAAAGTATATTATGTTGAAATGTATTTACTACAAGAGTAGTTTGTTTATACTAAGAATTACGTCGAGACTTTTTTCTTTCGCCATGTCTAGTTTTTAGGGGTGTTCTATCTTCCAGAGAATGTTTAATTCACAAAAGTTCGAAGAAAATGCCAATCACAGCCTGCCTGGCCACAGCCATTATATCAGCGGTCATAATCCGGTCACCACGACATAACCAGTGCAAAAAAAACATAATCGGACCATGCGTACATAATCCGGCTGTCCCGGTTGTAAACAGGCCGTTTTTGCAATCTGGGCAGAACAGAGACAGAAAGAATAGCAATGTTTTGATCATAAAATTTTATATGTTGGTGGAAAATGAAGATATTTGCCTTCCAACGCAAAGTCATGCTTTAAGACATGTTTTTCCTGAAAGGTGATAGCCTGTTTTATAAGATAAAACCAGTGGTTTGTTGCTGCCACTTTTTTTCTGAAAGAAATTGGTCCTTGGAAATGACCTTTCACAAGACTTCATAAATCGGTAAATATCATTTATTTTAAATGAGAATTGTGCACTCAATAAGATAAATATAAGCAATAAACCAGTGTTAGATGTGAAAAATGTTGCTTGTGGCTACCCCCTAACCTTTCACACATATATATATAGACCTTTTTAATGTTTACATTTTTCCGACGCATGCGCACTCCGTGGCAGGCAAAAGCGGCAGGAGCTACGAGGAAATCATTAGGTTTCTACCACATGGTTGAACGTATGAGACACGTACATTATACTTTTCTGCTCATTTATAAGCTGTTCGCGCTGAAGAAATTATGCCAGATTCTTGTTGTGCCGTTGGTTGCTCCAATAGAAGGAAGAAATCAGAAAATAATCTAAAGTTTTATAGAATTCCGTTTGGAAATAATAAGGAAAGTTTAGAACGTAGAAAGGCATGGTTGGCAGCCATAAGGAGGGAAAATTGGTCAGAAAAGCAGATTGAAAATGCCAGATTATGCAGTGCACATTTTATAAGTGGTAAGTTTATACATTGTATATAACTATTTTACAAAGATTGACTGTTTTTTAAGTGATAGAATTAGCTAAGCCTGTAGCTATTTAGCTAGCATGTCAGGCTAAATTTTGTTTATAGCTGACATTGTTTTAATAATTTTCTTTGTATATATATAGGTGACAAGTCAAATGACCCAAGCAATCCTGATTATGTACCATCTGTTTTTGTATACAAACAAATTAGAGAAGAAAAGTCAGAACAGCTAATGGGGCGATATGAACGGTTGAAAAGAAGAAGGGAGAGCAGCACCACAACTGAAGATGAGCCAGGACCTTCAAAATGTGCTAATTTAGATTTTGAACATTTTGATTTTTTAAACAATCAGGCAGTTGATGAGACAACCCAAACAGAGCCAGATACCAGAGATTGCTTAATTTTGCAACTTAAAAATAAAGTGACACAGCTTACTGCAGAATTAAATTCAAAAGGTATCAACAAATTAAAAAAAAACTAAAAAAAAAATGTTCTCATACTTTGATGTTAAGGATGATCCAAAGCTTTTAAACTTTTATACTGGTTTGTCATCCAAAGAATTATTTCAATGGATTTTGTCCCTCATAAAGAATGAAAATATTACGCTATCACCAAAACTTGTTGCTGAGGAGCAATTGTTTCTAGTTCTGGTTAAATTACGACTTGGTCTCCTACATACCGATATAGCTTACCGTGTTGGTTTAAAGATTTGCGATATTAGTACTATTTATCGTCAATTGGTTGTTGTTTTGGCTAAAGTGTTGGAGCCTTTAATTATATGGCCAGAGAGAGATGCTGTGCAAAAAAATATACCAACTGTTTTTAGAAAATTCAAAAATTGCAATTGCATAATTGACTGCACAGAGATATTCATTGAAAGGTCGTTTAATCTGAATGCTAGAGCTCAGACTTGGTCAAATTACAAGAATACAAACACCATAAAGTACTTAGTTGGAATATCACCTGCTGGAGCTATAACTTTTTTATCTCAAGGCTGGGGTGGAAAAGTTTCTGATAAGGAAATAACAATAAAATCAGGATTTTTAGATAAATTGGAACATGGTGACTGCATACTTGCCGATAGAGGGTTCACAGTTGCAAATGAAATTGCAACAAAAGGTGCCATTTTGAAAATTCCAAATTTCACCAGAGGAAAGTCTCAGATGACCGGAAAAGAAATCGATGAGTCACGTGAAATTGCTAATGTACGAATTCATGTTGAACGTGTAATTGGTCGTATGAGAAAGTTCAGAATACTTCAGTCTATTATACCGATAACTCAAGTAGATTTAACAAACAATGTCATGGTCTGTATTTGTGGTCTTGTCAATCTAAACAGAAGTGTTGTTCCTAATAAATAATATTAGTTATATATAGTATTATATATACATTATATACGTTTTGTAACATTATGTTCATTAGTTTTTATATTTACATTCTGGACAGTACCATTTATGTTTTGGAGCTTTAACAACTTTCACACATGAATAGTGAAACCATTCTATTTTGCAATTTTTTCCATCACATGCAATCATGGGTGGAAACGATGGTCTGCGACAAATGCAAAAAAATTTTTCCGTTTCTTCATTATTTGGATCTGTTTTCCGAGTTATTAGTTCAGGTAAAATTACTCTGATGAACAATTTCTCAAACTTTTCATGCATAGATTTGCAAAAATCTTCATTGAAACCTACTTGTAGTAACAGGTAGTTGTTTGGAGCCTGATTTTTTTGAGATGGTTTACTCCATATAAAGAAGTAACAATTCTTTGTGGCAGTGACAAGCATCTGCAACTGCATTTGATAGTAATATGCATGTTTTTTATTTATAAGTCCATCAGGTGAAATAGGAAAGTTTTTATCGCTTGACCATCCTTCAAGGCCATCTTTGTATTTGAATGGACACTTGATTTCTAGACAGCTTTTTCCGTGACACTTGCAACTTAAAGTTCCATCTGGGCTTGCACCCAAAAATAGGAAATCCTTATTTATATATAGACCAGTTGCTGTAAAAGTAGCATTTTCGTGTTTTTTTTGAAAAACCTGGAAAAAATCTCTTTGTGCATTTTTTTCCATTCTTTTTCCATACTTGGTAGCTGCCACCTCAACTGTTGTGTTGTAATTCATTATAGTGTTTATGAATGTTTTTGAGGGATTAGTAATGTCAGTATGGTATGCCATTTTAGCAATTGAAGCTGTAATTCTTCCTATGCGATGAATTTTCCAGACATCAGAGTCTGCTTGTTTTTTTGTTATCTGTTCTAAATTGTAAAAATCGTTTTTCGTATAGTTCTTGTTATACTCATTATAAACCTTCTCACAATGATTATTTAACTCTTCATCATTAAAGTTTATTGCACGGTATTCAAATAAACTACTTAGTGGCTCAGGAATGATAGTTCTTTCATCTTCGTCTGCCGTGTCTGTTGCGCTTGTGTCACGATCACTGCATTCTTCATCAAGTAAAGTTGTACTGGTGAACACAGCGGCTTTCGGAGCGATAGTTTTAAGCTCTTGTAGTTTTTCTTTAAAGAAGGAAGTGCAACTTCTGGTAGGATCTATTGCGCTAAAAGGTCTAAATTCCCCTGTGGTATCATCTATTTGTGGTAGGAGATCATCCTTCTTGGGTCTTTTGAAATTTATTTTGACTAACGGTGCCGGGGCGGCGTTCTTTCTAGATTTTTTCCATGCGCACAATTTGCTGGTACACGCCTCTTTGTTTAATTCGAGTTGGGAACATGCTTGTAACTTGAACAATAATGCGGCCGCATGACTGCATACGGAACCAAGTCTATTGTAGAAATATATAAATAAGACAACAGATATTTTTTTTTTCGCAGAGTAATGATTATGCGCCAGAATACTTACCCTGCCATACAGGTACAGTTTGCAGTCAATACCCAACCTTCTTTTTTCTCGATAGCAACCCAGGCCTTGTACAATGTTTGCTTTAATCCTTGACGTTGAGACGGAAGAACCTACAAGTTAAACTTATAATATAAATGGCATCCCCACCAAGGCATAAAATTTCAACTTTAAACAAAAAGTATACCTCGGATTTTAAGAAACAAAACTTGCTGTCATCTGAAATATTGTTGTAATATACATCTTGTACGTGACCACATACAAAAAAGTTATAAGCTTCCAGCGATTTGTACGCCTTCAACGATTGCTGTGTGAAAACACTCGGTGTGTTTATAAGATAATTGTTGAGATCACCCCAGCCAATATCTGGTAGTAATCTAACGTCAGATTTCCAATCGTTTAAGGAAAGTGGGTCTGGCAATTGAGTACCATCAGACAATTTTAATTTCTTTTGATATTGAATTTGATTTTCGGTATCCAATGATTTGAAGTACTCAGATTCACTCCATGTGCTAGCCATGCTTCGCGTTAATAGTGTGTTCTAAATACAATGCAACGTTTAATAATGGCAGATGAAGAGGTGGATAACGTTCAAGTAGAAAAAGTTATGTGAAGGAAGCGTGGAGGAATCCACGCTTCCTTCACATAACTTCTTCTTTTTGCCTGCCAGTGTCCTTGTGCGTCCGCACGGAGATAAACAAATGACGTCACTTTTAAAAAGGTCTATAGTCCCAGTTCCCCAAAAGGGGTTAGGGTTTATTAATAGTTCTGCTAAAAATAATTTTTCGTAGCGAAGGTTTGTTTGTTAATGAAAAATCTCATACCAAAAGAAATCGATAATATTTTTCTATAATATGTATATAATTAACAAAACAACAAGTAACACTAAACAGAGATGCTCCTGTGCATTTATTTGGACAGCATATCTGTTCGTACCCTGGAAAATTTTTTTGACTTATAATTGAGGCTTATGTCGAGTTTGTGGTGTCTGATAAATCATGAAAAATTTATGTTTATCTCGCCAAAAAAAATAGTTTCATCAGAAAAAAGTCAGGGATTTCACAGGAATATGTTAAACATTAACTCACATGTCTGTACATTTTTCATGCACACTTTGCTATCATGTTACATGCTTTTTTATGAGAGCCTCAGATTTTTTTAAAAGATAAGAGCTTTTTGTAGGCCCTGCCGTCTGCTCAATCATTGTTTTCCAAACCAAAAATAACCTAGCCTGCGGTTGTGGTAAACACTGGAACTATCCAGAATCACCAGAACCACCTAGAATCACCAAGAACCAGCCAGAATCACCCAGAACCAGCTGGAATCAGTCAGAATGACCTAGGAACAGACCGAATTAACAAGAACCAATCAGTCACTTGAAAAAAATATAAACAACCAGGAAAAAACGCTGGTGTAAATAGTGCGTTAATAATTGGCTCCGTATCGAACGTGTATTCCATAGACTTAAAGGGAAAGACTCCTGTTTGGTAGAAGACCTTCCAAGCCAACATTAAAAAATCAAAAAGGAGGACATTTAGTAAGAAGTTGGGAATTATGAAACTTTTTCGTACAAAAAATTACATTTTATAATTGAGACTTGAAAAAGAAACTTTTCGTTTTTCGGGAATTCGGCTGTACGAGGTTTGTACCCTGGGTCCATTGAACGTTGACGGCTGGTCTGTTAAATTATTGAATTATAAAAGATTGAAAACGATTGCCACACATTGGACACACATGCGTCTTCGTGGTTTTGGGTGGTTCTGGGTGATTCTGGTAGCTTATATTGTATATAAAAGGATTTATACACTCCAAAACTGGGCTATTCGTCTAATGTCTTTCGTCAATAGATACACATCTGCTACCATTCTCTATGCAAATCTTGGTATACTTAAATTTTCTGATACTGTACATATCAAATGTATCATAAAACACTTCCTGATCCTATTTGCTCAACATATGCTATTGACTTCACCCACCCCCGCACCACACGAGCACAATACAATGGTCTTTTGAAAGTTACCTACTCCCGTACCAATCAATTTGGTACTAAATCAATTCGCCATCAAGCTATTATTTCATGGAACACCCTTCAAACTCATATGCCTCATATTAAATTCTTTGATGCCTCATTTATTATGCTCAAAGAGAGCCTCCAAAAACATATTCTTGCAACCTACTATATATAGTCACATGGTTTGTACCACACTCTACATGGTTCTAGATTATTTTTTTTATTTTTTTTTGTCTTTGTTTGTCTGTGTAACCTAGCGTTTCCCTAGGCCTGTCCCTGTTTGTTCTTGTCCACAGTGACTATCATAACCCTAGCTTCTAGCTATTTTGGTAGCCTCCCTCCAACATACTCAGATATAGTTAACATATAGTATATATAAAAATGAATTAATATTTCTAGGCTTTATATATTTACTGGATACTCGTAACTGTAGATTGTTGGTAAAAATATATTATTATCTATCTATCTATACTTTCTGTTTTTTCACATTTTAGGGAACCAGTCCCAAATTGTTCTATGATACAAAACATGTTGGCACGATTTCATTGAAGTAATTTTGACCCAACAATTCACAATTTCAAGCGTCATTCAAACGTGATTTGCATGTGAAGATTTGTTGACAGAAGCGGTTAAAAAAAAAATGGAACAATGATGAAACAGAAAAGCTTACTGATTTGCTTGATTACCACTTTTTGTTGGATGCGTTTGAAATAAGAATATATTCGTTAAATACAGATTATGAATTGAAATAAAAAATACTTGTAATAGCCTAATTTGTAAAGTATTTTTATATAATTCAGATTGACTTTCGTGATGAAAAATCTCACGATTAGGGAATGGTCTAGGCTGAAATGTCTAAAAATGTGTAAATTGTTAGCTTTTTCGTTTAACATATATATAATAACTGTACACATTTTTTTCATTTGCAATCAGTTGCTAGTCTAACAACAACAACAACAATAATGATAAATATTTAAAGTGTTTCTAGCCCAGAAAATCACAAAAACCTATTGTTAGTGGATTATTTCCATTGGGGTCCACTGAGTCTGAGTGAAGCTAGCTTTCTCACATTTACGTTTAGCTTTAGCAGGCTTCTAGAAAACTAATCAAGACCAACCTTAGAGCTAGCTAAGGTTACAGATCAGATGAAGTATTTTTTTTCCTTTACAACACTAAAGTGGCATTTAAAATTTAATTTTAGAAGTATAATATCGTTTGTTCTTTGTTTATTAGCGTCTATTTTTACATTTCTAATAGTTGTCAACCATTTTTTTTTGTGAAAACGAAAGTGAAATGTATGGTGTAGAAAAGCTCAAAATTTTAGTAGTAAAAAAAGTGGCAGCTACTACCTAATACGATAGAACGCTCGATAAGGGATACATGCAAACAGGAAAAGTAATTTTTAGGCAAAACTTTGCGTCAGAATGTTGTACAAGAGTGTTCTTGTACTGGTAAATTGTGAGCTAGCCATCCGGGCTTTTGTGGACCTTGCCGTCTGTTTAGGCTGCCCCGGGTAGCAACCAAAGGCGAAATAATAGTCTATGGTCATCCTTCTTTAGTTTTAAAAGAAAAAAATGTTAAATTTTCTTTTATTGGGCGACTAAAACAAGATAATAGAGAGTGAGGTCAATATCGATGACGTCATAATCTTATGCCGTGTAGGCGCTTTTTTTAAAAAAAATTTTGGCGCATGCGCACACTTTTTTTCCTTAAAATCGCGGTTTTGAACGACCGTGAACACACTGTAATACCTTGTAGTATTCAGTAACATCCTGTAATACCCTGTAGTATTCAGTAATACACTGTAATACTTTGTAGTATTCGGTAATACACTGTAATACCCTGTAGTATTCGGTAATATACTGTAATACCTTGTAGTATTCAGTAATACACTGTAATACCTTGTAGTATTCGGTAATATACTGTAACACTTTGTAGTATTCAGTAATACACTGTAATACACTGTAGTATTCAGTAATATACTGTAATACCTTGTAGTATTCAGTAATACACTGTAATACTTAGTAATATACTGTAATACCCTATAGTATTCAGTAATACACTGTAATACTTAGTAAAATTCGGTAATACACTGTAGCTAGTACTTAGTAATATACTGTAATACCTTGTAGTATTCAGTAATACACTGTAATACCCTGTAGTATTCGGTAATATACTGTAATACCTTGTAGTATTCAGTAATACACTGTAATACTTAGTAATACACTGTAATACCTTGTAGTATTCAGTAATACACTGTAATACCTTGTAGTATTCGGTAATATACTGTAATACCTTGTAGTATTCAGTAATACACTGTAATACTTAGTAATATACTGTAATACCCTATAGTATTCAGTAATACACTGTAATACCTTGTAGTATTCGGTAATACACTGTAGTATTCGGTAATACACTGTAACACTTTGTTGTATTCGGTAATACACCGTAATACCTTGTAGTATTCAGTAATATACTGTAATACCTTGTAGTATTCGGTAATATACTGTAATACCTTCTAGTATTCAGTAATACACTGTAATACTTAGTAATATACTGTCATACCCTATAGTATTCAGTAGTACACTGTAATACTTAGTAATATTCGGTAATACACTGTAGTACTTAGTAATATACTGTAATACCTTGTAGTATTCGGTAATATACCATGTAGTATGCAGTAATACACTGTAATACCTTGTAGTATTCGGTAATATACCGTAATACCTTGTAGTATTCAGTAATACACTGTAATACTTAGTAATATACTGTAATACCCTATAGTATTCAGTAATACACTGTAATACCTTGTAGTATTCGGTAATACACTGTAATACCTTGTAGTATTCGGTAATACACTGTAGTACTTAGTAATATACTGTAATACCCTGTAGTATTCGGTAATATACTGTAATACCCTGTAGTATTCAGTAATACACTGTAACACTTTGTTGTATTCGGTAATACACCGTAATACCTTGTAGTATTCAGTAATATACTGTAATACCTTGTAGTATTCGGTAATATACTGTAATACCTTGTAGTATTCAGTAATACACTGTAATACTTAGTAATATACTGTAATACCCTATAGTATTCAGTAATACACTGTAATACTTAGTAATATTCGGTAATACACTGTAGTACTTAGTAATAAACTGTAATACCTTGTAGTATTCAGTAATATACTGTAATACCTTGTAGTATTCGGTAATATACTGTAATACCTTGTAGTATTTAGTAATACACTGTAATACTTAGTGATATTCGGTAATACACTGTAGTACTTAGTAATATACTGTAATACCTTGTAGTATTCAGTAATACACTGTAATACCTTGTAGTATTCGGTAATATACTGTAATACCTTGTAGAATTCGGTAATACACTGTAGTACTTAGTAATATACTGTAATACACTGTAATACCTTGTAGTATTCGGTAATATACCATGTAGTATGCAGTAATACACTGTAATACTTTGTAGTATTCGGTAATACACTGTAGTACTTAGTAATATACTGTAATACTTTGTAGTACTGTGTAGGTATTTGGTAGTACACTGTAATACTTAGTAATATACCGTAACTAGTCGATAAGGTCCGTCAATAATCCACTTCGACAGAGAAAAAATAACAAAAAAGCTGCATTTAAATTTTGATGACGTTCGCACTGTCCCGTTCATATACTTAAAAAATATTCTTAAAATTTTGTTAACTCGTAACATCTCAAAATAGCATAAATTTGTATACCCGTTGCCTAATCAAGAAAATCTATAGGATCAAGTACTTTTGACAAACGGTTGATATTGGGGTTAAAAGAATTTTGATGACGTCATCAACCCGTCCACTCCGAAACGGATTTAGGGACCCAGGTTTGGGAAAGTTACCCAAGTTGGTCCTAGGTGGTCCCTAGTTACCCACGCGGTGAAAAATCATTGACGTCACCACCTCGTTTCCAAGTAATTTTGCCTCAAAGTTTTAGGTGCACTGTAATGGCTTTATTAATTTAATATAGGATATATATTGAAGTTCAAGTATAGGACATATTCACAGACTATATGGATCCTTCCATGAAGTGCTTCCCGTCTCTACGGCTCTTTTACGCCTATTCCCCACACGCACCTTCTAGATTCCGCCTGTATACGGCGAGGGCGGAAATCAACAAAACATTGTTTTCCTTTTTTTTCGGGATTTGGAATGTTTTAACCCGTCCTCTTCTGTCCTCAGTAGCCGGGAGTCCTTTCACTTATTGCTTATCTTTTTGATACAGAAACAAATTGGATTAGCTAGGTAGCTATGAGAGAGAGAGATGTGCATATTTTACATGGCTAGCCTCACAAATATCAAAAATATACCTCACAAATATACCAAAATATACCCTGTCTATTATTTCCAGGAGAGGGGCCATGGCTTTGATGGGGAGTCCTGGAGTATTTAATGCTCTCTTAGAGCTACGTAAACTCAATTAGGGTCAGCGCTCTAATTTTTGACACAATATAATCTTTTGTGCTTGTTGTGTCTTGTGTCTTGTCAAAAAAATAGCTAGCTCGGTGGCTAGCTAGCTAGCTACCCACCCTTCTCTTTTCTCAAATCTTTTCTAAGCTGCCATGTGCAGAGTTACAAAGGTAATTAATTTCACTGGCTAGAAAATGCTGTATCAGTAAATGGTCTATGTGTGACAGATCTTCACAAGTTGCTAACTCTTGGTTACTTGAATCTATAAATTAAAAAATAAGGAAAATAGTTCAACATAACAAATTTTTGTGAATAGTATCTTGAATATAAAACACCTCTTTGCAGTCTAAGTTGTTTGCTCATTTTCTGTATTAAAAAAGGAAGTAAACAGAGTGGATTTAATAAATTTGGCCATGGGATTATAAATATTTCTCATTTTATTTTATTCACAGCATGAAAATTTAATATATATATTATATATGTTATTGCCAGTAACACTACTTAAAACATATGCGAAGGAATTGTAACTTCTTTTTCTATGGCTATGTTCAAGTTTGCCCCAGAGTAATTAATAAATAAGGTCAGGCTTCTATTTGGAACTGCTATTTACATTTAACACACATCCTTGGTGGCAAGGGGTTTCTTTTAAAATGAAGGGAAGCACATTGAGTGCAGTGAGTTGGAGTTTTCATATGGTCCAGCTTTCGATTTTCATTAATTTTACTTTAGGGTTCTGTTCTCTAAGAAAAAGGGTATGCATATTCCACATTTGATCATGCTTGCATTACATAAGCTTCCTCTATTGCCAACATTCATGGTGGTATGGGCGGTGTTTAGTCAATACTATAGGGGATCACACATTTCACATTTGATCTTGCTTGCCTTTAACTTTGCTTCTTTTCACTGCTAGAATGTAAGTTTGATGTGACCATCTGTTTCGCATGCCTCAGTGGTGTTACTAAATTTTGGGATACAATTCCTGTATTACTGTGATATTTGTTCTTGTGTTGCATTTCCATGATGCTGTCGTAGTTGTGTTCGGACGTTATGGGTGTCATTGTTATGACATTTTCCCTGTGATGAAGTTGTACATATTTTTAAGACAGGGTTCTATTTGTGCCCGGATTGATATTTGTGAAAACTGTTATCTTGTTGTATATTGTACACACAAGCAATGTTATGTGGTAGGACATTAGAATTTGGGGAAATTTGGGGATGCTGGGCTGCCTTCGTCAGCCTTCGTTTTGTGGTGTGGTGCGTACTCATGAGATAAGGGCAATTTTACACGAATAGTTTTAAAAAAGAGAGAAATGAAACAATGAGAAGTTGTAAAAAAGAGAGATAAAGGAAAATACAAAAGTTGCAAAAAAGAGAGATAAAGGAAACAACAAAAGTTGTAATAAAAAAGAGAGAAAGGAAACAAAAGAGAGAGAAAAGAAAACAACGAAGGACTGTTGTAAAAAAGAGAGAAAAGAAAACAACGAAGGACTGTTGTAAAAAAGAGAGAGAAAAGAAAACAACGAAGGACTGTTGTAAAAAAGAGAGAGAAAAGAAAACAACGAAGGACAGTTGTAAAAAATTGTGAGAAGGGAACAACGAAGGACAGTTGTTGAAAACAAATACGCTTTATGAGATTAGGATAGGTGTCACGGAGAGTGTTATTAAATTGGGTACACGCGCAGGAGAGTTTTGTGTCATTTTGCTTGCCCAGCATCCTCACCCCTTTTCGCCAAACATCGCTTTATATTAACATCACAAAGTCGTTAAATGAAATACATTTGTCTTTCTAATATTGTGTTTTTTCTGGAAACATTAGCAATTAAATGGAGCTAAACACAGTTTAGCTCATGTTAATTGCAGTTTCCAGTTGGGTTGCTAGCTGGTTGGGTGAACTAAAATATAAAAACATATATTGAGCTTCAAAATTGGTGCATGATGTTTTGTTTACCCACATTGGGTATTGTCTCAATTAACCAGGCCAATGAGCCTAGCCTCTGTTACCAATGGCCTATAAATTAAGAATTTCACATCACATTGGCCTCTGACCTAAGCTGACAACATTGTCTTCAAAAAACAACTGGGCTGCCTTCGTCAGCCTTCGTTTTGTGGTGTGTGCGTACTCATGAGATAAGGGCAATTTTACACGAATAGTTTTAAAAAAGAGAGAAATGAAACAATGAGAAGTTGTAAAAAAGAGAGATAAAGGAAAATACAAAAGTTGCAAAAAAGAGAGATAAAGGAAACAACAAAAGTTGTAATAAAAAAGAGAGAAAGGAAACAAAAGAGAGAGAAAAGAAAACAACGAAGGACTGTTGTAAAAAAGAGAGAAAAGAAAACAACGAAGGACTGTTGTAAAAAAGAGAGAGAAAAGAAAACAACGAAGGACTGTTGTAAAAAAGAGAGAGAAAAGAAAACAACGAAGGACAGTTGTAAAAAATTGTGAGAAGGGAACAACGAAGGACAGTTGTTGAAAACAAATACGCTTTATGAGATTAGGATAGGTGTCACGGAGAGTGTTATTAAATTGGGTACACGCGCAGGAGAGTTTTGTGTCATTTTGCTTGCCCAGCATCCTCACCCCTTTTCGCCAAACATCGCTTTATATTAACATCACAAAGTCGTTAAATGAAATACATTTGTCTTTCTAATATTGTGTTTTTTCTGGAAACATTAGCAATTAATATATATATTATATATGTTATTGCCAGTAACACTACTTAAAACATATGCGAAGGAATTGTAACTTCACTTTTCTTCATGGTCATAACAGTTTACTTCCTTTTTTCAATTCTCAATAAGAGCGCTGTAACGAAATGAAGATTTATTTAAACAATATTTGGTAATAAGTGACCAACAATTTTTAGTAGTAACGATATATTTCGACTTTTAAAGTCATCATCAGGTAAAAATCTAAAATAATAGTAAAATCAGTTAATACAGATTAAAACAAAATTATCTACAACATACGTTCACTAAACTTAAAAATATATTGAAATAATATTAAAATTTTATCAAAAGAGTGTGACTTTTAAACTCGTCTTTTGTATTCAACGATGATTTAAACAATAGTTAGCTGAAACTGTGAACTTATGTATATAATCTCTTATAATAATACAAAGTGTCTGTGACAGGCATCCTGGATGTGTTCCAGTTGACCAAGTTACGCGATTGCGTAGCATACCTAATTTGCTCTAGGTACGCGATTTTTAAAATGGCTATTTATTTGTTTAACAACCCTGTTCCTGGGGCCACACATCAATAAAACAACAAGGTTTTATTTAAATATGACTATTTTTCATTAGGAATTAATCTGTCAACGGAGGTACGCTGTTCTTCCCGTACCTCACGTAATTCAGGTACGCGATAGGGCGTAGGAACGCGATCGCGTACCTCAAAATGAGAAGCCTGGTAACTGCGAATCAAATTTTAAAAACAAGTTTTTAGTACTTTAGCGGGTCTTTTGCTGACATCAGCAAAATCTATAAGCCCCAATATCTCCTTAAACGTTCGTCGAAAGCACATGCGCTTTAAGCCCTACACAATAAAGGAAACAGGTAAACAAAATTTCAAAATAAAATTTTGTGTATTAAACGGGTCTTTGCTGACTTTTTACTTAATTTAAAGATTTCAAAAAGTATGTATATATATATATAATAGATATATAATAGATTTTTTAAAAAAAGTAAACCCTCTTTAAAGAATAAGACCCAAATAAACGTTTCAGATGGTTTTGTATATGTGTTTTGAGGTAAAGCTTTATTTTTGTCTGTAAGATTATGATGGTCTTAATTTGGAATTTCTCCTCAGGTTTAGCTCAATTGGTTCATATAAAAAAGATAATTTTTCTTTACCATTTGCCTCTGGAAATTAATTTTTGCAAGGTTGATAAGTTATAACATTTTGTGAGAATTAAAATTAATTAAATTTTTAATAAGTTAAGAAGTTTGTAATAACTCCCAACTTATCTATATATAAAAGTGTAAGTCTGTAAAGAAAAAAATAGATGACTTTTCTAAAGAAACTATATGGCTAGTCAGCGCCGTACCCAGAGTTTATTTGGGGGATACCGTTCACGCGCTGCAAAATTTTCTTAAATTAGAGGGAAATTTTGATAAATGAGTATTCCAGATTGTCGGAAAATGCATTTTCCAGTGTATGAGCGAAGTCTTCTTGCACGAATAAACATGGTTCTATGGCGCTCGAAATTACGAGCTCGTGAGAATAACCACACAAATTCATCTAGGCTCAACCACCCGACCTGAAAAAATTACGCATTTTTTGTTGTTTTTTTTACTTGTTTATTCCAACAATATATCACTTCACAGATTGTTAAAGATCTATTCTGATATTTAAATGATCAATGGATGCAAACGTGTGAATGAAACCATGTGCGCACAAATATTCCCGACATAGATGTAGAAACAATATTTTTCTTTCTATTCAATTGGTTGGGAACGAGGTTGTGCGTGCGAATAAATCAATCCAGCTATCGACTTTGGTTCAAAATTAAATATGGCCCATGATGTAGTGAACAAGGGAATTCGTGAGTGCAAAAAAAGCAATCTTCCTTTATTTTATTTTTTAAATTTCTGTTTGGGCGCCCATACCATTCTAACGGTATCGAAATACGTCTGACTACGACGCTGCTAGTTGAGGTATATAATACAGTCTTTTAACAGCTGGATAGTTTAACAAAGCAGGGTAAACACCTCATTAGCCTTAAGCGAACTAAAGAACTGATTAACATAATTTTTTTGCCAAAATGACACTCGTCCCAGGCCTCTTAATTTTTTTGCTGACGACCCCATAAGTTGGGATCTGCAAGTCGGCTTGCAATCAAATTTTGTAAGTAAACATATAGGACCTATACAAACCTACTCAGAAAATTTTATTAAAAAACAAATTGCAGATCCTGAGCTATTGGGTCATTAAAAAAAATTTGAGAGGCCTGGGACAAGCAACCAAGTGTCATTGTCAAAAAAATTTATGTTAATCAATTCACCTTTATAATATTTATGCATTGACAAAGTTTGAATGCACATCCCTTATCAGGTCTAAAATTACTGATGACAAAAAATGTCAAAATTTGCTATTATATACTTAAATATGACATCATAATTCATGCAGCAGTCTTGGTCATGAATGGCATGCGATCACATGCGCACGCCTCCGCACACGTCATGTGAAATTCGGGCGTGCTCTTTATCACACGCCTTGTTCTACTTCGTACACACGCCAAGCAGAACTGAGCTATTTTAGAGTAATCCCTTACCCAAGCTTTACCCAATACATAATTGTTCTTCCGCGTTAAAATGTATCTCTAAAATGTATTTCTATTAAATACCCACCTTCATTAAAATTGCTGACGTGAGATACATTTCAAATGTTTTGCGTCGGCATTGCGTCGGCAATATTTTTTTGTTTTTCAGCTGGCAAAAAATTTAGTCATTAACCTTGTATTCATCTCCTTAAGACGATGACAAATGGAAATGAAGTACAAGTCCTATTGACCTATACCTTCCCGATGGTGTACTTCTTAAGTTAATAGTTCTGTCCCAACTAGCTCTCTATGTTTTAAGATAAACTGATTAGGAAGTAAGTTGTACACGTGCTATTTATGAACTGAAGGTCAGGGCATCATTAAGTTGAATATCGCAGAAGTCGCCGATGACATGCTTCGAAAATGCTTGTCACAGGCACAGTTTAATGCAAAGCAAAACTGTACAGGAGACTCAATTGTTAGAGTCTTCGCAGAACATCTCTTCTCACAAAACCGAGGGCAGGGCTGACTTATTGCCTGCTGTGTTGTGTGGGAGACAAAACTTCTGGACTTCTTTTTAATACGATATACAATTTTTTCGACTATTATTACTAAACATATTTGATTTCTCTTTCCCCTTTTAAAAAGATTTTTTAAACTTTATTGAACATGTTTTTTCTTTGGTATTACATCACGAGAACATTCGTCCGAAAGCTGTATTAAGATACAGGACACCTAACCTCTCCCATGTTCTGGTTATATTTAACTTGCATGGGTGCGCACTCTTCTCGCACTCTTCTCGCAGTACTCTCTGTGACGATGAAGGTCGGACTGACTTGTGGCATGGTTCCAAATGGTCCTCCGTCTTTCGTTCGAGTCTCAGTGTAATGCACCAGCCGAGCATAAGGGTGTCAGCATGAAGGAAAGGGGCCGACTTTAATGTTCTCTATACCTTACGTTCTTCATAATAACACCATTCATTTAAATTTCACAACAAAATTACGTTGGCAATTTTTTTGCCGACGCAACTACGGTATCTTTGTATTTTACGTCGGCAATTACGTCGACAGTGCCGAATGCCGACGCTAATTTTAAGGGCTGATCATTGATACGAAGTTTTGATACGAATTACGTACGGAAATTTTGAGACGGTCCTTTAATAAAGATGCAAATACATTCAATTACTCAGTAGGCCTGCCAGACGACCACACTTTTCATATGTGTTATCACGCACCTCAAATTATGAAAACTGAATAATTACTCTCCTCAATTAAGACAAGACGCATGAAATTCATCACGCATCTACGACAATCGAGGCAAGTGAAGTATCACTCAGCTGCTAAAATTCATATGACCAGGACTGGGCTTGTAAACATCTTGTTGCTGAAATAAATAAGTCAACAAACGAAAAAGAAGCAAAAAAAAAGTAAAAAAACAATGCTTCAAAAACTTTGCGCTGCCGCTCTCCTAAATGTAATAATTGCACGCCAAAATCATAAGCTAGGCGTGCGATACTGATTGCACGTCTGTATTAGTGTAGGCGTACGTACCACCGCACGTGGGTGCAAATATTCATGACCAAGACTGATGCAGCATAATTAAATCTGAAATTCTTTAAATGTGAGTATCTTGGAACAAAAAGACCTTTTTAAAAATCTTATTAAGACTTGTTAACCAACTTTTTAAGCTCTGTAATATAAGTCCAACATCATTTTATACTTTGGGTTCCCTTTAACTCCCCACAGCCCAAACTTAATTTGGTTTGTGTGCATGCATCACTGGTGTTTTGTATCAGTGCTATTATACTTGCAATATGAAGATCATGCAGATGTCTATACAAAAATAATATACATACAAGTCTTTTACAATGTTTGTAGAACGTCTAAAAATGTGATTATGCCTTTTGAAGTAACAGTTGGTGAAAGGGTATTGGACATGGAAGATCTTAATCAAGTTAGTATATTTCTTGCGTAAGGTATTGTTGGGTGGTTCTTTGAAAACATTTCTTTAGATCAGTTAAGGAATTACTCAGATTTATTTTTCTAGATGTTAAGTTTCTATTGCGTATATTTGCGTGTTAAAAGGACAAACATAAAAAGGATTTCCTTTCCTTTCTACATATTTTAAAAGGTTTCTTAAATGTAGCAGAATTTGCAATAGCAAAAAGCATACAAGTGTTTGTGCAAGTGCTTGCACAAGTATTTTATCTTGTAAATAAAGATTTGAAGTAAGTAAGGATTAAAGTTTCGAAAACTCTTGCTGTTATACATGTCTGTTGTATAAATTGTGTTATTAATTTTCTCTTTTATATTGGGAGTATTCATTTTGTACCTCTGTTTTTAGCATGAAATTACTGATGAAGAGGACAATTGTTTAGAATTGCGTAACCTGTCTCCATCTCTGGATAACATAGAAGTGATTCTCACTAACAAATATCCACGTAGGTGTAGCAGTTGTAATGGAGTGTTTTCTTTTACATAGACTCTTCAGTAGCAGTAACAATATAGACATAAAAAATTATTTTTTCAAAAATTTTATTGATGTGGAATATAATAAAAACATTATTTTGCAGTAGTCAAAAAGTGCAAAAGGCATCATTATAACGCAAACTCAGATTTGCGTATTCTTTTAACACGAAATGGCTGCAACTTAATGCTAAAACACAATTGTGACCTACCTATAGGTTATATTCATTTGAAAACATTTTCCTACTTTAAAGTTGTAACGAAACAAGCATCAAGGTATCTTGTAGCTGTTGCACCAACAATTCTTTGTGTGAAAATACTAATGTGCGTGGAATATTTCTTTTCAACAGGTTTGGAAAAATTAGATTGCATGACACTGAAGAAAACAAATGAGATTTTAATTTCAAGTTGAAAACTTTTTCCACTGAAAATTAATTATACATATTTAAAATTGAAGAACATCAATAAATACACAATATTCAATTTTATTTGGCAAAAATCCAAGAGTGCTGAATCTTTTAAGCACCAATCAACCTTGTAAAACGATCCGTTTATAAAAGCTAAAGTCTGTGCAATACAGTCTTCCTTAAAAATTAAATTGTGCATGAAGCCTAGTGGGGCAAAAATAAATGCGTGAAATAAAGAGATGCTGAAATCCCCCTGGGTTAAGGTATATAAAATGTTAAGATCAGTAATGAAGGAGTTTTTCTGTGAAGATCTTAGTTATACAAACATGTCTCCTAAAATCCAATAATAAACTGGTTTCTGAAGTATAAACTATTTTACCTGTATAAATCATTTGTAGAATTGCAGGGATTTGGACTGGATATAAAAGGTGGGAAAGATCGACCTTACATTTCGGATGATCCTGGAATATTTGTTAGTGCGCTAAAACATGCTGGTTTGGCTGAAAAATCTGGAAATATTAATGTCGGAGACAAAATTGTTGAAGTATGTAAGAGTATGCTTTGTATACAGTTTTACACTCCCACATGTGTAGCTCCGCTTTTTAAGCATAGCACTTCTAAGCAGTCATAAAGTTACGAAATAGCTAAATGGAGCATATGCAAGGCCATCTGGACATGGAAATTTCGTGCACAATACACAGCGATGTATACAAATTTTTTATGGATACGTCTCTGACAATATATATTTTTAAAAAAAAACAGAGTATTTTCATTTGGATTTTTTACAGTGGAAAAGAACCAGGAAGTACTTAGCATATTTTTCTGCTTGTAACCACTTTAGCTTTATAATATATGCTGTCTAATTCAGCTTGAAAAAATATGTCTGATATTACCAAGTGTCACTTTTATAGAATGCCTACCGATTGGAGTTTGACCGCTTTTAAACAACTTATTTTATTACTTTGGTTACGTGAAAACCTAATTCAGACCTCTCCTAACCTCCAAACACATATCACAGCCAAGGATTTTGCATTGCAGTTGTTGTTATAGGTAAATGGTAAACCTGTGGTTAGTGTGACTCATGCAGAAGCTGTAGAATTGTTTTTATTGGATCGAAGTAAGGTGACACTCTTTTTGCAGAAGAATGCGGCTCAACTGATAAGAGTAAGTGCTATATAGGGGTGTGGAAAGAAATAATGTATTAGAAGAGCTATAATAATAAATCCAGTAAAGCGGAAGAACAAGGGCAAATATCAATGACTATAAAAACTTTAATTACGTCAGCAATCGCCGGGGTTTTTTTTGAAAATTGTTTAATCTTTGATTCTATGATTTGCTTGAAATGTAATGTATGATGTAACGTCAAAAAAATAACAAATAAGACATTTCACTTTGAAGAAAAACGTGCATGTGTGCGTGAAAAACAGACAGACAGCGCGATGCAGAATTATAAATCTTTAATATCTGCTCTTGCGACTTTAGGCTGCTTCTCTTACACCGACCCCAACATCTGCTACTGGTTCCATAACTCCAGATAGTGATCGCAGTATTAGTCCAAGAAGAAATGGACGAGCTCCAGAATACGAAACGAACTTATCTATATCGGGCTTTGCGATTGGATTAGCTTTAGGTTGTGTAACCGTAGTTCTATTACGACGATATTTAAATGCCATGCCTACTAAAACTTAATGAAAGCATGAGGTGCAATTTGTCTCATTTGTTAGATGGTAAAACCTTTTTATACATTTATTCCAATAGAAATTTTAAAGAATTTATAAGTTTGTTTGTTCAACTGTTTATTATTGGTATTTTGTGTACATGATTAAACGCTCAAGATGCTTATTTAAGCGAGGAATGGCGCTTAATCGATAATTTATAGTATTCAATGCGCCTCATCATTTTTTTAGAAGGTTGTACTAGTTTTTTTAAATACTTAAATTTTGTCATGTTTTGTGGCTTCTTTTGATAATTTCTAAGTAATGTGTTTCATAGGGAGGTCTTTTGACCAACAGATTTATATAGAGGTGCAAGATGTTTATAGTTGTACAGTATATTTCGAATGGAAAATTTTCTATAATATTCAGATTGTTTTAGTTGTGTAGTTGTTTATATTTTTCATTAAACAAAAGATAAAATACCCTTGTACCTACAAGGGTATTTTATCTTTTTTTAGCAGTCATTTTTAATTTGTGATTTGGACTAAAAGTACCCAAGTCCTACCAACACTTTGTGTGTTTTGTGATGTAGTGTGATGACAAAAAAGGAGCCACACGCGTACGTGATTTAAACCGTCTGTTATCACACCATTAGATCTTACATCTTCATGTTTTTAAAATAATAAAAATCCTGCTAGCTGCGTTCCCTACTAAAATCAAATGGAGTAAAACTTTACACGTGAGTGACACTGCATCAGTTTTGGGACAGTGTCCATTTTAGCTACTTCAAAAGTGTCAAGAATAAATTATAAAAGAGCAAAATTGGCATTACAAAACATGATTCAGCATAATTTCTTGATATGCCACAACACTACGTCGTATTGGCTGCCAAAAAAAAATAAAAGCGGTTACGTTTTTAGTAATAACACTTGGCTGCCTAGCGAAATCAGTTTTCCCAGGGTTGCTACGCCTCCTCAATTCTTCTGTATTTTGAGAAGTCTCCTGAAAACTTTTCGGTGATTTTTTTACAACTTTTTCCTCCAATTTTCTCAATTTGTTGCAAAACTAAATGGTTTGTCATGTTTTTATTTTCAAATTGACAAATATTTGTTCTACCGTTAGGATGGAATCCCCAAGGACGTTAAAACTTCCTCTTACTTACTTACTTACTTCACTCGTGGTGTTAAAAACTCCTCAAATCTTCTCAATTTTTTATGAAAACAACGTCACCTTCTCAAAAAAGTTGAAAATTCTCATCAAAAGTCCTTAAACTCTGCTTTTGCTTAGGGTAACCTCTCTGGACTTTCATGTAAAAAAATGATTTTAAATCTATTTTATGGAGAAAAATTGCTGTGTCTCCTCTCCCTGCGTGTATAATTTTGTTACACGTTGGCCTTACAGTGCCTTTGCCTAACACCTGTTTTACCGACATAGTACTGGCATTGTGAACCTGGAGTGTTCAGCATAAGAATAGGATTGACATCTTGGGCGGCTGTCTAGTTGGGCGGTTAATGCACTTCTACGTCTTCCATAGCTCAAATAGGAGCTTTAAATGCGCTATACTTCGTTTCGGATACACAAGGTTGGAAAAAAAACACTTTTACTCGTCAACATTGTATTGGGTTAAATATGTGACGATACATACGTTTATAATAAATGTATTATAATCTAAAATACATGCTTCATCAATGTTTATATATTGCTAACTAATAAATAAATAAATAAAGTACTTTAAGTTGTTCAATTTTTGCAGACTTATTTTCGTAATGTCAAACATTTTGAAGATTTTATTTTGTGAATGGGCTATACAATTTTTTTGCAAGGAGTTATTTTTGCGAAGGTGTAGTATTTTTTTTACAGGCCTATTTATTGATTAAGGAATTAATTATTAGAGAGAATTCAAACGCTGACTTTAAAAGACGTTCAGCAATCTACCATCTTAACTTTTTTCTTTAAAAATTTTCACGACGATTCATTTTACCAACAAATTTATTTCTAGTAATACTATCCAAAATTAATTTTACTGCGTAAAATAATGGCTAATTCTCAATAAATTTTATCAATTTTTTTTATTATATATTTAGTTAACTGAGTTCTCTATGTTTCCGTTTTTTAACAGTGAATTATATTTTTAAATTTAAAGATCCATAATAAATAAAATAATAAGGAAAAAAAAATTAAAAAAAGATTAAGAAACAGAACCACATGGAAAAATTAAAATCTATTTCGATCAATAAAATAAAACAAAATAAAACAAGAGAAAAAGTTTAAAAGCGTAGCGTCCCAAGGGTCTATTGCCTTATCAGCAAAATGCCCTGGGAACGAGGTTAAGTTGAGCAGCTCCTGTTTTTTGCAAATAACTCAAAAAAGAGATCATTTGTCATCTTTTTTGTGAATATTTAGGAATGAGAAGTTTTAAGAGGGCTTACACTCGTTTTATAACAATGATCAAAATCAGAGCTGACTGAAATAACCTTAAATTTTATCAATTTTCGGGCTGAAATTATTATGTGAAATCTTAGTTGGTCATGAAAAAACGTATTGGAATTTTGTAGCATTTAAGACTTCTCAAAGAGAATCACTTCTTCATGTAAGCTGGAAGACATCATAAAGGTTCCAGAAAAAATTAAACTGATCGAAGTTACGCCTTCGAGATTTACACCTTCTTCTTTATAATCTGGAAGCGAGATAACCCAACTTGAGAACGGTGTCGGTTTGTTGAACAAGTAATCAAATTCTTTGTACACATCGCCCGACAATTCTTCACTGTTTGATGAAGAACCTAGCTTATACCGATACATCCGCCGCCACATATCTCCTGAGAAGGCAAACTTTTTACCTCTTAAACGATCCTCCCAAATCCCTCCATTGCTGATCAAAACAGTGATAAATCCCTTCGACGCAGTTACACCATTGAAGCGCACCTTGATATCGTCGATGCGGATTCGGTCTAAACCCTTAAAAGCTTGCTCGTCCATTGTTATCGAGATCGTAGCTGTTTTCTTCTCCTTTAACTGGAACACAGGGGAGGCTAAGCAATCCATGTACAACTTGGTTTTTTGGGTGACTTCCTTGTCTATCAATTTCTCTGAAGCATCTTTTGGCAGCTTTGATAACAAAAACTTCTTTACTGCATTGCCGCAAGATACCGATCCCAATTTTTGACATTCGGTGCTTTTAAGAATGAGTTTAAGCGATGACATGTAATCTCCACATTCGGGCTTCTCTTTGTATTCGAGGACCGTTTCTTTAATCGTTTGTGGTGGTGGGTATAAATCATTGATTTTATCCAGCGACTCAATCAGCATTTTACTTAGGATGTACTGTGTATGTTCAAGAGAGTACTTAAATGAGAATTCAGAAAAAATGAAACAAGAGCTTAAGGTGTAATAAAATTGAGCGTCGCAGTAATCGTTGATGTGTAAAAACAGTTCCACCTTTAACTGATTTAATGCTTCTAACACAATGTGCAGTATAGTGGCACGCTTCAAAAAACATTCTTTATTTTTTGAAAGCTGAATCCAAGGAGGTTTAAAGAGAGGAACTAAGGTGAAACTAATCTTAAAGTTTCGTACCTGTACATATACACATTTGCTGTAGTTTCGTACCTGTACATATTTTTCTTGTTTACCTTTAATCACAGATATTTAAAGGTAACCATGTAAGTTGGGTTTATTCTGCAATTTGTTTTGGTCGATAGCAGGAAAGGTAAGAGTCTAGTTACATGCTTATTATTGTAAGAGTCTAGTTACACGCTTATTATTGTAAGAGTCTAGTTACACGCTTATTATTTTATGAGAAGCTTTACTATTGAATCTTCGTTTCTATGGCGTTAATTCTTGTTTCATTTTTTCGCGACTAATTTCTAATTTCGCAGTTAATCATATTAAGTATATAGTGCGCGTTGTATCAATTAAGTCTAATTAGCCTTAATCTAGCTGAGTATGAGAGCGCTTCTAGTATAAAAGCTTAGTTTAAAATGTTAGCTAGCTGGCTATCTAAGCTGTCGCTGTTAAGCATGAAAACTTTACGTTAAGAACAACAATAAAAAACTTCTCTAAACACCCTTCACTCGATTTTCCAACTACCTCGCCAACAAACATTCATTTTTACTTTTTGCTCGCCACTTCACCTTTAAAGACACGCAAATAAGGGTGATTTTCTTCAGCCTAGATCCGGGCTACTAGGGAGCCGTCTCGTCAGAATATTATAGCCGTAGGAGAGCCCTGGGCACGAGGTTGTCACACGGATCGATTTTGTGTTAGAAATACACCAAATAGTTTTTGTTAAAATAGCAAATATATTTTTATTGTTTCCGGTGAATTTCCACAGACTAAGAACTAATCTCTGTATTATCCGTGGCTGCTTGTTTTTGTGCGATTTAATAGCAACCTCGTCCCTATGGCATCTTGTATCTTTCTGACATCCGAAGGCGAGACTGTCGGAAAAGAAAAATTGTGCTGGGGACGAGGTTGATTTAATAACGGTTCTACGGACGCAGAAAATGAAATTGTGGTAAATTTTTACTGCCTTTGTTGCAATGGGCTTGAAGCTAGAACAATCTAAATGGTTTGGCTTTAACTGATCTATTAAATCTTTTTTATATGCCTGTGCCTAAACACACGAAAGTTAACTGTCAAAACTAAAGTGTGGAGGCAGCTTTGACAAAGCTTATGGTCCGTTTTAATACAATTATATTTCTTTTTTACAGCAAGATGTCAGTTAAACAAGCTGTTATTGTTTTTCTGATGGTGATGTTTGGACACCAGTATAACGCTTTTGCCCAAATCGAAGAAAAATCTAGTGCTGTTGGCGCTGAAAGGCGATCGCTGAATGGAAAAAAAGGGACTGGAAAAAATAAAAGGGTAACGGTAAATTTGGAGAAAGATTCCACCTCAGAGGACTTCCTTTCCCTTTATAATAGTGTAATTAAGCCATCAGACAACGCCTCATTACTGATTAAGTTTAAAACTAAACGTGCGTTATGCTTCGCTGATAGCAGTGAGAAAGCGTGCAGATCAGCCTCAATACTCCCAAGAAGTAGTGCTTTCACGAATGAAGCCAAAAATCTTTATAAGGTGGTGGTGGAAGGAGAGACGGAATATGTTAGTCCATTTGCAATTGAAAGCAGCTGTCCCAGTATAAAATCATTCCGCTTACAAAATTCTCAACTCATCAAGAAATTTGTTATACCAAGATCTTCTAAAAACAATTTGATAATCGAACTCATAAACACTCAGCCGTTAGCACAAGTTGTAGACACCACCACGAATGGAAAACCAATCGGTGAATTCTATTTTGACCAGAATGATCAACCCTCGATAACTATCTCATTACTCCAGCTATCAAATCTTGCCGATTTTACTGTGAGAACAAGTGCTCAAAACGTCAACGTGAAAATTCCAAATGTTGAGAATGGTCGACTAAGAAACGTCGAGTTTAAATACAGAGGTAATTATTTGTTTTCTTGCCTGTTTTTTGTTTTGTTATGTTTTGTTTTTGATTTTTCTTGTTGTTTTTGTCTGTATTTTATTTATTAATTTATTTTCGTTTGTTCGTTGTTTTTTTAGGCAGGCATCCAGAACATATTAGCTTGGATTACAGTGCAGCGACGCGCGGGATGCAGAGTTTGACTATATGCATCAACAGCTTTCTTGAATCATTTCGATATCTTTTGCCGCCAATTCACATACAAAATAAAATTCCAGTCATCAAACTTGCGTTTAGAAATATAGATTATGCATATAAATTCTCATCAACAAATACTCTTGAAATATTCTACCAACTATCAGCGGAACATAAAAAGCAAGCGGAAAGCTCCGATCGAAGGTATTTGGAACAAATATCAACACCCAATCCTCCCGAAGTAACACTACCAAATGGTGAAATAAATCAACACTATGTTATGGCCAATTTGAAAACGATCATACAGAATGCCAAAAGAGGAAAGGTGAACGTGGTGAATACTTACTGCTTAGTAATTGATGAACCATTTCCAGATGCAATACCTCGTGCTAAAAGCATTACCATTAACTTCTCCAAGATGGTGTATATTAACTATCGTCATGTTTACTCCTTTAAATTAATAAAGTTTAAGCGAATCGATGACTTGGTAGCACAAACATGGAGTCCGTTGACAATGGTGCAGCTTTATGATTGTATTATTGATGTCTTAAAACACGTGCGACTTGCAACGTTTTCTATTTCAAATAACTTGAGAAAAATCATAGAAGACTTATCACTTAATTTTTTACCACAGATAAAGCAATTTACGCAACTTAAGAAGCAAGGTATGATCTCTGGTTTGAATGCAGTAAATCGACACTATATGGAAAATCTTATGATTAGAGGAAACGATTTGATTATGTTTGCAAGCAATCAAAAGGCAAAAATGAAACGACTCCCAAGACTCTCACAGAAACTGTACAGCAAGAAGACCCTGTTATATCAAGACATGGTAAAACTTCTTATTAGCACAAAACAGATCCAGGGTTTGCAAAAAGGACAAAAATTGTTACTGAGTGCGGCCAAAATAAAAACAGAAACACAGATATCCCTAACTCAGGAAGAGGGAAAACTTTTAGAAGTTATGCGAAAACAGTCATTGATAATTTTAAAGAAGCTACAAGGTAAAAGACAGTCTTTTGAACGTGAGGTTGAGCAAGGAACAGCAGTGTTCCAAGCAGCGGTAAAACGGAGACAGAGGCAAGCCGTGTTGGATGCTGTAGTAAGTGTTTTTAGCGCAATAACAAGCATCTTCACAGGTGGGATTAGTGGCGTTGAAAAAGTGGGGGATGTGTTTAAGAAATTTGAGAGAATGCTTAGTACAATACGAAAAATTGCCAATATGATTAAGAGAATAACCGCATTAATTGAAACATTGGGCGGACTAGCTAGCAACGTAATGGATAGTTACAACAAAATCAACGTAGCACAGGAGGGATTCGATCCAGGACTTACAATAAAAGAACAAAAAGAAATAAATTGGGACAAGTACGACAAACAAACAAAAGATTACAGTGACCGGAAGTTAAATGACATACTGAAACAAACAAGTAAACTGAACGCGTTTGAAGTTCTTGAATGGGATTTGGCTAAAGCACATGTGGAGGGAATGATGGACGCATCTTTGTCTGCTGAAATACCTGAAGCTCTGTCTTACAAAAAAGCTATCTTACAATTGATTGCTGCAGGAAAAGCACATACAGAAGCAGCAATTGATTTCGTTCAGTTGAAAGTTGACATCTACATGAATGAATACCGACAAAGAGCTTATGGTAGAGAATTGGGTGCCATTACGGACGTAAAGGGTGAAATGATCAAGGCTTTTGACAATCAAGAGTTTCACGAAAATTTGAAAATTGCAGAGAAACAGTTAAAGGTGGAACTGTTTTTACACATCAACGATTACTGCGACGCTCAATTTTATTACACCTTAAGCTCTTGTTTCATTTTTTCTGAATTCTCATTTAAGTACTCTCTTGAACATATACAGTACATCCTAAGTAAAATGCTGATTGAGTCGCTGGATAAAATCAATGATTTATACCCACCACCACAAACGATTAAAGAAACGGTCCTCGAATACAAAGAGAAGCCCGAATGTGGAGATTACATGTCATCGCTTAAACTCATTCTTAAAAGCACCGAATGTCAAAAATTGGGATCGGTATCTTGCGGCAATGCAGTAAAGAAGTTTTTGTTATCAAAGCTACCAAAAGATGCTTCAGAGAAATTGATAGACAAGGAAGTCACCCAAAAAACCAAGTTGTACATGGATTGCTTAACCTCCCCTGTGTTCCAGTTAAAGGAGAAGAAAACAGCTACGATCTCGATAACAATGGACGAGCAAGCTTTTAAGGGTTTAGACCGAATCCGCATCGACGATATCAAGGTGCGCTTCAATGGTGTAACTGCGTCGAGGGGATATATCACTGTTTTGATCAGCAATGGAGGGATTTGTGAGGATCGTTTAAGAGGTAAAAAGTTTGCCTTCTCAGGAGATATGTGGAGGCGGATGTATCGGTATAAGCTAGGTTCTTCATCAAACAGTGAAGAATTGTCGGGCGATGTGTACAAAGAATTTGATTACTTGTTCAACAAACCGACACCGTTCTCAAGTTGGGTTATCTCGCTTCCAGATTATAAAGAAGAAGGTGTAAATCTCGAAGGCGTAACTTCGATCAGTTTAATTTTTTCTGGAACCTTTATGATGTCTTCCAGCTTACAAGAAGAAGTGATTCTCGTTGAGAAGTCTTAAATGCTGCAAAATTCCAATACATTTTTTCATGACCAACTAAGATTTCACATAATAATTTCAGCCCGAAAATTGATAAAGGCTATTTCAGTCAGCTCTGATTTTGAGCATTGTTGTAAAACGAGTGTAAGCCCTCTTAAAACTTCTCATTCCTAAAAATTCACAAAAAAGGTGACAAATGATCTCTTTTTTGAGTTATTTGCAAAAAACAGGAGCTGCTCAACTTAACCTCGTTCCCAGGGCATTTTGCCATTATAACGGCTCATAAGGCAATAGACCCTGGGGACGAGGATATTACTTATTTTTGTTCAGCTTACTACGCTTTTAAACTTTTTCTCTTGTTTTCTTTTGTTTTCTTTTATTGATCGAAATAGATTTTAATTTTTCCATGTGGTTCTGTTTCTTAACCTTTTTCTAATTTTTTTTTCCTTATTTTTTTTATTTATTTTGAATCTTTAAATTTAAAAATATAATTCACTGTTAAAAAACGGAAACATAGAGAACTCAGTGAACTAAAAATATAATAAAAAAATTGATAAAATTTATTGAGAATTAGCCATTATTTTATTTTGTTTAAAAATATTGCTTTAACTTGATTAATTTTCGCCAACTTTATTTGTATCCGCAAAAATACGCAGGAAAATTAATTTTTGATATTATTACTAGAAATGAATTTGTTGGTAAAATGAATCGTCGTGAAAATTTTTAAAGAAGAAAGTTAAGATGGTAGATTGCTGAACGTCTTTTAAAGTCAGCGTTCGAATTCTCTCTAATAATTAATTCCTGTCGTTCTTGTAATCTTCAGTCTTTAAAATCAATCTTTAATCAATAAATAGGCCTGTAAAAAAAATACTACACCTTCGCAAAAATAACTCCTTGCAAAAAAATTGTATAGCCCATTCACAAAATAAAATCTGCAAAATGTTTGACATTACGAAAATAAGTCTGCAAAAATTGAACAACTTAAAGTACTTTATTTATTTATTTATTAGTTAGCAATATATAAACATTGATGAAGCATGTATTTTAGATTATAATACATTTATTATAAACGTATGTATCGTCACATATTTAACCCAATACAATGTTGACGAGTAAAAGTGTTTTTTTTCCAACCTTGTGTATCCGAAACGAAGTGTAGCGCATTTAAAGCTCCTATTTGAGCTATGGAAGACATGCAAGTGCATTAACCGCCCAACTAGACAACCGCCCAAGATGTCAATCCTATTCTTATGCTGAACACTCCAGGTTCACAATGCCAGTACTATGTCGGTAAAACAGGTGTTAAGCAAAGGCATCGTAAGGCTAACGTGTAATAAACTTATACATGCAGGGAGAGGAGACACAGGAATTTTTCTCCATAAAATAGATTTAAAATCATTTTTTTACATGAATGTCCAGAGAGGTTACCCTAAGCAAAAGCAGAGTTTAAGGACTTTTGATGAGAATTTTCAACTTTTTTGAGAAGGTGACGTTGTTTTCATAAAAAATTGAGAAGATTTGAGGAGTTTTTAACACCACGAGTGAAGTAAGTAAGTAAGTAAGGGGAAGTTTTAACGTCCTTGGGGACGGTAGAACAAATATTTGTCAATTTGAAAATAAAAACATGACAAACCATTTAGTTTTGCAACAAATTGAGAAAATTGGAGGAAAAAGTTGTAAAAAAATCACCGAAAAGTTTTCAGGAGACTTCTCAAAATACAGAAGAATTGAGGAGGCGTAGCAACCCTGAGAAAACTGATTTCGCTAGGCAGCCAAGTGTTATTACTAAAAACGTAAACGCTTTTATTTTTTTTGGCAGCCAATACGACGTAGTGTTGTGGCATATCAAGAAATTATGCTGAATCATGTTTTGTAATGCCAATTTTGCTCTTTTATAATTTATTCTTGACACTTTTGAAGTAGCTAAAATGGACACTGTCCCAAAACTGATACAGTGTCACTCACGTGTAAAGTTTTACTCTATTTGATTTTAGTAGGAAACGCAGCTAGCAGGATTTTTATTATTTTAAAAACATGAAGATGTAAGATCTAATGGTGTGATAACAGACGGTTTAAATCACGTACGCGTGTGGCTCCTTTTTTGTCATCACACTACATCACAAAACACACAAAGTGTTGGTAGGACTTGGGTACTTTTAGTCCAAATCACAAATTAAAAATGACTGCTAAAAAAAGATAAAATACCCTTGTAGGTACAAGGGTATTTTATCTTTTGTTTAATGAAAAATATAAACAACTACACAACTAAAACAATCTGAATATTATAGAAAATTTTCCATTCGAAATATACTGTACAACTATAAACATCTTGCACCTCTATATAAATCTGTTGGTCAAAAGACCTCCCTATGAAACACATTACTTAGAAATTATCAAAAGAAGCCACAAAACATGACAAAATTTAAGTATTTAAAAAAACTAGTACAACCTTCTAAAAAAATGATGAGGCGCATTGAATACTATAAATTATCGATTAAGCGCCATTCCTCGCTTAAATAAGCATCTTGAGCGTTTAATCATGTACACAAAATACCAATAATAAACAGTTGAACAAACAAACTTATAAATTCTTTAAAATTTCTATTGGAATAAATGTATAAAAAGGTTTTACCATCTAACAAATGAGACAAATTGCACCTCATGCTTTCATTAAGTTTTAGTAGGCATGGCATTTAAATATCGTCGTAATAGAACTACGGTTACACAACCTAAAGCTAATCCAATCGCAAAGCCCGATATAGATAAGTTCGTTTCGTATTCTGGAGCTCGTCCATTTCTTCTTGGACTAATACTGCGATCACTATCTGGAGTTATGGAACCAGTAGCAGATGTTGGGGTCGGTGTAAGAGAAGCAGCCTAAAGTCGCAAGAGCAGATATTAAAGATTTATAATTCTGCATCGCGCTGTCTGTCTGTTTTTCACGCACACATGCACGTTTTTCTTCAAAGTGAAATGTCTTATTTGTTATTTTTTTGACGTTACATCATACATTACATTTCAAGCAAATCATAGAATCAAAGATTAAACAATTTTCAAAAAAAAACCCGGCGATTGCTGACGTAATTAAAGTTTTTATAGTCATTGATATTTGCCCTTGTTCTTCCGCTTTACTGGATTTATTATTATAGCTTTTCTAATACATTATTTCTTTCCACACCCCTATATAGCACTTACTCTTATCAGTTGAGCCGCATTCTTCTGCAAAAAGAGTGTCACCTTACTTCGATCCAATAAAAACAATTCTACAGCTTCTGCATGAGTCACACTAACCACAGGTTTACCATTTACCTATAACAACAACTGCAATGCAAAATCCTTGGCTGTGATATGTGTTTGGAGGTTAGGAGAGGTCTGAATTAGGTTTTCACGTAACCAAAGTAATAAAATAAGTTGTTTAAAAGCGGTCAAACTCCAATCGGTAGGCATTCTATAAAAGTGACACTTGGTAATATCAGACATATTTTTTCAAGCTGAATTAGACAGCATATATTATAAAGCTAAAGTGGTTACAAGCAGAAAAATATGCTAAGTACTTCCTGGTTCTTTTCCACTGTAAAAAATCCAAAATGAAAATACTCTGTTTTTTTTTAAAAATATATATTGTCAGAGACGTATCCATAAAAAATTTGTATACATCGCTGTGTATTGTGCACGAAATTTCCATGTCCAGATGGCCTTGCATATGCTCCATTTAGCTATTTCGTAACTTTATGACTGCTTAGAAGTGCTATGCTTAAAAAGCGGAGCTACACATGTGGGAGTGTAAAACTGTATACAAAGCATACTCTTACATACTTCAACAATTTTGTCTCCGACATTAATATTTCCAGATTTTTCAGCCAAACCAGCATGTTTTAGCGCACTAACAAATATTCCAGGATCATCCGAAATGTAAGGTCGATCTTTCCCACCTTTTATATCCAGTCCAAATCCCTGCAATTCTACAAATGATTTATACAGGTAAAATAGTTTATACTTCAGAAACCAGTTTATTATTGGATTTTAGGAGACATGTTTGTATAACTAAGATCTTCACAGAAAAGCTCCTTCATTACTGATCTTAACATTTTATATACCTTAACCCAGGGGGATTTCAGCATCTCTTTATTTCACGCATTTATTTTTGCCCCACTAGGCTTCATGCACAATTTAATTTTTAAGGAAGACTGTATTGCACAGACTTTAGCTTTTATAAACGGATCGTTTTACAAGGTTGATTGGTGCTTAAAAGATTCAGCACTCTTGGATTTTTGCCAAATAAAATTGAA
Source organism: Hydractinia echinata (assembly GCA_030067915.1). Classification (NCBI taxonomy): domain Eukaryota; kingdom Metazoa; phylum Cnidaria; class Hydrozoa; order Anthoathecata; family Hydractiniidae; genus Hydractinia; species Hydractinia echinata. The sequence goes on along the minus strand of JASGCC010000104.1, from coordinate 1,099,688 downwards.
TATTGTGTATTTATTGATGTTCTTCAATTTTAAATATGTATAATTAATTTTCAGTGGAAAAAGTTTTCAACTTGAAATTAAAATCTCATTTGTTTTCTTCAGTGTCATGCAATCTAATTTTTCCAAACCTGTTGAAAAGAAATATTCCACGCACATTAGTATTTTCACACAAAGAATTGTTGGTGCAACAGCTACAAGATACCTTGATGCTTGTTTCGTTACAACTTTAAAGTAGGAAAATGTTTTCAAATGAATATAACCTATAGGTAGGTCACAATTGTGTTTTAGCATTAAGTTGCAGCCATTTCGTGTTAAAAGAATACGCAAATCTGAGTTTGCGTTATAATGATGCCTTTTGCACTTTTTGACTACTGCAAAATAATGTTTTTATTATATTCCACATCAATAAAATTTTTGAAAAAATAATTTTTTATGTCTATATTGTTACTGCTACTGAAGAGTCTATGTAAAAGAAAACACTCCATTACAACTGCTACACCTACGTGGATATTTGTTAGTGAGAATCACTTCTATGTTATCCAGAGATGGAGACAGGTTACGCAATTCTAAACAATTGTCCTCTTCATCAGTAATTTCATGCTAAAAACAGTGGTACAAAATGAATACTCCCAATATAAAAGAGAAAATTAATAACACAATTTATACAACAGACATGTATAACAGCAAGAGTTTTCGAAACTTTAATCCTTACTTACTTCAAATCTTTATTTACAAGATAAAATACTTGTGCAAGCACTTGCACAAACACTTGTATGCTTTTTGCTATTGCAAATTCTGCTACATTTAAGAAACCTTTTAAAATATGTAGAAAGGAAAGGAAATCCTTTTTATGTTTGTCCTTTTAACACGCAAATATACGCAATAGAAACTTAACATCTAGAAAAATAAATCTGAGTAATTCCTTCACTGATCTAAAGAAATGTTTTCAAAGAACCACCCAACAATACCTGACGCAAGAAATATACTAACTTGATTAAGATCTTCCATGTCCAATACCCTTCCACCAACTGTTACTTCAAAAGGCATAATCACATTTTTAGACGTTCTACAAACATTGTAAAAGACCTGTATGTATATTATTTTTGTATAGACATCTGCATGATCTTCATATTGCAAGTATAATAGCATTGATACAAAACACCAGTGATGCATGCACACAAACCAAATTAAGTTTGGGTTGTGGGGAGTTAAAGGGAACCCAAAGTATAAAATGATGTTGTCTTGTTAACCAACTTTTTAAGCTCTGTAATATAAGTCATATTACAGAGCTTAAAAAGTTGGTTAACAAGTCTTAATAATATTTTTAAAAAGGTCTTTTTGTTCCAAGATACTCACATTTAAAGAATTTCAGATTTAATTATGCTGCATGAATTATGATGTCATATTTAAGTATATAATAGCAAATTTTGACATTTTTTGTCATCAGTAATTTTAGACCTGATAAGGGATGTGCATTCAAATATTGTCAATGCATAAATATTATAAAGGTGAATTGATTAACATAAATTTTTTTGACAATGACACTTGGTTGCTTGTCCCAGGCCTCTCAAATTTTTTTTAATGACCCAATAGCTCAGGATCTGCAATTTGTTTTTCAATAAAATTTTCTGAGTAGGTTTGTATAGGTCCTATATGTTTACTTACAAAATTTGATTGCAAGCCGACTTGCAGATCCCAACTTATGGGGTCGTCAGCAAAAAAATTAAGAGGCCTGGGACGAGTGTCATTTTGGCAAAAAAATTATGTTAATCAGTTCTTTAGTTCGCTTAAGGCTAATGAGGTGTTTACCCTGCTTTGTTAAACTATCCAGCTGTTAAAAGACTGTATTATATACCTCAACTAACAGCGTCGTAGTCAGACGTATTTCGATACCGTTAGAATGGTATGGGCGCCCAAACTGAAATTTAAAAAATAAAATAAAGGAAGATTGCTTTTTTTTGCACTCACGAATTCCCTTGTTCACTACATCATGGGCCATATTTAATTTTGAACCAAAGTCGATAGCTGGATTGATTTATTCGCACGCACAACCTCGTTCCCAACCAATTGAATAGAAAGAAAAATATTGTTTCTACATCTATGTCGGGAATATTTGTGCGCACGTTGTTTCATTCACACGTTTGCATCCATTGATCATTTAAATATCAGAATAGATCTTTAACAATCTGTGAAGTGATATATTGTTGGAATAAACAAGTAAAAAAAACAACAAAAAATGCGTAATTTTTTCAGGTCGGGTGGTTGAGCCTAGATGAATTTGTGTGGTTATTCTCACGAGCTCGTAATTTTGAGCGCCATAGAACCATGTTTATTCGTGCAAGAAGACTTCGTTCATACACTGGAAAATGCATTTTCCGACAATCTGGAATACTCATTTATCAAAATTTCCCTCTAATTTAAGAAAATTTTGCAGCGCGTGAACGGTATCCCCCAAATAAACTCTGGGTACGGCGCTGACTAGCCATATAGTTTCTTTAGCAAAGTCATCTATTTTTTTCTTTACAGACTTACACTTTTATATATAGATAAGTTGGGAGTTATTAAAAAATTCTTAACTTATTAAAAATTTAATTAATTTTAATTCTCACAAAATGTTATAACTTATCAACCTTGCAAAAATTAATTTCCAGAGGCAAATGGTAAAGAAAAATTATCTTTTTTATATGAACCAATTGAGCTAAACCTGAGGAGAAATTCCAAATTAAGACCATCGTAATCTTACAGACACAAATAAAGCTTTACCTCAAAACACATATACAAAACCATCTGAAACATTTATTTGGGTCTTATTCTTTAAAGAGGGTTTACTTTTTTTAAAAAATCTATTATATATCTATTATATATATATATACATACTTTTTGAAATCTTTAAATTAAGTAAAAAGTCAGCAAAGACCCGTTTAATACACAAAATTTTATTTTAAAATTTTGTTTACCTGTTTCCTTTATTGTGTAGGGCTTAAAGCACATGTGCTTTCGACGAACGTTTAAGGAGATATTAGGGCTTATAGATTTTGCTGATGTCAGAAAAAGACCCGCTAAAGTACTAAAAACTTGTTTTTAAAATTTGATTCACAGTTACCAGGCTTCTCATTTTGAGGTACGCGATCGCGTTCCTACGCCCTATCGCGTACCTGAATTACGTGAGGTACGGGAAGAACAGCGTACCTCCGTTGACAGATTACTTCCTAATGAAAAATAGTCATATTTAAATAAAACCTTGTTGTTTTATTGATGTGTGGCCCCAGGAACAGAGTTGTTAAACAAATAAATAGCCATTTTAAAAATCGCGTACCTCGAGCAAATTAGGTACGCTACGCAATCGCGTAACTTGGTCAACTGGAACACATCCAGTATGCCTGTCACAGACACTTTGTATTATTATAAGAGATTATATACATAAGTTCACAGTTTCAGCTAACTATTGTTTAAATCATCGTTGAATACAAAAGACGAGTTTAAAAGTCACACTCTTTTGATAAAATTTTAATATTATTTCAATATATTTTTAAGTTTAGTGAACGTATGTTGTAGATAATTTTGTTTTAATCTGTATTAACTGATTTTACTATTATTTTAGATTTTTACCTGATGATGACTTTAAAAGTCGAAATATATCGTTACTACTAAAAATTGTTGGTCACTTATTACCAAATATTGTTTAAATAAATCTTCATTTCGTTACAGCGCTCTTATTGAGAATTGAAAAAAGGAAGTAAACTGTTATGACCATGAAGAAAAGTGAAGTTACAATTCCTTCGCATATGTTTTAAGTAGTGTTACTGGCAATAACATATATAATATATATATTAAATTTTCATGCTGTGAATAAAATAAAATGAGAAATATTTATAATCCCATGGTCAAATTTATTAAATCCACTCTGTTTACTTCCTTTTTTAATACAGAAAATGAGCAAACAACTTAGACTGCAAAGAGATGTTTTATATTCAAGATACTATTCACAAAAATTTGTTATGTTGAACTATTTTCCTTATTTTTTAATTTATAGATTCAAGTAACCAAGAGTTAGCAACTTGTGAAGATCTGTCACACATAGACCATTTACTGATACAGCATTTTCTAGCCAGTGAAATTAATTACCTTTGTAACTCTGCACATGGCAGCTTAGAAAAGATTTGAGAAAAGAGAAGGGTGGGTAGCTAGCTAGCTAGCCACCGAGCTAGCTATTTTTTTGACAAGACACAAGACACAACAAGCACAAAAGATTATATTGTGTCAAAAATTAGAGCGCTGACCCTAATTGAGTTTACGTAGCTCTAAGAGAGCATTAAATACTCCAGGACTCCCCATCAAAGCCATGGCCCCTCTCCTGGAAATAATAGACAGGGTATATTTTGGTATATTTGTGAGGTATATTTTTGATATTTGTGAGGCTAGCCATGTAAAATATGCACATCTCTCTCTCTCATAGCTACCTAGGTAATCCAATTTGTTTCTGTATCAAAAAGATAAGCAATAAGTGAAAGGACTCCTGGCTACTGAGGACAGAAGAGGACGGGTTAAAACATTCCAAATCCCGAAAAAAAAGGAAAACAATGTTTTGTTGATTTCCGCCCTCGCCGTATACAGGCGGAATCTAGAAGGTCCGTGTGGGGAATAGGCGTAAAAGAGCCGTAGAGACGGGAAGCACTTCATGGAAGGATCCATATAGTCTGTGAATATGTCCTATACTTGAACTTCAATATATATCCTATATTAAATTAATAAAGCCATTACAGTGCACCTAAAACTTTGAGGCAAAATTACTTGGAAACGAGGTGGTGACGTCAATGATTTTTCACCGCGTGGGTAACTAGGGACCACCTAGGACCAACTTGGGTAACTTTCCCAAACCTGGGTCCCTAAATCCGTTTCGGAGTGGACGGGTTGATGACGTCATCAAAATTCTTTTAACCCCAATATCAACCGTTTGTCAAAAGTACTTGGTTCTTTCTTGATTAGGCAACGGGTATACAAATTTATGCTATTTTGAGATGTTACGAGTTAACAAAATTTTAAGAATATTTTTTAAGTATATGAACAGGACAGTGCTGACGTCATCAAAATTTAAATACAGCTTTTTTGTTATTTTTTCTCTGTCGAAGTGGATTTTTGACGGACCTTATCGACTAGTTACGGTATATTACTAAGTATTACAGTGTACTACCAAATACCTACACAGTACTACAAAGTATTACAGTATATTACTAAGTACTACAGTGTATTACCGAATACCACAAAGTAATACAGTGTTTTACTGCATACTACATGGTATATTACCGAATACTACAAGGTATTACAGTGTATTACAGTATATTACTAAGTACTACAGTGTATTACCGAATTCTACAAGGTATTACAGTATATTACCGAATACTACAAGGTATTACAGTGTATTACTGAATACTACAAGGTATTACAGTATATTACCGAATACTACAAGGTACTACAGTTTATTACTAAGTACTACAGTGTATTACCGAATATCACTAAGTATTACAGTGTATTACTAAATACTACAAGGTATTACAGTATATTACCGAATACTACAAGGTATTACAGTATATTACTGAATACTACAAGGTATTACGGTGTATTACCGAATACAACAAAGTGTTACAGTGTATTACTGAATACTACAGGGTATTACAGTATATTACCGAATACTACAGTGTATTACCGAATACTACAAGGTATTACAGTGTATTACTGAATACTATAGGGTATTACAGTATATTACTAAGTATTACAGTGTATTACTGAATACTACAAGGTATTACAGTATATTACCGAATACTACAAGGTATTACAGTGTATTACTGAATACTACAAGGTATTACAGTGTATTACTAAGTATTACAGTGTATTACTGAATACTACAAGGTATTACACTATATTACCGAATACTACAAGGTATTACAGTGTATTACTGAATACTACAAGGTATTACAGTATATTACTAAGTACTACAGTGTATTACCGAATTTTACTAAGCATTACAGTGTATTACTGAATACTATAGGGTATTACAGTATATTACTAAGTATTACAGTGTATTACTGAATACTACAAGGTATTACGGTATATTACCGAATACTACAAGGTATTACAGTGTATTACTGCATACTACATGGTATATTACCGAATACTACAAGGTATTACAGTATATTACTAAGTACTACAGTGTATTACCGAATATTACTAAGTATTACAGTGTATTACTGAATACTATAGGGTATGACAGTATATTACTAAGTATTACAGTGTATTACTGAATACTACAAGGTATTACAGTATATTACCGAATACTACAAGGTATTACAGTATATTACTGAATACTACAAGGTATTACGGTGTATTACCGAATACAACAAAGTGTTACAGTGTATTACTGAATACTACAGGGTATTACAGTATATTACCGAATACTACAGTGTATTACCGAATACTACAAGGTATTACAGTGTATTACTGAATACTGTAGGGTATTACAGTATATTACTAAGTATTACAGTGTATTACTGAATACTACAAGGTATTACAGTATATTACCGAATACTACAAGGTATTACAGTGTATTACTGAATACTACAAGGTATTACAGTGTATTACTAAGTATTACAGTGTATTACTGAATACTACAAGGTATTACAGTATATTACCGAATACTACAAGGTATTACAGTGTATTACTGAATACTACAAGGTATTACAGTATATTACTAAGTACTACAGTGTATTACCGAATTTGACTAAGCATTACAGTGTATTACTGAATACTATAGGGTATTACAGTATATTACTAAGTATTACAGTGTATTACTGAATACTACAAGGTATTACAGTATATTACTGAATACTACAGGGTATTACAGTGTATTACTGAATACTACAAAGTGTTACAGTATATTACCGAATACTACAAGGTATTACAGTGTATTACTGAATACTACAAGGTATTACAGTATATTACCGAATACTACAGGGTATTACAGTGTATTACCGAATACTACAAAGTATTACAGTGTATTACTGAATACTACAGGGTATTACAGGATGTTACTGAATACTACAAGGTATTACAGTGTGTTACTGAATATACTACAAAGTAATACAGTGTAAAATACGACATATTACTAAGTACTACAGTGTATTACTGTATATGACAAAGATATTATACTAGGCAGTAGTATGTATTAACAACATTACGATGTTTATAAATTGCTTAACGTCGTGTGTCGAATGCCGTTGTCGTCGGGGGAAGAATACGGCAATGTCGGATACGACATATTCAAAGACTATATGGATCCTTCCATGAAGTGCTTCCCGAAGTTTCTATTTCTTTGTTTCTCAATTCCGAGATATCGCACGCTCTCCACCGTGGAAAACGAGGTGGTGAAAAAAGTTATAATCGAGAAACGGAACCCTGAGCCACGCAACGCAGAAGACAGGTGCACCTGTAATCTAGCTACTTAGAGGCAGAAGAAACACAAAAGATAAAAAAGGATGGCATTGACGCCAGGTTTTTTTTACATGAATAAGTGTGTGTCTCAATGTGTACATTTTTACAGTATCTTATCTCACAGTATCTTTGGTTCTAGGTCTTTCTCGAGACTGCCTGCCTCCACCCTCGTTCCCAGGGTTCTTTTTCTCTTTCTGACAATCTCTGACCGCAAACGAGGTTGCGCCTGCCCCAAGTCAAATGAATGCTACCGTGGGATGTGAACACGAGAGCATCGACATCAATGTTCTTAAACCACGTTATAAGTTCAGCAAATTAGCAGCTCGCCTGCTCAACCATCGTTTCAACAAAAAGTTTTCAAAATTCCCTACAGTGACGACCTTTGCCACAAATGCCACCAGTTGCCGGATATACTAACCTCGTTCCCACCGGCTACTCAGAAACAGTAGTTAATAATCAGATTGATTATTATCGCTTATTGCCCGCTCACCCAGGCAATAAAGTGAATTTCGTTGTAACGTAGCAGAAGATGTTGTCTTATTTCTAGTACTGTTGTAGATGCTTTAGGTTTTACAACTCACCAAAACTTCTTTTCTTTAGCAGTGATATCCCAATTAGATTAGTTGTGTTGCTCTCTCTGTGAAGGTAATTTTCATTACCTAAAGCAGAAAGATCGTATGGGTTATGGTTATTTCAAAAAAATGTCGTCATATCATTTCATAACAGAGGATCGTTGTAACAGAATTTTAATTAACACTATTCAAACTATTCACCACCTTAAGAAATACTGTTTCTGTGTCGAATTATCTTTATGTACTTCGAAATGTAATGGCCAAGTTTGCCAACGATGTGTCGCAGACTTTAACGAGATGCTATCAAAAAAATTACTTAACAGAACTTTTTTCCAATCATTTGTGTCTACTACTACCCCGAACATTGTGTTTTCATTCTCAGACGGGGACGAGAATGCGAATCTTCATTTCTTGCTGCTGCTTAGTGTAAAGTTTCAGTGTTGATGCTTTTGAAAATGTCCTAATAGTGGCAGACCTCAGGTTCCGCTTTTTTGTCCAATAGGAGAAAGCCATATTATTGGTCAATAGTTTTAGATCCGTTGACACTGCATACGGGTTGAAAGCTGTTATTAATCATTCTTTCTTTGTTACGATTTTTTAAACAATTTTATGACTTAATTTAAATAAATTGGTTTTCTCATATCTGAGACCCAATAGCCAGTACACCTTGCAAATATGTAGCATAACTGTTGTTGACTGTAAACTAAATTGTTGTTGGCAAGTGGTTTTCACTTTTAGGACTATATTAAAAAAGCACTAGGCTTGTGAAAGCAAGTTTTTTTGTTGATGTCCTTTTTTTCTTGGAGAGGGAGGGGGGGGGGGGGGGGGGGGGGGGTGATGGAGAATAATAATATGGTTACATAAAGGGCTACCGCCGTTGTTCCAGAGGGTCAGAAAATTCAACTGTTTGTATCGTCTAAAAACTACGCATAATATTTTCCCTTGGCGGCGATTCAATATGTGAGAGTGAATGTTACCATAGCCCTGGGTTAACCGAAGCCATGTGAGGGATATTGGAGAGATGGTGCACTGTGTTGACTGTTGGAAGTTTAAGGGAGTTTTCTGGTAGAGCGCCGACCCTTATTGGGTCTGCGTAGCTCAAAATGGAGCATTATACTTTATGACTCTCCATATAAGACATGGCCCCTACTGGAAATAATGGACAGGGTATATCCCTCGATATTTGTGAGACTAGCTAAGTAAAATATACACATCTATATTACTATTTATTCTGTTATCAATTTGTGCAAGTTCGACCCCAGCACCTTTAGAACTATTCCAAAAGCGGAGCTCCGTTGAGAAGCAAAGAGTCATGGGGACGAGGACGCAACATGTGCCCTTTTGTTTTAAAGTCTATATAAAATGAAATATAACATTATAAAATATTAAAAACATTCGTAGGTGAAATGAAAATTACATACAAAAAATATCAGTAAAGTTAGAAAAATTAAAAAGGACAAAAAATCGAAGGCACGCAAAAGTTGGAATAAAGAGTGTGAAGGACAGAATAAGGCAACAAAATTGTCAACATGTCAAGAATACCTTAAATAATTTAACGGAAAGTGAAAATGTTTGTAATTATTCTAATTTAGTAACAATTTATTTTCCTCTTATTATTAGTGCGGATGGAATGTTGGTAATTTTCAATTCTCCTCTTATTATTTAGTGCGGGAAGGGTCAAAAATTCCTCTAATTATAGTGCCGGTTTACATACCAGCCGAGTTTTATTTCAAAAAATCAAACGAAAATTTATTTAATCAAATGAAGGAAAATACATTGGTGGAAATTGAAAAGTTTGAGAAGGGGAGAAAGCAGAGAGAAGAAGAGAAGAAAAATAAAAAGAAACCTAAAAAAAGAAAAGAAAATAATTAAAAAAAAAATAATTAAAAATTTATCAAAAAATAATATGTGTATTTTTTTTATCTTATTTAGTGCGGTAATGATAAAATTTTCCTCTTATTATTAGTGCGGTCTTGAGTTGATGATTTGATGGTAATTTATCTCCTCTAATTATTAATGCGGCATGTCCAAAATAATTATTTTTTCGGCCGCACTAAATTAGAATAATTACGGTACTTGTTGTCGATTATCCATTGGAAGGCTGTTATAAAGCGTTGCTGCTGGAAACCAACCTACACTTTTACTACAATCTGACAGGACGGTCTTTTCCGTGATTAAGCCCATAGAAAACGTTTCTCAGTAATGTCGATATGAATATTTATGTCAGTAAGATATGTATTTAATCTTCTTCATAGTAGCTTAAAAATTATGTGAACTTCGCCAATAAACAATATTTTTGGCAAACTTTCAAAGAATCAAACAGGCAAGGCGCAGTGTTTTAGATCAATGAAGTAATAAAATATGGCAGTAATTTAAAGTAGGTAGTATCATTGTACGGTAAATCTAATATCGAATTCGCCACAGAAGTTTGAGTTGACTATCTCGAAGTAAGTGACTTTATCCAAGTGGCTTTATGTTTTACGACCAAAATTAAACTGATATCTTTAACCTTATTACCTAGGAGGAAGTTTAAAAATAGCCCAAAATTGTTGTCACTTTGTTCAACCTCGTCCCCAGGTCTCTTTTTCAATCTCTATAAAAATACAGAGACTGTGTCTGTCTGTTTGTAACAGGCAAAGTGGATATGCTTATTTTCCTTTGATGTAGCCGAAAAAGTTATGTCTCAAATGTTAAAATTTCTGACGTTACGGCGCGATGTCAATAACACTACTTTAACGTCAATCTATCTCTTATAATAATACGGAGAGTGTGTCCGTCTGTCTGTGTGTTCATTTTCTTTTGATGTTGCCGAAAAATGCATGTCTAATATGTTAACTTTTCTGACGTTACGGCGCGAAGTCAATAACACTACTTTAACGTCAATATCCTATATTAAATTAAGGAAGCCATTACAATGTACCTAAAACTTTGAGGCCAAATAACTTAGAAACGAGGTGGTGACGTCAATGATTTTTCACCGCGTGGGTAACTAGGGACCACCTAGGACCAATTTGGGTAATTTTCTCAAACCTGGGTCCCAAAGTCCGTTTCGGAATGGACGGGTTAATGACGTCATAAAAAAATTAAAAACCCTAATATCTCTGCAACCGTTTGTCAAAAGTACATGATCCTATACATTTTCTTGATCAGCTTTTCTAAATTATTTTTTTTGTGGATGGGTTGCTGACGTCATCAAAATTCAAATGACGCTTCTTTTTCATTTTTATCTTGCCTCAGTGGATTTTTCCACGGGTTTTTATCGACTAGTCTCTATAATAATACGCCAGTTCCGTCTGTCTGTCTGTGACTGTTACAAAGACGATATTTTTTACCACCCGAGAGATAAAGAAATGTATGTTCTGGCGCAACGCACATCTCGCACACGCGCACGCACATCCCCGCAAGTCCCCACAAGTTCTTGGGCGCACACAGGCGCACACCCCCACAGTCAAACCCCAACAAATCGCCATCATGCCGTGTTGATTCATAAATATCATCATAAGTCCCTAATAAGCTGTGCTTAGTCATGCAAGTCCCTAATAAGCTGTATGTATCAAAATCAATGCTGCAAATGAGTAAAAAATGTTCTGGCGCAGGTCCCTAAAATTTCCCCGCACACCGCTGACGTCATCATACTCCCATAAATAGCCTCACACCCTCTCCCCTACAAAAAGATGTTAAATATCATCAAAAATCAACGCATGCGCAGGAAGGGTGTGACCACACTGCGCTAGATTTCGAGCGGCTTGTATTTCTCTGTAAATCAAAAAAATACTATAATAAATGAACGCGCATACAGTGAAAGAATTACGAGATATTGCTAAAAGCCGTGGGTTAACCGGTTATTACAGGCTACGCAAGTCCGCATTGGTTTCCCTACTGGAGATTGTACCAGAGAGACCACCCAGAGGGCCGTACAACAAAAACCGGTCAGGCCCGTGACTATACTACCAACGCCGGAGGCTATGGATATATTTGAAAAGCAGGAGATGTCGAAAAATCGTTCGATCGTGAAAACTAAGATGCGGGGATGGTACAACTGGCTAGTGGACGCTGTTCCGAAACCCATAAAAGGAGGGAGTTAAGAGAACCTATACAGCATTCAAGCGTAGGGTGATGAATCTATATGATGGTGCGACTAACATCATCGCGAGACCTACCCTTCACGCTGAGGTCGAGCAGGAGGCTGAAGAGGACTATCTCGGGGATATTCAAAAACTATATGATCAGCAGCCAGGACAAGATTTTACGCCCCAGGAACATAAGCACGCGCTGCATCGAACATTTCGAAGTTTTCAAATTTCTGGTATAGGAGGAGCCGACGTAGACGGGTATATGGGGATGGTGCGACCCAACGCGAAAATATTGGTTGAGGAGCAGGTAGGCGAGATGGGATCAGCAAAAGTACAGATGACCCTATGGATCATGTGGAGGAAGAAGAAAACAAACTCGGAGGAGGCTGGCGATGAGTATATCGAGGTGAGGAAGGCCTTTAACAGCAAGATGACGGAGGTCTTCCAGGGTAGCGACGTAGGCGACGTGCTGGACAGGATGTTTGCTGATATCAAGACGCACGTGGAGCATCCGGCATTACCCCAGAGTGGTTTTTCGATTAGTCGAATACTACACCTTGATGTAGACTTTCATAAACTGCGACTAACAAGGGGTTCATCCTATATAGAACTACCCAAATGGATAGCATCAAAGAAGGCCATCATCAACCCAAAAATTGAGGATGAAGCATGTTTTAAATGGGGCGTCATAGCATCCTTACACCATACAGAGATTGAAAAAGACACACAAAGGATCTCTAAGCTGAGACCCCACGTAGATCTATACAATTGGCAGAATATAGGGTTTCCGACAACTATCAAGGACATATCAAAGTTTGAGGGGAATAACACGGACATCGCGGTGAACGTCGTATACATAGAAGACAAGAAGATCAACATCCTGAGGCGATCCGAGCACAACATTAAGCGTAGCAAGCAGGTGAACCTGCTGCTCATCACGGATGGTAAAAAGGCCCACTACACGGCCGTCAAAAGCCTATCACGACTATTGGGCAAAGATACATCAAAAAACACAAAATCAATGCATTTTTGCCTAAACTGCCTACAAGCCTTCAATACAGAGATATCGAGAGACAAGCATTATAACTATTGCAGAGACCACGAGGCTGTTAAAATCACGATGCCAAAGGAGTCTGAAAAATGGTTACAATATAGGGATGGTCATCAACAATTCAGGGTACCTTTTGCAATATACGCAGACTTTGAAAGCCTATTAATACCAGTAGAAGATAACAGGGGTATCAAGACGAGGAAGCTGAACAAACATGTACCGTCAGGCTGGTGTACCTATAGTACATTTGCATACGGGGCCGTGCCAGACCCATTGATGGTGTATTGTGGTAAGGATTGTGTCACGCGCTTCGTGAACCACCTGGAAGATGAGGTGAAGAGGCTATATGGGACATTCCCACAACAACCAATGTTAGAACTAACAGAGGTGTTAAAAAGGGAACATAACGAGGCCTCATTATGTCATATATGCCTGAAGCCCTTTAGCGACGCGAGTAACCGTAAAGTTCGGGACCATTGCCACTATACAGGGCTGTATAGAGGCGCGGCCCATAACAACTGCAACCTCAAATATAAGATACCAAGCCATATACCTATCATCTTCCACAACCTAAGCGGGTACGACGCCCATCTCTTCATCCGGGAATTAGGGGAAAAATACAATACGCAGGACATTGGCTGCATAGCGGAGAACTCTAAAAAATATATCAGTTTTAATGTTAAAATTAAGGTACCGCTTACAGGTATGGGGCATGGTGATGGTGAGGTTTATAAGAGTTTAGAACTTAGGTTTATCGATAGTTGTCGATTCATGCCATCCTCATTAGACAAGCTGGCAAGCAACCTCACTGACGAACAGTGCAAAAATCTACGCTGGTTTTTCAACAAGGATGATACATTTCAACTCATGCGCAGGAAGGGCGTGTACCCATATGAATACATGGATGATTGGCAACGATTTCAGGAGTCGGAACTACCTCCCAAGGAGGTATTTTACAGCAGGCTGAACATGAAGGGGATTAGTAATGAGGATTATGCCTATGCGAAAAAGGTATGGAATTGTATCACCCCAGAAGGCGATGTAGTCACCATGGGTGACTACCACGATGTGTACCTCACCACAGACGTCCTGCTATTAGCCGACGTTTTTGAAACGTTTCGAGACGTATGCTTGACAAATTACAAGCTTGACCCCGCCCATTTTTACAGTGCGCCGGGTCTCGCCTGGAAAGTAGCACTCAAGTTTACCGGAATCAAGCTAGAGCTCCTCACAGACCCTGATATGCTTCTCATGTTCGAAAAAGGTATCCGGGGAGGCATAACCCAGGCGGTACATCGTTATGCCAAGGCTAACAACAAGTATATGGGAGAACAGTATGATCCAGAGGTTGAATCCTCATACCTGCAGTATCTCGATGCAAACAACCCCTATGGCTGGGCCATGTGTCAAGACCTCCCAACAGATGACTTCAAGTGGGTGTCAAATACTGAGGCATTTACTGAAAGGCGAATCGCGAAACTTGTCGAAAAAAACAAGCATGGATACTTGCTCGAGGTTGATATCGACTACCCCAGGATGCTACACAATACACATAACGAGCTGCCGTTTCTACCAGAGCGCATGACGATCAATAAAGTCGAAAAACTGGTACCAAATTTGAAACACAAGCGTGGGTATGTGGTACATATCAGGGCCCTAAATGAGGCTATAAAGCACTGGCTTGAACTAAAAAAAATACATAGGGTAATTCAATTTAACCAAAAGCCATGGCTTAAAGGGTATATTGATCACAATACGAGATTGAGAACTGCTGCCAGGAACGAATTCGAAAAAGACTTTTACAAGCTCATGAACCTCTCCGTGTTTGGTAAGACTATGGAGAATATTAGGAACCATCGGAATTTCAAACTTGTAACCAACGAGGACAAGTATATGAAGCTCGTGATGAAGCCGAATTTTAAGGGTGGAAGCCGGTTTAGCAAGAGCCTCCTAGGCGTAGAGATGGGGAAGACCGAGGTCAGGATGAATAAGCCCGTATATATAGGCCAGGCCATACTGGACATGTCAAAGCTCATAATGTATGAGTTCCACTTCGATTTCATGCAACCGAAGTACGGTAGCAAGCTGCAGCTCTGTTACATGGACACGGACAGCCTTG
Organism: Hydractinia echinata; assembly: GCA_030067915.1. NCBI lineage: Eukaryota > Metazoa > Cnidaria > Hydrozoa > Anthoathecata > Hydractiniidae > Hydractinia > Hydractinia echinata. The sequence goes on along the minus strand of JASGCC010000104.1, from coordinate 1,084,388 downwards.
TGTATCACATAAAGACACATGATTTTTATGTTGATATTGCGCAGGATGTCGAGGCACGTTTTGATACGAGCGCGTATAGCAAGGATGATAATAGACCCCTTCCTATTGGTAAAAACAAAAAAGTTGTGGGCCTAATAAAAGATGAGTTAAGTGGTAAAATTATGACGGAGTTCATAACGTTAAGGGCAAAGCTATATGCCTATAAAAGCCTTACGAAAGAGGGCGGTGATAGGAAAGCAAAGGGCGTAAAAAGATGTGTGACCAAAAAGTCTATCACTTTTGACGACTATTGACGATGCTTGGAGGAGGGCGTTAACATCTATAAAAGCCAGGTCTTGATTCAACACAAAAACCATCAAGTATATACGCAGGAGGTGAACAAGCTAGCATTGAACAGGGCGGACAATAAAAGGCTCGTGCAGCAGGACCAGGTGACCACGCTAGCCCGTGGTCACTACCGCCGGTCCGGCGCCCGAGAATAAAAATATGGAGGTGTGTTTGTATATCGCTGTAATTTTACCGTATGTGATAGTAGTAGTATTTTATCTAAAATTTCAATATATAATAAACAGAATGACAGAGCTCGCACAAGTATTCGACAACACCTCTGCAGAATTTGAACATGTTGAACAACCCACCGATAAACGCCAAGCCCTGAGGGAGGCCCTACGCAAGGGCAAGAGGCATCTATTACCCCAAAAATGTACAGAAGGCTTTGTCAACAAGGCACCTGATGAGGCCATCGATAAGGTACATGCCGAGTACGTACAACGGGAATTACAGGAAAAGGGGGAGAAAGCGGCAAAAGCGTTGACTACCCATGTGGTCAGCCTATACGCGAACATAGTTGGAAGTATCATAGATATTGATAGTGCCGATGAGCTACGTAAAGACATCGAAGAGGAACCTATTATCCGGGATGCTATGACAGACCTCGGTATTCTGGTGTACTGCACCGTAGGTAGATTCCTAGCCCCAATACTAGTGATGAGTCATACGGCCAGGCATATGGGCAAAAAAGAAGAGGAGGCGGAGGAGAAGGAGAAAGAGTTGTTATAACAAATGAGTAAAGAACAGGCACAAGAAGAGCGAATAATTACAAGGCCAGTAAAGCATCCAGGAAGGGTTGCGCAGGGCCACAAGCTGGCGGTACTGATGAAGAAAAGGAAGGAACAACTTAGGAAACAAGAGGGTACTGTAGAACCTGCAGTCAGGGCCTCTTCTGGGACCAATTCCGTACAGTCAGTCTACCTTTACGGTGTAGGTACGCTTGCCGTGCTCGCGATAGGGGTCGTGGTATGGTACAGATTTGCCTCAAAAAATGATGGAGAATACCACAAGCCCGCCCCCGAGCCTCAAAAGGGCAAAGCCCAGCCTCAGATCGATAAATTTCGAATGCATTGAAATATTTCGAATTCTATAATAAATGACAACAAGCAAGGCATCACCTCACGAAAATATGATCCCACATGAAACCCAGGTTATTGACTCACTCTAGGAGTCCGTCAGATTAGTATCATATACAATCCTTATAGCCCTTGGTGCAAAAAAAGCCCTAGGGGTTTCTAGGCCGGGGGCTAAGATGGACCTGGAAGACGGTATGAAGCTCGCCAGCTTTATGACGGGAGCTATCTTATTCGACGAATACGCGATTAAGCAGGGTTGGTATAGGCGTTCTCTGGTACCCAAACCGAAATAGACATAGAGGAGGAGATTTCTGTTTATCGTATAGATAAATAGAAATTATGGAGGAGGAGGTTAAGAGATGCTCAAAATGTAAACATTATCTCCCCCTGGAAAAATTCAAGATCAGAGGGAGGGGGGTCAAACGACCAAAAAGTTGCATCCCTTGCCTCGATGCTAGCAAGGCGTCACGGGAACGTGCGAGGTGTCACCCTGAACTGGAGAGTCGGATTCGCAGCGAGCATGATGTGGCGGGAATGGATAGAAAAGTTAAAGAGTCCCAACAGGATCAAAATTACCTGCTTCTTTACACCCTATTCACATACAACATTGTACCTCGGTATATTGAACTTTTGAAAACACCGATCAAGATACCCTTCTTCCACCCCGGACCCTGCCCTGTCTTACAAGAAAAAACGCAGCTTGTCGGGATATATCGCAAGGTACTGCGGTACCTAGAGGGTAAGCTATCATTTGACCCCCTTCCCCTTGTCTACAGGACCATAGACTGCCCCGCCTGTAATGGGCATCTTGTCAACAACCCTGGAGGTGTGTGGGTTTGTGCTGAATGCCTTTGCACTATACCGAAATAGATAAAAATAAATGGTAGACGTTGTGAAGGAACCCCATACGACAATCTTTACAGGCCCGACCTCTTGCGGAAAAACGCAACTTGTCCTGGACCTACTTGAAAATGAGTATAAAAAACACTACTACAACATAGTCATACTTTGTCCGAGTCTACGGTGGAATACCACCTACCTTGAGAGGGCCTCCCTATGGAGGGACGAATACGTGTTCCTGATAGACCCTAAAGATGAACTATTTGAATGGATCCAAAAATTGTCGTCGTTACTGGCGGGTGAAGAGACGTTGTTTGTCGTCGACGACATGATAGCCGACGAGGGCCTCGATAAGCGGCGACAATCCCTACTTGAATTGGCTATTTCAGGTAGGCATAGGAAGCACAGTTTATGGCTCTTAACGCAGTCTTATACTGCTCTACCTAAAAATTTGAGGAGACAGAAGAAGCAGCTATTCCTCTGGTATCCCCACGAAAGGGGTGACATGAGGGTTATCGATGATGAGACCAATATCATTTCCGATTGGGATGAGATCAAAGCCGAGTTGAAAAAATCTAAGCATGCGTGCCTGTATGTGAGATTGGAGCACCCTAGGACCTGGAAGATTATCGAGCGGTCGTATAAAGGCTCTATCCTATAAGGGAAAGGATGTCATCACAAATTTCGCTTTTCAACGCAATACCAGCTGGGGCCATCGAGACCCTGTTCGATGAACAAAATCAGCCTCTGTTCAAGCGCGCCGATCTCGAGAGATTCCTGAATATTTTAAATGCTAGACGGTATGGCCTTGATCGACATATGATATTATCAGGGCGAGAAATAGAGGGTATAAAAGGTGTACCGGGCGAGTACACCGTTGAAAGAGGTAGCGAAAGGACTGCACTACACCAACACTCAGTCTATGTGGGCGAGTGAAAACATGTCGAAAGGCAATCGATACATTACGGAATAGGAATCCCACACCCAACCAAAACACAATTTTACTACTCTTGCGGGTAGTAAAATTACGGGTGAAAACCTCTGGCTGGGCATGGGTATATTAGAAATGTCGTCGCAGGTTACGTTTAACGCAGGAGCCATTGAAACCCTACTGTCTAGCAACCAGGATCAGCCTCTGTTCAAACGTGCTGATATTGGTAGGTTTTTGGGCATTGAAAAGATTGCGGAGTCCTATCGGGATATTCCTACCCTTGCGCGTCATGAGATGAGGTTGGTTAGTAACCAACCCCCAAAGGGGGACCAAAATAGCCATGATGTATTTGTGACATTAGACGATGCCCTAGAGATCGTACGGCGCTCCCGAAAACCAAAAACCGTGGGGGTAATTAAATGGCTTGCCAGGGCAGGTGTCCAAAAACTGCAAGATGAACTTGAGAAGCAGCGTCAAGCCCTCGAGGACAGAGAGATTGACGTCGCCATTCTCGAGGATGATTTAGACCACAGGGATAGCCAGCTCATGGTGCTGGGGGATGAAATTGAGGAGCTCCATGAACAAATAGAAACATTACAGCAACATGCCGTGCCTTACCTTGAAGACCCTCAAAAGGATAACGGTATGGTTGTGATCCAGAAGAACAACAACGATCCCTTTCCATACCTCGCCATCTGTGGCCAGCAGGGGTATGTGGCGCAAAAGATTCGGAACAAGCTTGTTGACCATCCCAAGGGTGAGATTGTCGTACTGGCAGGGACCCCAAATGCCATCGTACACTACAACTGCTTCAGGGAGCGTGGTTGTATTGAGATCAACCCCGAGCGTGTGAGACATTTTAGGCTTGGTGAACACTACACGCATGAACGTCTCCTGGAGCTCGGGGAATAGGTGACGCTTTTGTAGACCTTCAGGAGGTACTCAGATCTGAGTACCTACATCCAGGTACGGTTTTGCCGACCTCCAGGGTGGGGACAGATCTGTCCACACCCAACCAAGCATAGCTTTACTACTCTTGTGGGTAGTAAAAATTATATGAAAAAGGGGTGGGGTGCCACCCTACCCCAACGAAAAATCTACCACTCTTTAGCAACCTCCGGGGTACCTGAACATCCTCTGGAACCAGCATCAACTCTTCCGAGACGAAGCTACGATCAGGGCCGTCCTTCAAATAATACAGCATGCGACTACCCTCCGTTATGCGCTCCAGCCTATAAGTTTGTCTGCTCCAAAAGGCGTCAGTTGCGCGTCTTTTAGAGTCGCCATGCTCCTCTCCCGGCTGCAAGAGGTAAAGGTATAACCCGTCCTCGGGTAAGGGTTTTTCCTCGGGATATTCTTCGCCTTTCGCGAGCGGTACCTCACCCAGTTTAATCGCCTTGCTAGGTTTCATCTCAATCATGGCAGTCTTGGTGTTGTTTAGACTTTTTACGATGGAATACAAGTGCTTCACCCAAATGCTACTAGTCTCCTCAGAGACCAACTCCTGCGCATCCTGTGTTTTGAAGAGCCTTTCCGCGAGTACCTTGTTATAGCTCTCCACGAAGGCTGTAAACGTATGGTGGTACTTGGTAGTAGCCCTCTTGATTTCCACACCTTTACCTTCTAGCAGTTTCGTTACATCCGACTTGAATTCTGAGCCGTTGTCGCACTGGACGGTTTTAGGGTATTGTAAAGGCCCCGCCTTGTAAATTTCCTTCAACATGTCCGCGACTTCGCTAGCTTTCTTGGTACGTAATGGACGAGCTGCCTTATATCTCGAAGCCACGTCGACCCCTGTCAATATATACTTGTAAGTACTGCCATATAGCTTATCGTGTGGCATATACAACAGATCAAACTGGTGCATTTCATTCGGGCTCGTAATGGTAAAATGGGGATAATCAATACGTTTTGGGCCCTTGATGTGTCTCAACCATAGCAGTTGCCTGGACAACCAGTGAGTGACCTTCTTTTTGGATAGGCCGCTCTCCTTCGCCAGCAATCGGATGGCCTTGCGCTCGGTCCAGAGGTGTTCTGGGGTATAGTAGATATGACTTAGTTTCCCCCCTTCCTCCTTGGTAACGATATGTGGCGATGTTTCTGACATGTTTATTACATGTCAGAAAACGTTTACATATATTTGTAGGCCACAAATCCCAGAATGCTCAAGGAGCCAAGGATGAACGTGAGTTCGCCATCCTGTTGTGGTTTGGGGGCCGTGTAGTAATCCGATAATTTAGGCTTACCCTCCTCTGTTGCAACGTAGTACTTGTAAATATCGTCGTCCAGCTCTCTTAGGCTTTTCCCGGCCTTTACTTGTAGGTCCCGTTGTTTATTAAACCAGTCTATTTTGCCTTGCCTATCCCGTACCCACTCTGCCTGAGCTGATTGCAATTGCTCCATAGCCTTATCATGTCTCTTGCGTTCCGCCTCGCCATGCCCTGATAGTTTGCTAAATAGGAAGTTCGTGCCACTGAAGGCTAATGCATTGATTGCGGCACTCGCAACAATAACGGCGATAGTTGCCATTTATTCTTTAGTACTCCACTGAATGATAACGGCCGTCTAGGATGTTCAGCTGGGCGTCTTAAAGCAGGTATGTATAACACCTGAAATCCCCAGTTCCGTCGGCTTTCTTGGTCATGTGCAACGTGATGCCGTCACTCAGGCGTTGTAGGGGCCTTCCAGAACCGTGAAGACCGTGGTCAGGGCTTGATCGAAAGTCGATAAACAAGGCGTAGCGTTCTGTGAAGAACTGGCCTGTGGTTACCTCTGAATCATGACTACCAAAGAGATTCACGATCTGTTCGAGGTGGTCTTTTGGAAGCATGGCATGCGAGTAAAGCTCATTAGGCTCACCCTCGACAGTGATCGAGATCTTCCCAATTTTAGGGTTGTAAAGTACCTCGTTGGCACCCAATAGAAAAAGTAAGAACTTTGATATTTTTAGACGTTCCGTTTTTATATGTAGCACACTTAAAATTGTCAAGGAGAATCGCATTCTCAAAAAAAATCCATTGGACCTTCAAATTCTTTAAGTTTTATGTTTTACCGCGCTTTTTATAAAAAGCTAGCATTTTTTTACTTTTTTTGCATACTTAATGTATCCCCTCTGGTGGTGCGTAACTAATGTATTTTGTCCTAAAATTCAAAATGCTGCATAAAGCTGTTAGCTAGCTACCAAACAAATGTGCCAGCGAAATAGAAAGTTTTGGTTTGTTGAACTATCTGCAAATGTCATAATTTTTACATTGCTATTGTTTTCCTTTATATGTGTTTTACTAAGCATAAGTAGCTAGCTATAGAATTAGCTAAGTCTCCACAGCTATAAGTATATTTAGCTGGGTGTCTTAGGTACTGTTTTGTTAGCTAGCTAGCTAATGTTAGCTTCAAGGCTGCATCTCCCATAGCTACCTCTAATCTATGAGTTTTGTTGTTATTCCTCTTTTTTTAGGTATTTATAGCTACCTTAGTAGTCAAACTTCTCTTCTTTTTTGAACACGAATTATGATGTAACAAGCTAGCTACAAAATCTTTCTTGAACTTTTAGGATATTGTGACACATTTTTATGCCCATAGAGAATAATTTTTTCACATTTCCTGTAAACTTTACAAGGGGACCACAATATGACAAGTGGAACGAATTTTATAGAGTTTAAAGTGTGTGTGTTAAGTTATTTTTTATTGTTTTGTTTCCTCATCCTGTTAAACTTTTGTCAGCCTACATGTAAAATGCCAGGTTTTTTTACAGGGGTTTTTGACATTTGATTGGAAATTTATATACGTGGGTTTGTGACTTCGGGTTAAAAAATTTTATGAGAGGATGGTATGGTTGTCAGTTCATATTGTTTGTGTTGCAAAATGCTGTTTTTTGAAACTATTCTTTGGGAGAACTAACTGTATGTGATTTAATTTTTGCTGGAAGAAAGTTCCATGGTTTCACGTTTTTGTTTTCTTGAGAATTTTACAAAATTCTGTAGGGATAAATGTTTGCTGATGACAAAAAAATTACTTAATGTTCTGACTGAAACTGTTTTTGTTTTTTATATTTTGTATTCTAAACGCAAGGACTGTAATGCACTGAAATGACTGTTTTTTTTTTAATTTTGATTTGTGTCATAACCTTTTTGTGGAAGATTAATGGGTAATGGCAATATACGACATGCGGAATGAACTTATTTTTGTTGATTTAGATGTGTTTCTCAAAAACCGATCTGTTTTACATTTTATGTAAACTTTTGTTTATGAACCGTATACAATGTTTGTTGATTCAAGTTTATTCTTTGCTCATTGATTTTTTGACATTTAGGTTTAAAATTGTTGGTAAAGGGCAGTATGGATCATCATACTAAAAAATAAAATTTTTGTGTTCTTAACTGGTTGATTTTTACATTTTGTGTAAATTTTTGCAGGAGAGGATGAAATTCCCCAATTTCGTACTCTTCCGATATATCGTTCAACGTGAATTCGTGTCGCTGCAATATCAAAATTAGTTGCCACATCGATTTCATCAAACTGATCTTTTGATTTTTGCTTAGGCCTATTTAATGTAACACCACGAACAGCACACAATTCTTGAATTGAAAATCCCCTATCGCTCATTATTTCGTGTTCTTCATCCACCAATAACAATGCACCACATTTTTCAGTAATTGCAGAGTCAGATATGGAGCCAGGATAAATGTCACTGAAAAGTATTCCACCACCATGTGGAGCTATCCCAATAAGAGCTTTTCCTGTTCGAGTGTATTTATAGTTTGAAAACATAAGTGAATTGAGTTTGAAGTTTGATGCACTTTGGAATTTAAATTCTGTAGCATCTATAATTAAATCTGTTAACCATGCCCTATTTTTACAAAGATATCAGACATCTTTTGCAGAAAGGAATCCAGAGGGTGGTTTTAAATTAATTTGGCTAAAAAGTGTCGATAAGAAAATCACCCATCCAATAAAAATTCTTTGGACAGTCACTGTAGATTTTCCATTCATAAAACCCATTATTCCATGGTGGATGCCATGATGACATATCGTTAATATGAGTAAAAGTTCTGTGGCAGTATCTATTGTTCTTCTTGAATTATTACCAACACAGTTTGGGGTAAGGAATTAAGTGAATATAGGGTAGAGAACATTGTAGGGTAATATCAAACTGTTCTAATGTCAAACCACATAGGTATTAAAAGTGGCTGTTTCATTAAATTGGTGTAAGTAAATTCTCTTTTCTTCATATCAGATATTTCTTGATATGAATGGTTTAATTTATTGTTTATGATAGAGTTCATTTTTTTTAATTTGCGTATTTCTTTTTTAGCTTTAATAGTTTCATCTTCAAGTTTTGAAATTTTAGAATTAGCATCCTTGAGGTCTTTTAATAGCTGTGGAATTTTTAGGTTAGCTAGTTCCAATTTACGATTATACTGTTTTTTAGATAGTGTTCGTGTTTTAGGTCTTCTTGTGTTGTCTTCATTTTTCTTTGTTGGTGGTGTTCTACTTGATTTAGGTGTTGTTGAGATCAAAGCAGTTGCTATTTCATATTTTCGTTTAGCATTTTTGTAACGATTTTTAATTTGTTGAGACGGATTTTTGTAAGAAGATAGCAAGTCCTTTGCATTGATAAGTTTTTTATGTAACTTCTCATACTGTTCTTCTGGAACTGCAACGTCTGGTAAATCAGAGGATGTCATTCGTTTTCCAGAACTCCAATGAGCAGCACAAATATGTCCCTTCGTAAAATTTATACCACATGTTTTAAAAATTTGTTTGTACTTTGTTTGTATTTCTGGATCACGAGGTAAACGATAGTATTTCATAGGCTCGTTATTTGAACCTGTCGAGTTATAATTATTAAAGCACAACGCTGAGGAACAAAACCATTTAACCATTGTGTGTAATATATACTTTTTCTGCTTTATTAAAACCTTTTTGCCTAGAATAATGCCTTTATTTACTTTTGACAACTACCATTATGTTTATTTTTTTCCCGACAAGTGCCTTACTCGTCACCATTCCCCCACAACATGAATAAGGCTAATGCAAAACATCTAAAGCAACCTATGTTTTCATTGGCCTTTTGCCTAAGTGGATTTTTCCACGGGCCTTATCGACTAGTACAATAATACGCTAGTTCCGTGTGTCTGTGACAGGCAAAGTGGATGTCTTCATTTTCCTTTGCCGAAAAATGCATGTCTAATATGTTAAATTTTCTGACGTTACGGCGCGACGTCAATAACACTATGTTAACGTCAATATCCTACTATATTAAATTAATGAAGCCATTACAGTGCACCTAAAGCTTTGAGGCCAATTAACTTGGAAACGAGGTGGTGACGTCAATGATTTTTTACAGCGTGAGTAACTAGGGACCACTTAGGACCAATTTGGGTAATTTTCCCAAACCTGGGTCCCCGAATCCGTTTCGGAATGGACGGGTTAAGGACGTTATCAAAAAACCTTTAAACCCTAATATCTCTACAACCGTTTGTCAAAAGCACATGATCCTATACATTTTCTTGATCAGCGTTTCTAGATCTATACAATAAAGGCAATAGGTATACAAATTTAAAAAAAAATTTGGGGGGGTTTTAACAGGCCATTGCTGACGTTGGCAAAATGTTTAAAACCTTATATCTCCTTAGGCGTTTCTCGAAAACACATGATCCTATACATTATTTTGATCAGCGTTTTAACCTCTACACATTTTAGGCAACAAATAAACTAAACTTCGCCAATTTTTTTTGTATCTGCACTGCTGACGTCAGAAACCAATTTAAAACAACCTATTTTTCTATTGTCCTTCTGCCTAAATGGATTTCTCCACGGGCCTTATAGACTATATCTTATATTAAATTAATGAAGCCATTATAGTGCACCTAAAAATTTGAGGCCAAATAACTTGGAAACGAGGTGGTGACGTCAATGATTTTTCACCACGTGGGTAACTAGGGACCACCTAGGACCAATTTGGGTAAGTTTCCCAAACCTCGGTCCCCGAATCCGTTTCGGAATGGACGGGTTGATGACGTCATCAAAAAACCTTCAAACCCTAATATCTCTGCAACCGTTTGTCAAAAGTACATGATCCTATACATTTTCCTGATCAGCGTTTCAAGATCTATACGATAAAGTACTTTAATTAGGTACTTTGCTGACGTCAGCAAAATTTTTAAACATTTATATCTTCTTAACCGTTCGTCAATAGCACATGATAATATACATTTTTATCATCAGCGTTTCAATCTCTGCACATTACAGGAAACAAATAAACTAAATTTCGCCAAATTTTTTTTGTATATGCACTGCTGACATCAGCAAAAATCTAAAACAACCTATTTTTTCCATTGTCCTTCTGCCTGAGTGGATTTCTCCACTGGCCTTATCGACTAGTTTTTGATAATAGGATGGTGAAGTGAAAAAGAGCCCTGGGAACCATAACAAACAAACAACAAAAATACCCCACATGCTGCCGCGCAGTCTTTAGATAGGTACAGGAAGGTTAAAAACCACACAGCTTTTTTGTTTTGCTGTACTGTAACTGAATATCAGTGTACTTAGTCTAGCATCAAAATGTAAACAAAGTTTAAAAACCTAGCAGTTAAGTTTTACAAATGGGTTACATTAATGCAGTAAGTAATAGCTCTAGCTAGTGGCGAAGTAGTAGTAGTAGTAGTATTTATTTCGTGTGAGATAACTGTATATTTTACATTAAATAAATACCTACGGGGAGACCATCAGATAGTATAAATACTAATGTAGGTGATGGCCACCTATAATACTAATGTAGGTGATGGCCACCTACAGTAAGCTACTGTACTACCAAGTACTGTAGCTAGAGAGAGAGAGTGATTAAGCTTCTTTCTGTTTGAACTAACTACGGAAATCTCTAACATATTCCCCCAGCTAATCCAGCCAAACACGAGCTAACACACGTGGTCTAATTAACTTACCTTCTGTCAGGTCTACTTTTTATGGACTCAAATCTATTCGTTTTCATTCTATTAAGTCGTGGAATTACAGCCAATTCTCCCTTTTAGATTCCTCAGTAAATCTATTTTTGTGGTTAAATCAGTTCTTATTCATACTGAAAATCAAAATCAAGTGAGCTTTTACCCTTTTGTTCTACATGAGATTTCCGTTCTCATTGAGCTCACCTTAGGACACCTGCGTTATCATTTGACAGATGTGCCGCCCAAAATATTTTATTAACAACTACTGATATAATTATCAGTTAAATATTCTCCTTTCTCTCCCTTATTCTCTTATTTTTTCCACATGCTTTAAAAAATTTTTATATATCCTATAAAAATCCTTCAATTAATTTTTCATAGTTTTTTTTTCTGTGTTAATTTCCCATGTGATGTCCTCTGTGCTTTATTTTTAATTTGCTTTTTCTATTTTAATTTATTTTACTTTTAAAAAAATTCAACTTTATTATACTTTTATTCTATTTCTACTTTCAATTTAATTCACTTTTAATTTGATTTTTCTATTTTAATTTATTTCACTTTGCATAAAAACTCAGCAGCTTTTATCTTTTTTTTATTTTGTTTTTAATTTAATTTTAATTTAAACTTGTTTTGCATTTTCTTAAGTTTTTAATTTAAAAAAATAAATTTAATTTAAAAAATTAAATTTAAAATCTGGCTTGGCCGAGAGCTGCCATAGTATACCATAATGCAATTTGAACACCTGGTTTCTATATTGTCATAAGGATATGTAGTGTTAGACATCTTATTGCTTTATTGTCATTAGCAGGTACACCTGGTTTCTTTATTGTCATAAGCTCATGTATTGTTAGACACAGACGTAACTTTGTGCTTAGTCCCATACCTTACTTAGACGGTATTTCAAGAGTGGCGTGGTTTGGATTAAGGGTCTGTACAAAAGAATAGTCTAAATAAAGTATCGGTTAATATATTTTACATATAACAACACACAATACAAACATTTCACCACCGCAGTTTTTCAATAACGTATTTGTAAGCTTCGCTGAATTCCTTCGCTTCTTTCTCCTGTTCTTTCTTCAATGGTCAGGAAATCATCTTCCACAACATCAAGACCTGATTGCATCCATGACTTCTTCAATTTGAGCAATGTCAAATTCGACAGTTTTCATATTTGGTGACCAGGACATCGCATCTTACAAAAATAATGTTTAAAGATGTTAAGTGATGGAGTGTTTTGGCGTTATGCGGAAAAATTAAAAACATGGTTTTTTAATGTTTTCAATCGTAACTTTTTCGTAGTAGGAGACTAGAAGAATAGAATGTATTTTTACCAACAATCTACAGTGAATCTCGTGTATATATAGGCCTAGGCCTAAGAATACAAATTTAATTATATATATATAAAAACATAGCTGAAAATGTTGGAGGGAGGCTACCATGATAGCTAAGAGCTAGGGTTATGATAGTCACCGTGGAACGAAAACAAACAGGCACAAGCCTAGAAAAACACTAGGTTACAGGGACAAACAGAGACAAAACTAGAATCCATATAGTGTGAGACAAATCTTATCTATATATAGTAGGATGCAATAATATGATTATGGAGGCTCTCTTTGAGCATACAAGATGAGGCATCTAAGAATTTAATGTGTGGCATAAGTGTTTGGTAAGGTAAAAGGTAAAAGTAAAAAATGAAAAAATGAAAATAAATTGAAATAAAAAAAATGAAAAAATAAAAAATGAATTAAAAGTAAAATGAATTAATGAATTTAAAAAAAATATTAACAAACAAAATTATTGAAAGTAAAATGAATTGAAATTAAAAAAATCAAAGAAAAAATGAATTAAAAGTAAAATGAATTGAAATAAATAAACAAAAAGCAGAAATTAAATAAATTTAAAAATAAATAAATGAATTAAACAGAGTTTTTTCGTGTGGCAGTTCTTGGCCACCATACATGTCTATAAATTTGTATATACTATTTATATACTATTGATAAAATATATTACTTACTTACTTACTTACGTAGATTTTGCGGATAGGGGTGGTTGGCTCATTTTTATTTTTCGCGGGAATTGAATTCTGGGGATGACCAAAATTATTCGTTTTGTGGGAATTAAATTTGGTGAAAAGTTATAAAACAAACTTGCGAATCCCAAAATTTAGTTTCCACGAAATTTCGTTTCATTTGAGAACAACAACAACTTTGCCACAAGGGCTATTTGCTTGGCCAAATGTGATAATGAATGATATAAAACCGGTCGGCCCCGATTACGTTCGTTCTATAATAAGTAAGAAATAATATAAAAACATAAGCCGTCTTGTCCTGATTATGTGCGTTTTTTAAGTAACAAATGATATTAGACTGTCATACATAAACCGGCCTGCCCTGATTATGTTCCTTTTATAAGTGCCAAATAATATTTTTTAACTGTCAGACATAATAAGCCGGCCTGTCCTGATTATGTTGCCCTGATTATGTATTTTTTGCCCTGTTTTTAACCGGGGCAAGCTGTCGTACATAATCAGGGCAGCGTTTATCATCCGGACAGAACAGTAGCAAGGCTAACAATTATATTCTCTCTCAATCTTTCAGTCAATCAATAATCAATCAAATATTATTTAAAGCAACTCTGTGGAAGATCCAAAATAAAGGTCACACAACTATAACACAGAATAATTCAATTATGGTTGCTTTCAAGCCCACATGAACCAAAAACGTCAATGTGTGGCAACTGCAAAACATATAGTTTTGCGGTTCTGGAAGTGCAGACACAAAAGAATTCATAATAGTTGTTACCTCTTCGTTGCTAGTCTTTTGTGAGCTAGCATAGGGAAGTATGTCTAGCTCACTAAAATGTACAGGTACAATGATAAAAATAATGGATCATTGTAATATTGATTTTTATAAAAATACCCCTGTACAGCTGATTAAGCAAATGTACTTACTGACCTGTAAATATGTTTTGTGCCCTTGTGCTGTAAAGTGGTCTTTAAACAACAACAAAATTTCACAATAGAGATGAAATTTGTAACCAAAAGAAGAAAGCATAAGAATATCTTTAAAGCTTTCTTGTAGATTTTCATTATTTTTTAAACGGTTCAAGTCAAATTACAATGGAAGAGACATCAAACTTAAACCCCACACACAAATGTCGAACTGATGCTCCTCATGGCAACTTAAGTATGGCCGCTGACCTGAAAGTAGTAACCTTGGTTTCCACCTCCCCTCTCCGCCCCCAAATTTTTTTTACCTGTCCCATCAAAACCCCTTGCCTCTTTTCATGAAAAGGCTGTTAAGGGGGACAAATACATTTTATTGATGATCCCCAAGGGCAGTATGGAAATTACCCCAACATCCCCCAAAACACAGAGTATATATAGAATTAAATATTGTATCACAAAAAGATGATCAAAGGTATTAATCCATAGACATGTAGACTCTACTTAGCCTTAGTATTAGCCAAAAATGTTTTTTCTTGACCGTTTGCATCAAGAAATCTAAACACAAAAGTTCCTTTTCACAGTGAAATTTTTGTTTTAAATGGTGGTTTGGTATATATATATATAATTCTGTAGAGTTTGACCTAATAAAAATGCTTACATGGGACTGATGAAAACCGATTGTCCTCGAATGGCACACATGTCCCCCCAACGAGGAAGAATTTTGTCCCTCAATTAGAATATTTTGCATACTCCGATTGAGATCATTCCCCTACTGAAGGCAATTTACTGAAATTCTGGATTTTCATATTTTCTTGATGATTCTCAAAAGTCAATTTGCCATAGAGGAAATGTCAAACTTGATAACCTACGCACCCAAAAACGAATCATTTTAAAATATCCCATACTGCTGTGATTTATAATACGTTGCAATATTGTAATATGTCAATTCTGTATTATGAGACAAATTGGAATTGCTTTTACTGGTTTAGTCAAGATAACACAACGCTGAAAATTTAAAACTTGAAGAAAATGAAATCATTTTTTATAGCATACTTACACTTGTTCATTTATGTGAATTATTGCATAACCTGTCTTAGACAACTAAAATTAAGAATGTGAAGGTATTCACAGTTTAAGTTAATAACAGTCATCTGTCTTAAATGGGCAATATTGATGTTTTCTTTATGTCAAGGAAATTTGATTTTCTCATTATATTTATATGTATACACTGTTTTTGTTAAGACATGATTTCTTTTCAGTCCAATTATAACTTACCTTCTTTTTGTGTTATTTCACCTCAACAAAAAAAATATATCATGACCATTTCTAAATTCTAACTCCTTGCAGCAAAGGACCTCAAATTTTTATAGAATATTCTGTGTCAGTGTCATGAAGTTTTTCTGACACTTATAGCAAGTAGATATTAGCTGGAGAGGCATGCAATAGCACACACACAACCACAAATTGATTAATGTGTGCCATTAATAGTACATGCAAAATCCCAAATCTTATAAGCAGTTGACCAATGTAGCATACCTGAAAGCACACCTAAAACACATGACATGTTCTTTTTGCTGCATGCATGCCAAAATCTTCCTGAAAAGCCCTGGGAAAATAATGAAAGCCTTATGCATTTGCAATTTTTTTATCAGTTAAGCATATATAACACATCTGTGGGTGTGACATTCTAACCAAAAGATGAATTTTCTATGGGCAGCGGCTTGATGGCTATTATAGACAGGTTTGACTGTATTCTTGTTTTCTATATCAAGTTGCAAAAGGATTAAGTAAACAAAACTGTGGAAGAAGGTAAATTTGTGAATCTTGATTTTTAACAGGATTGTCTGTGGAACCTTTTGCAGGTGTGTCTGCTAGCATGATGTCTGAGCAGGCACTGTCGTAGGTGTCAGAGTAGCAGGAGGTGACAATGACAGTGTGACTGATGGCTTTGCAAACAATGGTTGATATGCTGATATTGTTGGTGTAATTGTTGTTGTGGCATTATTGTTGGCTGGAATAAAAATCATGTAAGAGCTGTTGGTTATTATATGGAGGGTTAGACATCCTGAAGCTATCACTTTCACTTTATACTGATCATGTCCCTTCGCCCTTTTGATGTTTACTGACCTGGTTTTGAATAAACGTCTTGTCAGTGTGTTGCAAGGGTTTAATGGACTGAGAATGTGGTGCACAGAAAAAAACACAACTATTTCTAAGTCCCAGAGTTTAAGATACAAAACAACATGAACAACTGTTTGTTATTCTTTAGCTTTTTTATTATAAGAATGTTGTTTTGTATCTATAAACACAAAGATATATATACATCTAAAAATATAAAATAACAATAGTGTGACATCTAAGTACCTCCACAGGTTGTAAGTTTAGGCTTTGTTTTGTTCAACTTTTTAAATTTGTCGAAACTATAAATTAATACAATTATAAATTATATAATTAATTTTTTATTATATAACCTGTTTAGATTAGTTTTCCATTCCTTCTTGTAAATAAACAAACGTTTTATTCTTTAGTTTGTGTGTTTTTATACACTGTGTTATTTTGAAGTGGAAAAAAATGGAGGCAAATTTATGTCAAAATCCACCTTACTTTAAAATATTTGAGCATTCACCAAACTAAAATCCATGATAAAATTAAAATCAAAATAAATCAAAATATTCAGAAATCAAAAACAACGTTAACCATAGTGTCTGTTACATCAGGAAATCAGGATATTCACATAAAAATCAGAGAAATTTGTCGAAACTTTTGAAAAATCAGAAAAAAAATTATTCCATGACAACACCCTGCTTTGTAGCACACAACTTCCTTGTACGTACATTTTTTATACTGTAAACATATAATGTGGATTTATTGTTTCCACTTTACATTGTTTGACTTTTTGACGTTTTTTGATTGGTTGGTTTCCCCTTGTGTGGTGAGCAACTATATTTTCCTGTTTGCTATTATCAGAATTTTATGTCTTCTATGATTGTTTCTGAAGGTTAGTGAAAGAAATATGTGTTATGCTAAAATGTTTAATACATAAAAAGGGAGTACCAGATTTGTTAGACAGTGGTTGAGCATTATCAAGTAAAGTTGAATAATCAGTTTTGAGCGAAGTTAAAAAAAATATTAAGCATATAAAGGAGAGGTTGCATTGTTTCTTTAGTCAGTTAGGAATTTTAAAAATAATGTTTATAAATTGTTATACTCAACTATACAACATAACTAACTTTAGTATGAAAGTCTCTTGTAAATTGTTTCTAACACAAGATATAGCTTCATATGATACATGATATTTATCGCCTTCAGGAATTTTGTCTTTTTATTAGCTTTAATCTGTACGTTTTGATATTCTTGTGTCTTAGTTACATAAAATTATAACATGGCATCTAGCATAAGTGATCACGAATCATACAGAACAAAGGACTCACTGGAACTTGGCAAAAGAAGGAGATTAACATCTCAAGAGTCCATCGAAACCAAAGGTATTGCACAACTTATAGTCATTATTGCTGTAATGCAATATTTGGTTCTTGGCAAATAAAAAAACTTATCGTAGGCTATTTATCAGTGGCATACCTTCAACCACAGTATTGTGTACCTGTACTGAAAAACTATTACTGAAAAACTGTGTGTTGATTTCTGCAAAAAAAGGCATTGAAAATAGTTATTCGAAGAGTGTGACCACTTGAAAACAACTTATTGAACGTTGAAAATAAGAAAAAATGTTGGAAAATGATTGTTTCAGAATTTATTTGCGTTACTTCTGCTTTTTTCTTAGTTACCGTATTTTTGAAGCTGTTCACAGTTTTTTTCGAAAATTTCTGCTGGAATTTACTTTATAAAGTTGAGTGGCTAACCTGTAGAAAGTGGCTTTTAGAAATTGGGAAACACACTTATAGGTCTTTGAAGGGGTAACAATGTAAATATTGAAACTTCATGTCGTTCTTCTCCAAAAACATCATGACCATTTGCCCAAACATTCTCAAAATAATATCTTGTTATCTCATGTAGTCTGACTTTACAATTGATCATGTAACATTACCAGATTTTTTTTGCAATATCAAATACAGTAATAACACAAATTAGCAGCCTGTAATATGTAAATAATGAAACTTCTTCGTGTTATTCTTCTCCATATTTACATGGTGATGTTTTACTTCGAGATGGTTGCGTAAAATATATTATGCGCCAATCCAATCATTATGATACTTAAAAACTGCCAAAAATATACTTGAAAATGTACTGGAATTGTAATTAAATTTGAGTGGCCACAAGACGTTTTAAAATAGCTATTGTTTTCTTACATCCTATGTCATATGCGTGTATCTAAAAAGAATGGTATCTTGAATTTACAGGAAATTTTCAAGCACGATAGAATAAGGTTAAATGTGGAGTAAATGAAGAACAGGCAAATTGCTCGAAGCGTTTTTAAACAAACTCACAGAAATCCCTCAAAGGGAGCTGCGTTAAAGTTGCACTCGAATAAAAAATTCTAATTTTACTTTATCTGACATCAAAAATAATTCCATTGAAAATATTTGTAGGGCGGAGAATGGGAGGAAAATGTGTAGGTTGTAAAAAATTTTAATATTCCCAAGTGCGCAAATCGATCAACGGAATTTCGTTGTTACAATTGTAGATACAATGAACCTAAGTGATGTACATAAGTGAAAATTATCACCTTTAAAGTGCCTGTCACAATGTACATGTTTTTAACAATTTTTTTGATTTCGATGTGAGAATATTTTGCAATTTGGTTTTTACTGAAGAAAAAACCTTCATTGATACATTGAAAGGTTTATGGAGGGTATGTTTTATGTGAAAAAATTCCATTACGGTGTCACCATTATGATGTATAGAATTATGATGTCGTCTTAAAATACAAGTTTTATTATTTTTTCGTTGCTCATGTCACTTATTATCTATTTATTTATTAGTTTTGTTTGTTTATTAAATTTTTATAACTGTTAAATACTAATATTTTTTGTACTTTTTACAGAGATGGATAAAAAACAACGCGGAGATGACTCGAACGAGTTTGACGATCGTATCAACAAGATTTCTTCCAGCGTTAAAACGATATTAGAAAATGTTGGGGAAGATCCGAACCGCGAGGGCCTGTTGGACACACCTGAGCGATTCGCTAAAGCGATGATGTTTTTTACCAAGGGGTACACACAAAAATTATCAGGTACCTTTATTTTATTTTCAGAAAAATGAATTTTTTAAATTAATTATCCGAAAATTTGATTCCAGAACCTTTTTGCACCCGAAAATCTTTATTTAGCCTAATTTCCTGATTTTTTCAACCTCCATTCCAATATTCCCGTTTTTTGTTTGATATCTTCTGAGTTTCAAATTCATTTGTATTTCAAGAATCACTCTACTACTGTACTCAATGCCGGATAATAGGCGAATCATTCCTCGAAACTTCGTAAACATTCAAGCAGTTGGGTCCATTACATCGAAATAGTAGACATGTCCCGCAGATTACGCACTGTCATTGTAAAAGCTCTCCTTTACCTTTAAACCGTATATTGTTGAATTTTATTACCCTTTTTTACATTGTAGAGGTGATAAATGGCGCAATTTTCAACGAAAACCACGACGAACTGGTTATAGTGAAAGATATCGATTTATATTCTTTATGTGAACATCATTTGGTTCCATTTTGGGGAAAGGTATGTTGTCTTCGTACCTCACAAAATCAATTGTTGTTCATGTTGAACATCCATACTCTGTGATATTACCTCTGCGGAGAAGAGTGTTCTAAGAGGTGTCATTTGTAAACAACGTATGGTTTTTAATGCACTAACAAAATTATCACCACCCCTTAAAATTTTTAGCTCTTTTCCACTAAAGATTTTCTATGACAAGCTAATCAAGCCTATAATAGCATTGCTGACTTTTTGATCACAGAAGGATACCGATCAGCGCTAAAAACAACGTGATTGATTATTCAATTTTTAGTTGTGACTGAGACGTTGGAAGCTTTTTATTGACGCCCTGAATTGTTACTTTGTGTCTATGTTATGTTTTCAAATTAATTTCCCGGCCCTTATACGTCAATCGAATATGGCAAAAAATAACACTTTCTGGCTTTTTTAACGCAATGTTATTATTATTATTATTATTATTATTATTATTATTATTATTATTATTATTATTATTATTATTATTATTATTATTATTATTATTATTATTATTATTATTATTATTGATTTTTTAAACACTTCAGTAAAACGAACTACTGCTATCATTGTGTTTCCTGTCAGTAAAAATATATAAAAAGAAAGAAAAATATAAGCAAAAACTATTATCTACTACAAAACCGCTCACTTACTCCTGCCATTTTATTCTACGTACCTGATACTTATGTATATATATATATCCCACTGTAGGAATTTATGCTTATACTTATGTGTATGTAGAACTTGTATCTGTAATTTTGAAATAGTTGTATGTAAATTTCTTTTGGCGAAAGAAAAAAATATAAAACGCATATACATACCAAGAAAAAAAAAAAAAAAAAAAAATGCGAAACACACGTACGCACGTGCAACAATCCTTCTTCTGCATTATTTTAACTTATAAAAGACCGTATTATATATTTTTAGGCCCACGTAGGTTACCTTCCAAATAAAAAAGTTGTTGGACTTAGCAAGCTTGGAAGGTAAAACCAATTTATCATACCTTCTGTTTGGTTTTTTCTCTTTTTGCGTCATTTTTTTATGTTTGTTCTTTCGATTTTTTTAGGATCGTAGAAATGTTTAGTAGGAGACTTCAAGGTGAAATTGATTATATATTTTATATATTTATAAAATATTGTTTGGTGCCAACCACCCTTTTGATTTTGGCGATTTTGGTCTGAAATTAAGTGCTCATAAAAAATCTCTTTTACAGCCAATAATTGTGACAAGAAAAACTAGGCTAAATTTACAACACTTACTTTTGTTTTAATATAAAGCATGTTCTTGTTTAAAAAATCGTTTTTTTTTATCTTTTCTGTCCTATAAAGCTTTTGAGATAAAATTTGTAAGCAACATAAAAAATGAAAGAAAGTCTTTCCATCGCCAAATTAAATACACGTCAAATTTAAGTCAAAACGACCGTTGCCAAATTAAATACACGTCAAACTTAAGTCAAAACGACCGTTGCCAAATTAAATACACGTCAAATTTAAGTCAAAACGACCGTTGCCAAATTAAATACACGTCAAATTTAAGTCAAAACGACCGTTGCCAAATTAAATACACGTCAAACTTAAGTCAAAACGACCGTTGCCAAATTAAATACACGTCAAATTTAAGTCAAAATGGCCATTGTCAAATTAAATGCACGCCAAATTTAAGATATTTTTGCCATCGCCAAATTAAATGCTCGCCAAAATTTGTACGAATAAGGTATTGTCTTTAAAGATAAACAAGATCTTTGTGGCAAGTTCTGTACTCGACAAAATGTATCTTGCTTTTAAGACTGCGATAGGATTGGTTTAGGTCTAAATGTTTGACGATTAGTTTTTAACCTTTAATGTCATTTACTGAAATTTGTGATTTTGATAAGGTGGTGCTTGGAAGCAGGTTTCTTTAAATGAATGCGTTCAAAGTTTGTTGTACTTTTTTCGTAGTACAAGAACGACTTACGAAGCAAATAGCTTTAGCAGTCAACGAAGCAATAGAACCGAGTGGCGTGGGCGTAGTTGTGGAAGCCTGGTAAGCAGTAGTTTAAAAACAAAGGGTTGATGCCCTTTGTTTTTAAACTAAGTCCTTTTTAAGTAAAAAAATTCTGTAAGATACACGGAAGGTTTTCGAGTGTATGTTTTGTAATAAAACCGATTTTAACAGTGATACACGATGGACAGGTAAGACTGATTCGTCAATACGTCCTCTCTTTTTAGTCATATGTGCATGGTGATGCGTGGTGTGCAAAAACCTGGCGCTTTGACTGTCACCAGTTGTATGTTTGGCACCTTCAGAGACGATCCGAAAACACGCGAAGAATTTTTAGCCTTGGTTCGCAGTAAGATGCATTAAGCAGAATCTATTGCGTCATTGCTAGATTTACATCGTTGTCGTTTGTTTTAGCATTTGAAAATTTAGTGAGGCTACAAACATATGGCAGCTTACGACATACACAAAGGAATTTAAAGAAATCCTAAAATTAATTTTTTTTTTACATGTATTATATTTTGTACTTTTTATATATTATATATTTTATCTTTGTTTATATTTATGTATGACCAACTTTTAATATTGATTTTTATTAGAAAGGAGTGCATTGCCCCCGCCAACTATTATTTAATGGGTGTCTCCTTGTAGGTTATGGGTTTATATCTTAGATCTCTGCGGAAGAGCGTTTTATAGAGTATCACTTGGTTTTGTTTAAATCCGCCTTAACACTGGAGTATTTGAGATGTTTTTGCAGTCAGAAAAGTCATCGAATATTAAAATCTCTGCAGTAATTTTTTTATTTTTTACATAAAAATAGTGCTGACCTAAACATTTCTTCGGATTTGTTTTATTGGAAAAAAAATTCAGTTTATTTCCGAAGTGTAATCAAAAAATTTATTGATATTAAGAAAAAAATTCACTTCGATCTCGCAGGCACTAGGAAGTACAAGTAAAACTTAATTTGAATGTTTTTTTCTTGTATTTAGTGCTTTGCGATCATCTTGCGGAGGGATTAAAGTTGAATTGTAGGATTTTAGCAGCTTATATTTACCAACCCATTTATAATTTTCACCAAATATTGAACAAAAAAATTTGATATAAATGTTAAAAAGAAAAAGCCAAATTGTTTAATAATTGTTTTAAATTTTGAAGAATATACAATAGAAATGTCTTCGCTTGGTTTTTACTACTGACTAACGTAAAATAAAATGAAACAAGAAGCCCAGGCTTGAAGATTTCCGCCATTAGCCTAAAAGATTTTAAAATTTGAAGTTGATCTTGAAAACGGAGAATTATGGGGTAAACAAATCATTGAGTATTCTCAATTATTATTGTAACTAACCTGCAATGTTAAAATACAACTCAATAAATAAAATTCATGAATAATTAATTAGTTCTGCTGAATATAGCTTAAAGGCTGCTTTCCACTTAGTTGGATCGGACCGGATTGGATTGGACTGGATTGCGGTCCGTTTCGTTTTTGAATTTCCACTCACGAAACAGGATCTTGGCGCGCATACTTTTTGTTATTCAATGTAAACAAATATGGCTGCCGTGAATATCCGTACATTGTTTCTTACTTTACTGATTAGAAAATACATACAGAGAAGAAGAAGAAAACTACTATTTTTTTTAGATCTTTAAAAGACCTCAGGCTTGTGTTCCATAAGACTGGATATAAGACGATCTTCATTATGCTACACTGCACGGGCTTTAACTTTCGATAGCATATAAACTTTAAAATAAAGTATTGTTCATTGGAAAATAAAACAATCTGTTGCACTGTTAGGATTCTTATTGGCTTAAAACTCATTTTAGCCTCGTTCTCAGAAAAATATCTTTAGCCTGGATAAGTTTCGGGCGTCCAGCCTAGCTGCGCTGTCTCTATCTATCTATCTCTCTATCTCCTCAGGCGATTTTAAAGATTCCGCCTTCGCTGGCGGAAATCAATAATTTTAGAAATCGCACTAGTTTAGCGAAATCCCTACTTCCCGTGTCTTCTGTGGACCACAAATCTACCAAAATATTTAAGGAATAAAATTATTTTACTTAGAAATATGTTCTACAGTGTACGAAAATGTGATTACGTACAACAGAAATAAAAAAATACAGATAAATATAAACGTTAACTATAAATAATGACAATGAAACTCAGAACCCAAAAATCGTACAGAAAGGGAAACAACAAGACGAAATCAAATTTAAAGCAGTGGACGTAGGAGAACATAATTCTTTGAAGATTAATCCAAAAACTGATAAGAAACCTTATTTTATAATAGCATTTTATGACTAACCTTATTTGTCACACGCCAGTGTATAACCTATCAATCAGTTCGGAACATAAACTCACCAAGACATAACAATTCAGGTGGATTTCTTTTTAAAAAAAGCCAATTTTTTTTGGCGAAAACAACACTGCTTTGTCTTGTGAGTTTTACTTTTGTTGAAAAGTACATAAAGTCACGTTTACACATCGAGATCGAGACCACACAATAAATTGTTAAAAAAATAATGTACAATCAACAAAAAGAGACAAAATTTTGACTTAACTACCTAGAGTTCGACCTTCGTTTTACCTTTACCTTTCCCGTCGAAGTTCAAATTATCAAATGATACACTCTCGCAAGTATCTAACGAAACTAAATAGTCTTTTATTTCAATAGCTTTGCTACCATCATCCAGTTGAAATAAAATTCGTTTGTCTGACACCACATATCTAGAAAAAAACCCAGAAGATTCTTATCACACGTATTTTTCATAAGAAACCTGTAGATGAGGAACCGAGTAATAAGACCTAAAATTTTAAGAACATTCTACTAGCGCAGTTTCTTTACTTAAACAAATTTCAACTTATGCAAAAATTAAGAAATCCGAAATACATTCAAATTGCTATTGCGCAAAAATCAATACGCGCGAAAATTTGTGTACGAATAAAGCCCGATTTCCACTTAAAAAAAATGATACGCGTATCGTGCTGAAATCAGTTGATCTGATTGGACAAGCTTGATCTTTTGGTCGATGTGTCGACACGTGAAAAAGTACGATTTAATTGATTTTTTTCGTAGTATACGCGTATAAAAATTTTTGAACCAATCATTGAACCAAAAAACACTATAGTGCTAATCCGGCTGAAGGAAAGTATTTTCGGCTTTAAACAGAAATTTTCCAGCTACTTGTTACGTAAATACCTTTGCACTTGAATTTGTGCATTCCTGAGGCTCGTCTGCCAAATTCCAGATATGGTTTCAGTTTCTTCTTTTGTCGGGTTTCCAGCAACGTTTGCAAATATCATCATCGGTTTTCCCTTTTTCGACGCCTTCAACAAGTCTTCTTGATTGCCGCCAGCTTTAAAGATTTCTTCCATATTGACCTTTGGTGGTTCTTTTAACCTCGGGTCATCATCATCTTCGCCATCATCATCTTCATCATTTTCCTTTTAAAATTTGTAAAAATGATTTTTCTTAACATTTTCCCAGGTTAAAAACTACCTTCAGGCTTGGCATGGTAATATATAATACTAGTCGGTGGCCCGTGGAAAATCCACGGCTTCGCCCGTTCTTTTTATACATTGCGTGCCTCTCACTACTTGCGGTACCATTTTGCGTGACAGACAGACAGACAGACAGACAGGCAGGCAGGCAGGCAGGCAGACAGACATATACGGGTATTATAATTTAGATATATAATATATATATACTTTTAATTTTTTGGTCAAATATCAGCCTAAATGTTTTTTTGGTCATTAAAAAAAAGAATTCTAGGTTTTCAGAAAATTTAAACTTGGGAAAGTAGGCTATAAGCATATTATTATGTTCCTTATTGAAAATGTCCCATAAAAAGTAAAGGAATAAACCTTACATTCCACTGATCAAGCAGTTTTTCCACATCAACATCATTATAATCTGAAATTTTCTTTCCAATCTTTTCCGCTTTTATCTTTCTTTCCTTGCAACAAACAAGCAAAACGTTTGACAAAATCCATAGTACACCAATAAGTCGAAACATTCTATTTGCTTTTCCTTCAAAGCAACAGATAAATCATGAGATAGAAATATAGCAAAGCTTCTAAGAAATCATGCAGACAATACTACTTTAATTGGAGAAAATTTCGCGAGATTAACTTTCGCGAATGAAGAAACCCGCAAATTTTTGTGAGATAAACTTTCGCGAACAAGAATTTTTCAGTTAGAAAAAACTTCAAAATTCTTAGCATAATTGAAAATGTTATAAATTTTCTTTCTTGAAATAATATTTATAAGTATTTTGTGCGTTTTTGGTGAAAAATGATAAAATAGCTTACTGGATAAACTTTCGCGAATGAAGAAATTCGGAAACTTTCACGAGATAAAGTTTCGCGAATGAAGAAACTCGCACATTTTCGTGAGTTAAACTTTCGCGAAAATGGCGAAAAATCGCGAATTCGCGAAAGTTTCTCTCGCGAAAGTTTCTCCAATTAAAGTAATCATCCAATCAAGTATCTAGAAATTTAAATTAAGCAATGATGGGAGAGCTGATTCAGGCTAAATATCGCAATGTCAAAGTAGTGAATATTTGGCTTTTTTGTATTTAATTCCTTTTCAACTTGTTTAGTACATACTAATCAATAAGGACCGTGGAAATTCCACCTTGGCAGGAAGTACATTGGAAAAGAGAATCGTAACTTGAATTTTGATGACGTCTGCAAGGACCTGTCAACACACAAAATTTGTTATAAGGAAGATAAATTTGTTTACCCTGTTGCCTTTATCTTGAAACGCTGATTGAGAAAATATATGGGATTATGTACAGTTATGGAAATACTGTGGTTTAAAGGTTTTTTGATGACGTCATAAAAACGGCTTCAGGGTTACCAAGTTTGGGAAACTTACCAGGTAGTCCCTAGTTACCCATGCAGTGAAAAATGACTGACGTCACCACCTCATTTCTAGAGATATATTAATCTAAATGTACCATTTCTTTCTAGTCAAACATTCTTAAAGATAATAATAGAAAAACTACAAGGTTATGTTTATGTTTGACTTATAATCGACTGACTTGGTGATTATCTGCAACATCACAGTCAACCACTGGTAAGCCCATCAAAACATTGGTTTCTTACAACTTGAACCTGTGATCTCAACTGGCACCTCTGCTATCCACTTGCAACTCTGCTATCCACTGGCAACTCTGCTAATCACTGACAACTCTGCTATCCACTGGCAACTCTGCTAATCACTGGCAACTCTGCTATCCACTGGCACCTCTGCTGTCTTGAGTTTACTCTCACTGTTGGTCCAGCAACTGGCAACTTATTGCCACCCCAAGCTTTCATCAGATCGGGTTAGTCCCGAACCATACAGGTATACGGTTTTTACCTTATTCTTTACTCGTAATCAAGACTCGTTTACGCACCCTGGATCAACAACTACAACGTTATCAAGACAAACATTTGACACATCGGGTTAAACCCGAATCCTACAGGTCAGAGAGTTTCTATTTCCTTCAATTTGGCACGTTGCCACCATGGTTGTGGTAGCATGTCCCTACCCACAATGCGATTTTTCAACAGCGGATACTGAAGCGGTACTCGCATCCACACTCCTGCAAATTCATGCCTCTGGTGCTCACACTCAACAAACTCCTGGTACACGAGAGACCGCTCGTGTAGAGAAAGTAAAGCGACCAACAATTACAACTGGTGGTTCGAGTGAAGACTGGTCGTATTTCACTGTTCGCTGGCAAGACTACATCACAGCCACAAAAATCAATGGTCCTGAACTTGTAATACAGCTCCTTGAGTGTTGCGAGGAGGAGCTACGAAAAGACTTAACTCGTCTGTCAGGCGGGTCACTTACTGGAAAGTCACAAGAAGAAGTCCTGGCTGCTATTAAAACCTTAGCAGTCAGGGAAGAAAATGCGATGGTGGCCAGAGTCACCCTGACCGAAATGCGACAGGATCGGGATGAGCCAATCCGATCCTTTGCCGCCCGCATCAAGGGGCAGGCAAACGTATGCAAATACATGCTGAATTGTCAATGTGGCAGAGAGATCAACTACAGCAATGAAATCCTTCGTGACGTTGTGGTCCAGGGACTTTCTGATCACGACATTCAACTTGACCTTCTCAGTGACGCAAACCAAAATATGTCTTTTGAAGAAGTCCTTCAATTTGTGGAGAAGAAGGAGGCAGGGAGACGTTCCGCAAACCGTCTCCACGACTCTCAAACAGCCGGTCTCAGTCAATACAGAAGAAATCAACGGGAGCAACTAAAGGATGGATCTGGACCATGCAACTACTGTGGCAAGAAAGGACACGGCAAGAACTCACCCATGGGAGTGAGAAAGATCAAATGCCCAGCCTTCAACAAAGTCTGTGACTTCTGTCAAAAGAAACACCATCTGGCTACTGTCTGTAGACAAAAAGAGAAACCAACAGTTGAAGCATCGGCATTAGAGTCATGTTCACTCTTGTGCGCATCATCCTCCGACTACAGCGCTGCGTTGTCCTCATCAACTGCTCTCGAACACCACCTGTACACCAATACTGGATGGGTCAAGAGACACTCTGAGCCACAACCTTACATCAGGCTCAGAGTTTCCATTGCGTTAGAAGATTACAAAAGACTGGGCTACGAACTCAATGTAAGCCCAAAGAAAGACTCACCATGTGATGCGATGGCGGACACAGGAAGCCAGAATTGTGTCATCGGCATCAGACAGCTGAGGAGATTGGGACTAGGAAGAGAAGATCTGATACCAGCCACGATGAGAATTAAAGCAGCCAACGAAACCAAAGTCCCAGTCATTGGAGCAGCCATCCTCATCATCAAAGGCGATTTAGCAAACGGTGACACAAAAGAAACAAGACAAATCGTTTATGCTACTGAAGTAACTGACCGGTTTTACCTCAGCAGACAAGCATGCAAAGAGCTTGGTATAATCTCAGACACCTTTCCCACAATTGGTGAAGTTGGTGCAATTCAAGAAGAAGAAGAGGAATCCCATGAGCCATCACCTGACTCCATTTCGGAAATATCACCTACAACAGATCAACCTCCAAATAGCGCCTTGACATCCAATTGTGAGTGTCTCACAAGGGAGATGCCACCTTCAAAGCCGACAAAGCTACCCTTCCCAGGGACAGAAGAAAACAGAGCAAAAATTCAAGACTGGCTTGTGGACCATTACAGCTCCAGCACGTTCAACACATGCAGTCATCAACCCTTGCCTATGGTGGACACAAAACCACTTCACTTAATGATTGACCCATCAGCATCACCAACAGCCCATCACACTCCTGTACCTGTCCCCGTTCATTGGCAGGAAGACGTCAAGGCTGGACTAGACCAAGACATCAGACTGGGAGTGATTGAACCAGTCCCGATAGGGGAGCCAGTAACTTGGTGTCACAGAATGGTAATATGTGCAAAGAAAGATTGCACCCCTCGACGAACAGTTGACTTTCAGGCACTCAATGCTAACGCAACTAGGGAAACCCATCACACAAATTCACCATTTCATCAAGCCTGCTCCGTCCCAGCTGGACAAAAGAAGACGGTTTTCGACTGCTGGAACGGCTACCACAGCATCCCACTTGACCCCAAGGATCGACACCTGACCACCTTCATTACCCCTTGGGGAAGGTACAGATACAAGGTAGCTCCACAAGGCTATATTGCTTCGGGAGATGGATACACAAGAAGATTAGACGAGATTGTCTCAGGGGTCCCCAATCTGACGAAATGTATTGATGACTCCTTATTGTGGGAGACCAGCATTGAGGCCAGCTTCCATCAAGTTGTCAACTATTTGGATCTCTGTGGAAAGCATGGGATCACTCTCAACCCAGGAAAATTTCAGTTCGCACAAGACTGTGTTACGTTTGCCGGCTTTGAGATAACGCTGGACAGTGTCAAACCATGTCGAAGATTCTTTGAGGCAATCGAAGACTTCCCGACGCCTCGCAATATCCACGACATCAGATCTTGGTTTGGCCTGATCAATCAAGTATCTTATGTATTTCCCTCTGCAGAAGTACTCCAACCGTTCAGACATCTACTACGCCCAAACACACCGTTTATCTGGACCAAGCAACTCGACGAGACGTTCAAACTATCCAAGACCATCATCATTAGCCAAATAGAAGAAGGCATTACCATTTTTGACAAGAACAAACCAACATGCTTAGCCACCGACTGGTCAAAGAAAGGCGTTGGATACTGGCTTCTACAGAAACAATGTCAGTGCGACAGCTCGAAACCCTCATGCTGCCGTGATGGATGGAGAATCGCACTAACTGGGAGTAGATTTACAAGCAAATCAGAAGCAAACTACTATCCAATTGTTGGAGAGGCATTGGCAGTCGTTGACGCACTGGAGAAGACGAGGTATTTCACCCTTGGTGCTCAGACCTGATTGTGAACACTGACCATAAACCACTCCTCAAGATCTTTGGTGACAGGTCACTGAATGACATACCTAATTCTCGCCTTAGAGACCTCAAGGAAAAGACACTGCCATTCAGGTTCAAGATAACGCACATCCCGGGTCTGAAGAATATCATCCCAAACGCATTTTCAAGGTACCCTGTTGGCAATGCACCTGACAACGTTGAAGAAGAAGAACCTGATGAAATCATGTCGATTAGCTCCCAGCTCCAAGCAGTAACATGGGATATGGTGAAAGTTGCCACACAAAGCAGTATCTCCATGATTCACCTCATCAAAGCATTGGAAGACGGCTTCCCCAACAAAAGAGAGTACTTGCCACAGGACATCCAACAATACTTTCAGTACAAAGACGACCTCCATTATGTGGATGGAGTCATAATGCATAATGATCGTATCGTAATCCCACCTTCGCTGAGAGATCAAATTTTGGACTCGCTACATTCTGCACATCAAGGCACTGGCATGATGCTTTCCCGTGCCAAATCTACAATCTTCTGGCCAGGCATCAGCAATTCAATTCATCATCAACGAGACAATTGCAACGCCTGCAACAGGAATGCCCCATCTCAACCGAGTGCACCACCATATCCGACTCCAACACCGGAATACCCGTTCCAGCTCCTTTGTGCTGATTTCTTCCAGTACGCAGGTTCCCATTATTTGGTCGCAGTGGACAGATATTCGAACTGGCCGATCATCGAACGTGCTCGGGAGGGATCAAAAGGTCTGATAGACTGTCTACGTCGACAATTTTCCACCTACGGAATTCCTGACGAGCTATCATCTGATGAGGGACCCGAATTTACATCAAGTACCACCACGACTTTCCTAAAGAACTGGGGAGTCAATCAACGTTTGTCTTCAGTAGCCTTCCCACATTCCAATTGCAGAGCAGAAATCGGTGTCAAGACGACAAAAAGGCTCATCTCGGAAAACACCGGACCCAACGGCAATTTGGACACAGACAAGCTGCAGAGAGCCATCCTACAATATCGTAATTGTCCAGATCCAACAACCGGACTGTCACCCGCAATGTGCGTATTTGGGAGGCCAGTCCGAGACTTATTCCAATTCAACCTGGTCGCTACCAACCGCATCCAACATGGGTTGACACGTTAAACAAACACGAAGAAGCTCTCCGCAATCGACATATGCGCGCAGCAGAACGTTGGACGGAGCACACAAGACGGTTGCCGCAGCTTCAAGTTGGCGACCATGTAAGAGTCCAAAACCAAGTTGGACCCAATCCGTTGAAATGGGATAAGACAGGCAAGATTGTTGAAGTACATCAATTCGACCAATATGTTGTTCGTATGGATGGTTCTGGTCGTCCCACAATGCGGAATCGGACGAGCAACAACCTACACATGACGTTCCACCTTCGAATCCTGACACGCCCAGTGACTCAAGCATGCCAGCCCAAGCGAGCACGTCAGCCCCGTCCCAGAAGTTGCCCCTTGCCCTCCGACGGTTGTTAGATCATAATAGGAAAGGACTGACAGAATGATCTAGCCAACCTTGACGACATGTTATTTTACCAGATCATAACAGAAAGGACTGATAGATGATCTGGCTTATTTTATTTTGTTATGGACAGTTTGAACTTAGGGGGGAGATAGAGATATATTAATCTAAATGTACCATTTCTTTCTAGTCAAACATTCTTAAAGATAATAATAGAAAAACTACAAGGTTATGTTTAATTTCCAAGTTATTTGGCCTCAAAGGTTTAAGTGCATTGTAATGGCTTCATTTACTTAAAGGCAACCCGAGGTATAAAATGATGTTGGACTTATATTAAAGAGCTTACAAAGTTAGCTAACAAGTCTTTTTAAATTTTTTAAAAAGCTCTTTTCGTTCTCAAGATATTCACATTTAAAGAATTTCAGATTTAATTATGTTGCATGAATTAGATGTCATAAGTAATAGAAAATTTTGACATTTTCTGTCATCAGTAATTTTAGACCTGTTAAGGGATGTGCATTCAAACTTTATTAGTGCATAGATATTATAAGGGTGATTTGATTAACATTAAAGGAATTATTTTCCCGAGTTTTTGTCAATTTTGCGAAAATTAGTTCTCGCGATTTTTTTAATTTTTTTTAAAAATTTTTTTCCGACTTAACAACTCAGGTTTTTATTACCAAAATTGAGTCTGTCGGAGGACGCGAACATAACATATTTTTGATGGAGGCCTTACATTGCTGTGTGGAAGCTACAAAGCTGGTGCGAAACCACAAAGTGCAAAGGTAATCACGAGGGTGCCGACTCGCCGAAAGCGCTGTATATGTGAGGGCGGCCACGGGCGTTTTTTCGGGGGTTTTTCAAGGTTTTCGTCTGTAACCGCCTGGAAAAGCCTGGGCCCGTCCGAAACCGCCCGAAATGCAACGCGAGCGAGCTCGTTTTGTTGTCATTTAAATTTTGTCGAGAAGAAGCAAGGTGCTATTTTGTCGTTGTACTCTCAGTTTATTATTTGTGGGATTTTATTACAGCTATTTATGGAATAAATGATATAAAAACAGTTTTTTTCAGAACTCTTCCACTACCACTGCTCGACATTAAAGAATAAATTATACATAGTAATAAATGTTTAAAAAAATGTTGCTTCGGGTTTTTCTGGGCGAAATTTTAAGTTTTTTTAAAACGCCGTTTTAAAACGTCCGACAACCCCATGGTTTTTGCGCCGTTTCCGGCGAGTCAGGACCCTCGTAGGCAAGCTGTAAAGGCACAGCCATCCCCAAGAGCAATGCAGCCACAAAACCATCAAGATGTTAAAAGTTAATTTAAAAATAAAAAGGCTACAGTTGTTCCTAAAAAACATGTTAATAGCCTGAATTGAGGAGAGATATACCTAGCTATAAATCGCCTAGCTAATCTAAGCTAGCTTATTGCAATGCAATGTCGTCCCTGCTGACTGTTTCTTTTCCCATTTTTCGGGCAGTCAGTCCAGTAAATTATAGTCTTAAAGGATCGGGGTAAGCCTAAAGACGCATAGGTTGGAATGTCTGCAAAAAAGCTTCACTAGCAAACTACAAAAAGACAATGCAAAACTTACAACTTACGATGACAGACGTGTTCCGTACGAAATTGACCCGTTGTACGAGGTTGGTCATTTTTCGCGCTTGTACGAAGATGGGCAATTTTGTACGAAAATGGGCATTACAATTGCTGTACAAAAATTATGCAACGAATAATTTGGTTTACAAATGAATACCTAAACATTATTAAATACATTCAGTAAACATGATAATATCTTAAATACTCTCTGAATGTTAATTTTTGACCATTATCTAATGATTGTACCAACTTCGTACAACCTAAATAACTGTGTACGAGGTTGGGCCAACGTCATTGCTCCCACTTAACTTGATTCTTTTTATCCATACCAACTTCGTACGATTTCAAATACTCTATACGAGGTTGGGCCTACTTAACTTCTTCTAATTTATTTGAATTTTTCTGATTCGAACCATCTTCGTACAACTTAAAAAACGAACATAATCGGGGCCGACAGACTTTTATATCATTCATGACAAGCAAATAGCCCTGGTGGCAAAGTTGTTGTTGTTCTCAAATGAAACGAAATTTCGTGGAAACTAAATTTTGGGATTCGCAAGTTTAATAACTTTTCAAACAACCTATTTTTCCATTGTTCTTTTGCCTAAGTGGATATTTCCACGGGCCTTATCGACTAGTTTTATTATAAAAGTTTCATTTTTTGACGATATTCGCCGCTCTGTACGAAGACGGTCAGTTTTGTACGAGGATGGTCACTCTCAGCGCTACGGCAAAAAAGCCCAACCTCGTACAGTGAATGACATCGTACGGAACAGACGAAACAAGCAAGCAGCACGACAACAGTGCAATCGTGTACAGAGATCACGAATACGGAGAGCCCAGTTGCGCACGCATAATAAAATTTTGTATGATATCTGCCGTAAAATTGTTAGGGCAGTGTGAACACAGCATTACATCATGTTTGTTTTGAAAAATTCGAGGATGCAAGAATGCAGACAGAAGGGGTCCAGAATATCATGTGGTCGTAGATAGCTATTGCTAATAGTCTAGATTTAAAAAATTCTAAGTCCTAGCTAAAGGTGTTTTTTTGCCTTGGAGCTTGCTAAATAAACTTTTCTGATTCTAATTTTTCTCAACTAAAATCATAGATAGATAGCTAGCGTAGCTAGCAGAGAGATATATTTAGATAGCAGCAGATAGGATGTGTATATATATTTTACATAGCTAGCCTTACAAATATCAAGGGATATACCCTGTCTATTATATCTAGGAGGGGCCATATCTCAGATGGGGAGTCCTAAGGTATTTAATGCTCATTTTGAGTCACACAGTCTGCGCTTTACACCAGGACAACTCCCTGCAACATGAACATCATCCAATCCAACAACCCACACAGTATGCCATCTCCTCAATTTCCCCCTCATGGCTTGGGTTAACCCAGGGCTATGGTAACATTTACTCACCCATATTAAATTGATGCCAAAGGGAATTGAACCCAGTCTCCCGCACAAAGTGTGAGAGTTATAACCACTATGACGGCACTATAACTCTATAGCTAGCTCTAACAACCAGCTCTGGGAGAATTGTGGGAAAGTAAGTAAAAAATTATTGTTTACACCCCATCGCCTATTCGTACTTGCTCCATCTAAAGAAGGTTGGTTCTTGGCCAACAAAATGATGCTCTGAGAAATGGTAGCTAGGTCAATCGCGGTAGAGTGTTTGACTCATGTCATGAGGTTTGTGGGTTTGATTATTACAATAATAATAATAATAATAATAATAATAATAATAATAATAAATATTTAAAGTGGCTAGCCCAGAAAATCACAAAAACCTATAGTTAGTGTCAGCTCAATCAAACATAGTAACATTTATAATCTGTGAAAATTGAAAAGAAAAAGAATAAAAAACAAAAAGTTAAAAAGTGATCTCCATTAGAATTTGCCAAATACATTAGAGATGGAAGTCTTAAACGAAAGCAGACTTCCATCACAGGTCACTTGGTCTGGAAGATTATTCCACACTTTTGCAGCTCTAAATGGGAAGGCTTTTTTGCCAAATTTCGTGTTGACCAAGGGAAGTGTGAACCTGTTTTTTGAAGCTCCTCTTGTTTGCTGATTATGACAGTTTTTTGCTAAAAGGAATTTTGAGCGCATGTAATCAGGAGCAATGTGATTCATGGCTTTGAAAACTAATATGGCATCGTTTTTGATGAGTAAATTATTCATTGAATATTCCCTACAAAAGGTCACTGTGTCTAGTTTGGCAGGAATTTAAAAGGATTCTGTACTTTAAATAAGAGTTTTAAAACTGTCTTTGTGGTCCCTCCTGGAAATACATGATTTTGCAATTAGGATACCATATTTAATTTTTTATTGTGGTATCATCCCCAGGGTTTTTTGCTTTTTTGACATCGAGGTTGGCGCTAGCAGCTTTAACATCGGGCAATAAATCCTGAGGATGAGGATGGTCCATGCAGCTCTTTTTTTTTCTTTACCTGTTGAAAGGATAAAAAAAAGAATGCTTTCTAGCACTACTCTTTTTTTTTTTTTGCAAAAACCTATAGTGCAAGTAGACATTTTATAGTCTTCTTCCTTTTCCCCAAGTTTCATTTTACGGCAACATGTTCGTGGGGCCTTTTTTGCCATCTGAAAGCATGTTGTAAACCTAAGAAAATATGGCTTTATATTTGCTTTATTGTTTCAAATTTTACTTAAAAATGTTAAATTACTAATTTTCAACATATAGTATAAACGGGATGAGATGAACTTTTTTAAAGTGGGAGGTAAGCTTTAATTATTATAGTGTCATGGAATCTGTAATATAAAATGTATAAGCAAGGCTAAGTTTTGTCTGTTTCACACGCAAATAGTAGTAATTAGAAAAAAACACACAAAACTTTAAATCCCCATATATTTTGTTGTTAAATGACAAGAAAACAACCGTAACATTGTCGAATTTTGTTCCATAATATACCTACAGTACTGGAAAAAGGTTGTTTAACATATCGAGCGCGTAACGTGAGCGGACTCCCTCGATACGCGATGTACCGCGTTTATAATAATAAGAAACAATTAAAATAAATTGTCACGATCTATCGAGAATCTAGTATCGTTACTAAATCCGTCTCGATGGTAGGTGATAATGAGAATGAAGAGAAAGTTTTTTTAATGAGAATAAAGAGAAAGTTTTTTTTATTTCAAACACATCTCTGCTTTATCTTTTTTTTTATTTTAAATAAGTGTATATTATAAGAAAATTTTTAACTTTCGTATTTATTAAAGTAATTCTAGCGCATTACTTTTTCAACGTATTTTTTTTTCTATTGCCGCATTTCGTTCTTAAACTTTTAAAATACGATCTAAAAAAACTTTTATATCGCGTTCTTTGTTCTTAAATTTTTAAAATGCGATCTAACGAAGCTTTTCTATCGCCGTTCTTCGTTCTTAAATTTTTAAA
The DNA here is from genome assembly GCA_030067915.1 of Hydractinia echinata. Lineage (NCBI taxonomy): Eukaryota > Metazoa > Cnidaria > Hydrozoa > Anthoathecata > Hydractiniidae > Hydractinia > Hydractinia echinata. The sequence goes on along the minus strand of JASGCC010000104.1, from coordinate 1,047,742 downwards.
ACGCGATCTAAAAAAGCATTTCTATCGCCGTTTTTTGTTCTTAAACTTTTAAAACGTGATCTCAAAAAGCATTTCTACCGCCGTTCTTCGTTCTTAAATTTTTAAAAAGCATTCTAACGAAGCTTTTCTATCTACGGCAAAGTTTTTAATCCACGATATGCCCACTGGATATGAGCTTTATGGTCAAATGAGTTGTAACAAACAAGAAGCTATAATAAATATTTACGTAGGATGTTTGACCATATGCAGCCTCTGGGTATATTTTTTAACAAAGATCGTTATAAGAAGCGCGTGTAAAACAAAAACATTTGCTGCGTAAACAAGATCATCGAAAGTGTGTAAGATCAACCAGACATGTGGAAATATAGTTCATATAAATATTTAATTAAATACACACAATCTCTGTAATGTTTTCTGAAGAAAGATTAACGCTAGCTGCTTACCCTCAATTATGTGTAAGTTAAAAAAATAAAACACAAAGGAAGTATAATTGTATTTAAACATCCGCGATCATTGTTGAAAACACTCTTATGTTTAAAATAGTTATATTATGAAAAAGTGTTAATGGCCTCGATAGCTTCGAGAATGATATCGAGACGGATGCATCGCGAAGCCCTCTCAATACAATTTGAAAGTAAAAAAACATCTATCGCGGATCGAGAATACCGCCGCGATACGCGAAGCGCGATGTTAAACAACCTTTTTCCAGTACTGTAGAAAACGTGACATCGTAGCTTAAAAATTGTCATTCTTTGTTCTTAAATAATAACAAAAAGTCCCATCATAGCCTGAAAATCACGGTATTTCGTTCTAAAATGACAGAAAGCTGACCCTATGAAGCTTACAAATCCCTGTATTTTGTTCTAAAATAACAAGAAAACGTTCTGTTAAAGCTTAAAAAATGCCACATTTTGTTCTAAAACAATAAATAATAATAATAATAATGCCCAAGGGCGCAATGTACTTATTGAAAATTTAAATTGGTCTTAAAGAGATCCCAAGGTACTTTTACAAGTTAGATTCAGCTGAAAGATTTTCATGAGAAATTCCCAATGATATATCCACTTTTTGTTAAAAGTTAATGTAACCCCAGATATTGCTTATTAAATATTTATTTTTCTTCCTGCTCGACCGCCATCTTCAACCTTCTTCTTCGTTAAAAAATTAACTTATAAAAGGAACTTCAAGAATAAAAAATAGATTTTTCTTTAGCTATAGGAAGGCAAATAATATTATATTATACACTTTTTTAGAGTAAAGTAGATATGGCAGAAGCTGTACGAGAGAGACCAAAGAAGAAAAAGAAGAAGGAAAAGGATCGATTTACTAGTTACTTGAAACCAGGTGAGTATGCATGTGCTTCATTAAAGGTATACTTTAAACTTTTTAGATGACACACAAAAAAATAATATATATAATTAGGTAATTCATTTAAGTAAAATGTTATTGTTATTATCATAGCATTTTTTTATCAAACAACATGTTTTGGAGTTAAAACGCCATTGTTAAATTAAATGCTTGACCAATGTTTATTTTTTCAGACAAAAATTTGAAAGAAGAGAACCAGTCTGAACCAAAGTTTAAGATTGATGAGCAGGAAAAATTGAATCAAAAACCAAATGATAATTTGAGTGCAGAATTAGATTCAAGTGAATATGTGCAACAACATGCAGAAGTTAATATTGACAGAACCATAACTTCTGAAGATAAAATTGATAATGACAATAAGTCTGACGTTATAACAAATAAAAATGATATTGAACCTAGCAATGTTTTTGAAAATAGTATAATAGAAAACGAAACAAATCTTGATAAGTCTCAAGAAGAAGACGGTGGCAATAATACGGCTATGTTGGATTTAATTAGTAGCAATGAAATAAATATCGTGAGCATAGGTGAATCTTCTTCAAGTGTGTTACCAGAGGACAACTGTTCATTACATGTTAAGCCACAGGAAAACAACAAGGATGTTGCTTCAGACTCTATCCGTGACACTGATAATGTTTTAGCTACTGCACCTGTGCTGTCACTATCAAATGTGGAGCCAACTGAGGAAAATAAAGAAACTGTTAAAGCTCAAAATTTCGATACGACTGTAAGAAGTAGAGCTTTTGAAAGAGACAAATTATCTGAAGTAGACATCAAAGCTAACACATACGAGAATGTTTCTAATGTTGTTGCAAATACCAGGCAATCAGAAATTGTTCATAAAAAGGTTTTCACTGTAAATTTAAATGAAGAAGTAGAGAGTGACAAGGTTGTGCCATTCACCGAGGAGCAACTTGCTCAATTTTACAAGAATTCAGAGCTGGGACAGTTAGAGTTTTTTGTTGATGAGTTTTTAAAGGTATGTGCAATGGTGTTCTATATCTCCCAAAATATATAATACAGTGATACTACAAATTACCAAATCTCGAGCTGTAGAACTTTATTTTATTTATTTTATTTTACTCTGTAAGTCTTTGTATTATTCAAAAATTAATTAACAATTATTCTAAAAGCTTCTTGGTTCTTTGAAATATTTGGATTTAATTATGCTTCATTACTTGATGACATATTTAAGTACTCTGGCAAATTTTGATTAATTTTGGAATAAGTAAGGGACATGCATACAAACTTTATCAATGTAGAATTGAGGGGTTATTTCATTGAAGTCAAAAAAATATGCCAAGATGATGCGTGCTTGCTTGTTCCAGGCTTCCTAAATTTGTGGTGACCCTCTAGTCCCTTTTTAAATTTATGAAAAATGTATTGAAAGAGAAACTTGCAAATTTGTTGACTTATTGGAATTGACCTGGAAAATACTTAAATTTTTGTAGCAAATACAAATCTAAAAAAAAAAAGAGAAACTGCCTGTAAACCTTTGGAGAGTATTATTCTTATTACTTGTTTCTTTAGAATTCAAGCGATCTACGTTATGAATTTTACGATATTGTCAACTTGTACTACAAATCAAGAACAAAACTTGTGGAAATTCAAAAAAAAATAGAGGTATGGCATATTTTAAACCAACACAAAAAATAGTATTATTACTGCAAATTATTGAAAGTCGTAATTTAAATTTTTCAGTCAACGCAAGACAAGGTTAAAAACGAACAGAAAAATGTCTGGGAAATAAAACAATGTATTTGTACTGCAGAGGTAACTATTTATATAATAATAATTTAGTCTTTATCTCCATCCAGAAATGTTAATCAGCAATTGGCAATAACTGTACCAGTTGCTCACCTAGATGAGTATGCAACACTTTGTCAGCATGAAAATCTCTGTTTATGTTTATTTCAACCTCAAATGATATGCCGACCTAGATGTCTTTGAATACTAAGGAAAGAAAAAACAACCTTTGTAAACAGGACTTTATTGTTGGCAATGATTGCTGCACAAATAACTTCACTTTTTCTATGACCACATTATCTTATACAAACAAATAGGACAGCAGTGTAAATTGATTGCCGGTTATGTGTGAGCATTTTCCACAACATGGTTTTATACCCTCCAAACAAAACTAAGCATTAACTAGATAATATATTGGAAAAGGTGATTAAAGTTCGATTTTACTAGTAGCATTTTGTAGTTGTGCCTTTGGGCTATTTTATGGAATTAATTTGATCTTTTCACCTCTCCTTTTGAACATGTTACCCAAAGTCATTTTCCTGTACTGTGTTATTGTATTTTTCCATGTTGTCGTCATCCTGTGTAACTTATGTTTACTGCACATTTGACTTTTCCTTCAATTTGATCCAAGCATTTATAAGATTGTATATATATTTTGTTTTTTCTTTACAGGGTATATGTGCTTGTGGCGTATCTGTGATGCAGCAACAGAAGTATCAACAAGCAGTTTTCAAAGAAGAACACTTTTCAAAGATGAGTGAAAATATGTCACATTTGAGAGGCTTTGTACACGAGGTATATAGTAATTGTGTTTTTTTTTATGGTGCAAGAGTTCCAAGGACCAAGAAGTTCACTTTCCACAATACGTTTGTAAATGTACTAAGGAAACACTATTATGTGCTGTCGTTTGTGAAATAATAATGTTAACTAGTTGTTAACCCATGCAAAAATCCTTGGGGTCGCCCATCTTTAAATTACATGTTATTTTGTGTGCCTGTAGTTTTTCTGGCGGACAAACAGAATACGACTATTATTAAAGAGATGTTATCATCATCATTCTTGACTTAAAATCTGTTTTCAATGCTAGCATGGATTTGGCAGGGTATATTAATGACCTTCTTCCAATCTGATCTATACTCTGTGTCAATCCTCAAAGTTTTTTTAAGTGTCCCAACCAACTCAATCTTCTCATCTGGATAACATCTTTAATGCTACAAATATATAGCCTGCTTCTTGTCCCATCTGAACTCTTTCTATCTATCAAACTGGTGTAATGTCCACCTAACCATTCTCATAATTTCTTTCAGCACCTAATCATACAACACAGCCCTTCTTACACAGGCCTAATCATACAACCTCGCCAAATCTGCAAATGCAAAATAGAGCTCCTTTTTCTTTCCTAAATACTTTTCCTGAAGGTATTATAAGTTGCCTTGTTTTTTTCTTTCTGTTTTTAGCTGCATCAGTTGGAGTGTTACAACAGTCATGTCTCAAAAATCAGAGTTGATAACTACTTGTGTAAACTTTTTAAGCATTGTCCTGCAATCAAAAACTTATCAGCAGACCATCCATTAACAGGTATTTGACCTTATTACAGGCCTATCAATAAGGGGAGAGCAATAGCTCTTGCTCACGCAAAGACTCGCCCAATTCTGAGAAATGAGAAGCTGAGCTGAGCCATCAATTGCTTCTCCAATTCCACAAAAAGTATGTCTGGCTGAGCAATATCAATTCATCTCACATTATTTGCAGTAAAAATTAACCAAAATATATAAAAAAAGGTGATAAAATAGATAAAAAAGATTTTGTAATAAAATACGCGTTTATAAACTTATTCTATTTATTCAGGTTGCTCGCCAAGTCTAAATTATTGTAACCTTGGGAGAGCGATTTATTGCTCAGCTGTTATTTTCTTATTGATAGGCTTGGTATTAGTTGTATTTGGCTTCTGTTGTTGATTTAATTGATTTGGGAGCAGAAATAAGGAAGGGGAGAGATTGCTTGAGTTTGGAATGGCAACGGACATGGTGGTTTGCAACACATCATTCAGTAAGAGACAGAGTAGGCTGATAACATATGAGTCAGGTGGTTGTAAGACACAGATAGATTACTTCCTGGTTAGAAAGTCAGACAAGAAAGTGGTGAAGGACGTGAAAGTTATATCGGGGGAAGAGTGTGTTTCCCAGCATAGGTTGCTGGTTTGTGATATTATCTTGAAGAGTGTTAAAGAAGCCAAGGGAAAGTACAGGCCCCGTCGTAAAGTCTGGAAGCTGAAGGAAGAGATTGTAGCAAGACAATTTAGTGCAAACGTTCAGCAGTTAGCCCACAATGGTCAATGTGATAGTGACAATGTTGAAAGTACTTGGACTACTTTGAAGAATTGTCTTCTAGAAGCTTCTGATGATACCTGTGGGTGGACGAAAGGACCAGCTAGACATAGACAGACCTGGTGGTGGAATAATGAGGTTGACCAGTGTATAAAGGAAAAGAGGAAACTTTGGAAAGAGTGGAAGTCAGGTGGTAGTAAAAGTATTTACTTAGAAGCTAAGCGTCGTGCTCGTACAGCAGTGTATAAGGCAAAATCAGAAGCAGAGAGAAACAGATTTGCAGATGTATTAGGAAGGGAAGACCAGCGCAATGAGGTATTCAAGATAGCAAAGCAAATGAAGAAGACTAATCAAGATGTTGTAGGTGAGAAGTGTATACGTAATGATGAAGGTGTTTTGGCTAGCACAGAGGAGGAGAAAAGGGTAGCTTGGAAGAATTATTATCAGAGGTTGCTTAACACTGAGTTTGATTGGGATGAGGATAATTTGTCTGATGATGATGTTGTAGAAGGGCCAGCTATGCAGATCAAGACAGAATGGGTAGTGGAGGCTATTAGGAAATTGAAGATTGGCAAGGCTGCAGGAGTATCAGGTATTGTTGCAGAGATGGTAAAAGCATCTGGATATATTGGAGTTGAGCTTATTACAAGTCTTGCTAATCAGATTATAAAGGATGGTGCTATTTCGAGTGAGTGGTACTTAGTCCTTTGTTGTTTGTTCTAGTCTTAGACGCGCTGTCGATGGAGTTCAGAACAGGTTGTCCATGGGAGTTATTGTATGCAGATGATTTGGTTCTCATCGCAGAGTCGATGGAAGAATTAGTTGAAAAGTTTGAGAAGTGGAAGAAAGGACTAGAAGAGAAAGGGCTAAGGGTGAACAGAGCAAAGTCTAAAGTCATGATTAGTAGCATTGCAGCCAAGTGTGACCTTGTAGTTGGAAAATGGCCTTGTGGAGTTTGCAGGAAAGGGGTTGGTAGTAACTCAATTTTTTGTCAGACTTGCAAGCATTGGGTACATAAGAAGTACAGTAGTATTAGTGGAAGGTTAAGAGCTGACATTCAGTTTGTATGCAAGCGTTGCAAAGGTGAGATTATAGGGAATGAAGTATTTCCAGCTTTAATGATGTACAACAGTGGCTCGTTAGAGATAGTTGAGAACTTCTGTTACTTAGGTGATATGTTGGGCAGTGAAGGGGGTGTTGGAAGAAGTGTTACTTGCAGGATAGGTTCTGCTTGGAAAAGGTTCTGAGAGTTACTTCCTTTGTTGACTAGCAGAGTCATGTCAATTGAGGTAAAAGGTAGGTTGTATGAGGCCTGTGTAAGAAGTGTTATGTTGTACGGTAGTGAGACATGGGCAGTGAAGCAGGAAGATCTTGACCGCTTAGAAAGGTATGATATGAGAATGGTTAGGTGGATGTGTAACGCCAGTCTGAGAGACAGAAAGAGTTCAGATGAGCTAAGAAGCAGGCTAAGTATCCGTAGAATTAAAGATGTTATCCAGATAAGAAGATTGAATTGGCTGGGGCACTTGGAAAGAATGGAGGATAATTGGGTAAGAAAGTGTAGAGACTTGATAGTTCCTGGGGCAAAGCCCAGAGGAAGACCGAGAAAGACTTGGCAGGAGGTTATAAGGACAGACTTGATACAGAGGAAGTTGAGTTTAGATCTAACACAGTCTTGATCAGATTGGAAGAGGGTCATTAATATACCCCGTCCAACCTATGCTAGCATGGAAAACGGATGTTAAGCCGAGAATGATGAATGATGATTCGGTTTTGTTCTAATGTTCTATTTATTTAAACACAGAGCATTAGTTTTGCAAGATCTAATTTAAAAGTAATTCGTAACCAATGATTGTATATTTGTTGTGGGATATACCCCAGTTTGAATGAATAAAAAATATGGGACATTCATTTTGTTTAATATGCCACCCAAATTAATAAATATAATTAATAAACTTAAAAATTATATATAGGATCATTATAGAAATATATTAGATTATTAGTTTCATTAAGTAAATAAAGATAACAAACTAATATAGAGGCTCACCAATATAAATCCATACTTATACATGCATTTGATGTGATATCTTATAAACCATGATGGTGTGGGAAGTCTTGCATACTTAGACATTAAAGATAATTTATGGACTATTCATAAACAAATTATTTTTAGATTATGTGTTGTTTTATTTTTTAGCATATCTACCTCATAATATTGATTCTAACGTAATACCAGTTCTCCGAGAACTGCAAGATTGCATTAGCGTTTTGTTCATATTTAAAAGATATGGAATATTGGAGGAGCAGTTCACTGCTGATTTAGACTCATGGCTAAATATGCTTGTGAGTGAAAATTTTAATGTAGAAAACCAACTTCATAATGTATAAAAACATTTCATTAAATTTCATTTTAGTCTGGAATGTTTTTTTTTTTAGTCTGAAAATTTGAATTCTAAAACCAGTTTACAAAGTTAATGGAAAATAAGAAAGAAGTTGAAAGGAATGGAAACTATGCTTACATTTTGCAACCATAGGTCACTCATTGGTTGATATAGAGGAGCTTCTTTCCTTATTTTCTTCCCTTATTTTCTTTTGTTTTTTATGTTATGTTTTTAGGTTGCAGTTTTACAACGCATTGGGACGTTACCAGATTCATTTTTTTTACTGAATCATTTACTACGTAGTCCACCTGGCACTGTTTCTTCAATGTCACATTTCATCCAGTTTCCAAGTTTTGAACATCCGTTACTGTGTGTGTGGGATAGACCACAAATCCACCATTTTGTTGTGATGTTAGCAACTTTAACACTTCCTGTTAGGTATAATACAATTAAGTTTAAATATCATTGAGAAGGGTTGGGATAACAACCATCTGTTCATTTTCTTATAGGCTAGTTTCAGGTAGGAAAAGTTATTAAATTTTTGACGATTCTTTTTTTGCCCTCAAAATATTCAAAGATTTTGATATTTAATTATTCTGCATAGCATATGATGTCATGTTGTCCCCAAGATATATTGTTGATATTTTTATCGATGTGATTTTTGACCTATAAAAAATGGAGATTCAAAATTATACCATTGTCAACATATCAAAAAAGGCCCTAGTTTGCTTGTGCAAATTTGAATAAGTAGCTATCAATAGTACAATTTTATGTCATTTGTTGACTTTTTTACAATAGAAAATCCATAAAGCTTTTCTAAAATATGTAATTTTTGTTCGACTCAATTCTTTTTCATACTACAAGGACTTTGCGCAAAAAGGTTAAGATTTCATAATAAGATAACTAATTTGTTTTTGTGTTTTATGTTGTTCCAAATCAAACAATTTTTTTACTCAGATTTCGAAAGGAATACCTATCAAAGTATGAAATGAATAGAAAAGGTCTTCTTACAAAAAGTATAAGCTGGATACTGATGGATGAAGATAAAGAGGAGGTAATTACTTATCTTGTGACATTTTTAAGTGTAAATATTTAAATACACATTTTTTGTTCCCAATAAATTTTATTAACGACACACTGTATTTTTTTAAATTTACTGTTTGCACTTACTCATATATACATTTACACATGTTTTATTTTATACCATGCTCAGTATTTTTGTAACTTCCACCTGAAATGCAAATCTACCTTATAATTATTATATTAACAAGCTTAACTGTGCATGCCATAGAAGTCTCAGGTTCTCAATGATAAGACTTATACTGTTCTGACTTACGAAGAGTAAACTATACTTAACAATTTAGTATTTAAATATTGTAATTTAACATGTGTAATACATTATAACTGTACACCTTTTTAAGTGAAAATATACTATGACTACACCATTTCATACAATTTGTATTTTAAATCTTATTGGTTTATATATCAGTTGTGTGTACTTCTTCAGGATGAAGACATGGAAGATGGATGGTGTTTGATGCAAGAAAATGACTTAATTGCTATCTTTGATCAATTTTCATTCAATTCTTTGCTCGCTTCTTTATTAAACATTGAAGTAAACGAAGGTAGGTTTAAGTTGATCATAAATATCTCTTGCTTTTTATGTTTGATGCAAATTCCTAAAATTCCTATATATTTTAAAGTTGTCTTATTAACTATCAATTTTTTCAACCTGGTTTTCTAAGTGAAGCAACATTGTTTGTAAAAATTTCACATATCATAGAAAACCTTAGTGAATTAAATTCCTATAACTTTTTGTTAAGGCCGTTCTCAATCTTACACAATTTGGTTCCCCCATTTTTTATTATATTCTGGTTTTAAATTATTAGTATTTACAGATCATTTTAATGTATTTCTCACCATGGACCAAAAACTAAAACATGGAAAAATAATCATAGAATCTTCAAACTTAATTGAAAAATACATCATCAAAAAGTACCGACTTATTAATTACAAACATAATTTTACAAATATAAATTTTTAATAAAATTATTAAAAAAAAGCCTAAACGACTTGTTGAAACATAGCCTTTAACCATTTGGAGGATAAAAAAGAGAAGTATGCCATAATATAAAAATCTTTATATTGGTGAATTGGAGAGCTTCTTAGTTAAAAAAACAAACAATTTGGACATTTTTCATTCTCCATATTTTCAGACAGTAGCTTTTTCCCAGTTGGCTTGTATTAAAGAAAAAATTTTATAAGAAAGGGAATGTCAACCTTTAAGTCTTGAATTTTTAAAACAACATTTTCTATACTGAAGTAATGACCAAAAACCATCTTATTACAAGAAATAAAATCCAGTATTTTTTTAAAAGTTATTCTACATTTAAACAAGCCTGAAAATAATATTTTTCATTATTCCAGTAGAACATAATTATTTAAAAAAAAAATATTTACAGGCGTGCTTTCACATTCTCCTTCGTTATCATCAAGTAACGACATGATTCGCCTGCTAGCTTATTCGTCTTGCTTGGTCAAGTTGCTAGGAAAAATTTTTGACACTTACAATATGTTACGATATCGCCAATTTATCAAACAGATTAGTCGAACAATCAGGTATTTGTTTTTTTTTTGCATGTAATAGGCAATCTATATGATGTTTATTTTATTGTTTCCATTCCCCCCAATTCCAATAAATTAAAAGCAACAAAATCCAACCAAGATTTTTTTTAAAAATACTTATTTGTTGTTGGAGTTAGGTGTAGTATGGAAGGAGTTTAATAGTTTTATTTGCAAATTCACGACTTCTCAGGATGATAGCTTAAAGCAGCATTTCATTGAGACATTCCTGGCTGCAGCTTCCTCAAATCCAGTAGAAAGATTTCCTTAGAGCAGTTCATTTTATTTTCAATAAAATCATGATTTCCGCATGTTTTTCCCTTTATCATATTTGTTTATTTTTACTAAAGTCATTTGAAACTATGATGGTTATTCAGGTGATTTCGATGCATACTACACAAGCATATTATTTTGTTGTTTTCTTTCTTGTATATATTTTTAGCAGTTTTTTAATTTTTGAAAAATGTTTCTTTTTACAGATTGATAACTCAAGTGATATCAGATCATTGGATCTCGTACAAAAACTACAGAATAAACGTTGTGGGTGATAGGTTAAAGGATTTGCCAAAAATGTCCAACATGGCTCTACCACAAATGAGTTTGGAACGTTTGCAAGTTGAATTTGATCAGTTTTTTCTCCGCTCATCATTTCAGATTATTTCTTCCCACAGGTAAATTTCTAAATTATAATACCCCTATTCTGATTTTAAGCCAAAATGGTATCCGGAGTAGTAAAGATTCATCTCAAAAAGTTTTTTTATTAATTGAGTTTTTTATAGTTATTTAGTATGGGTTATAAACCTCTTTAATTACCAAATAGATACTATGTAATGTTTTGTAGAATTGTTTACGAAAAAGCTTATGAATCCGAAAAACATGTGATGCTGAATCACTAGCTACTTCATTTCTAAAACTGTATTATGTTATATTTTTAGTGCCGGTGCAATTCAGTTTCTATCTACAATGCCATTCGAAGCTGTCTCGCTATCATCTATGTGGATAATGCTGCACATGATTTTAGGCGAAGAGACAAACTTTGCAGTGTTATCTACACGTGGTCCGGATGATCTACCATGTATTACTAGTTTAGAAGTGTCTCCTAGTGAAGGAATCTTTCTTTTAACAGCGTTATCTAATATGGCAATCTCAAGACCTTCTGAAGATAGTGCCTTTATAGAGACAGTAGCAAAACTTGTACTTGAGGTTTGTTAGTTTTTGTTAAGAAAAGAAGCTATGAAATAAAAAAATACATACCCAGTATGCATCAGTCTATTCTGCTTGACTATTAATTTGATAAGATTTTGTAGTCTCAATAGGTAATTATATAAAGTGGAACAAAAAAACAATTAACTCTGTTACATTTAATTTTATTCCTCTATGTTTTAGGTCTCATTCCTAAACGCTTCTGTAACTGATTTGTATTCGAAAAATGGTCATGATTTGTTAGCATCAATTGCAGCTATGCATCCATCATCAATCACTGCGTTGGTTCAACATGCTAATAAGTTGAGAAATCAGCTACAAAAGGTTAGCTTCTGAATTTTTTTGTTTTTTTAAATAATGGGTATAAACCTTCCACACCAATCAGCAGTTTTATTTGGTTTGTAAATTACAGTCCTGTTGTTGTTCTGAAACATGGTTGTATTAACAAAAACTTCAACTAAAGAAAGTATTCTCTTTCGAAGTTTTCAAATTGATGTTAAGTCATAATACTCTTTAATGAAGTTGTAACTGATGATGTGATGGTAATGTACATTTTAAATATTACAGGTAACCAACGTTTTGTTTATTGTTTAAACAAGCAATATTTTTTCATAAAATTTCCTCTGAAGTTCAACATGATTGTGAAATTGTTCCATTTAGGTGTTATCATACATCTTTGACTCAATGCCAATATGCACATGGAGGCCAACTTCATCCGATTTCGAAATAATTCGCACGTGGTTACTGCAGTTTCCACTCTCATCAGAGGAGAATTTGTTAGCTCGAATGTTATTGCAAAGATTGAATTATAGTTATTCTCAGGTACTTTGTTTAATCGATGTCATATTTTATGCGAAAGATTTTCTACAATTTTGGGAATTCATGTCAGCAAGTGTAACTTTGTTTGGATTCGTTACAGGATGACATGCACCTTTTCTTGCCACGGAGTGTACATTTTATGATTGCCATTCTACTTGTTGAGGCGTATGGTGTTTCCTTTCCGGACTATGCTGGCGGTATTCAAAAACTAAACTATGCTGCATTGGGAATAATTCAGCAGGTATGTTTGAGTTCTCTTATAATAATGCGGAGAGTGTGTCTGTGTGTTTGTGTGTCTGTAACAGGCAAAGTGGATTTCTTCATTTTGCTTTGATGTTGCCGAAAATGCATGTCTAATATGTTAAATTTTCTGACGTTACGTCGCCACGTCAATAACACTACTTTAACGTTAATATCCTATATTAAATTAATGAAGCCATTACAGTGCACCTAAAACTTTGAGGCCAAATAACTTGGAAACGAGGTGGTGACGTCAATGATTTTTCACCGCGTGGGTAACTAGGGACCACCTAGGACCAATTTGGGTAAGTTTCCTAAACCTGGGTCCCTAAATCCGTTTCGGAATGGACGGGTTGATGACGTCATCAAAAAACCTTCAAACCCTAATATCTCTGCAACCGTTTGTCAAAGATACATGATCCTATACATTTTCTTGATCAGTGTTTCAAGATCTATGCGTTGAAGGCAACAAGTGTACAAATTTCTAAAAAAAATTTTTGGGTTTTGACGGGCCAATGCTGACGTCAGCAAAATTTTAAAACCCTTATATCTCATTAACCGCTCATCAAAAGCACATGATCATATACATTTTCTTGATCAGCGTTTTAAGCTCTACACAATAGAGGCAACGAATGAATTAATTTTCAGCAATTTTTTTTTCTATATGCACTGCTGACGTCGGCAAAACATCTGAAACAACCTATTTTTGCATTGATTTTTTTGCCTAAGTGGATTTTTCCACGGGCCTTATCGACTAGTGATACATAATACATAGGTGAATCTTTATCATGGCACATCCGTATTTTTCATTCTCAACAGTGAGAACAGAGCATTCCCTGTTGAGAATGAAAAATACGGATGTTCCATGATAAAGATTAACCTTTGTATACACACCATCCGGATAAACTATCTGAGTTCATCACTAACATTGTTGCCGCACGTAGTGTAGTGGGTTCGTCTGCGGCTCCCAGTTCTGGGGACCGCGGGTGGTATCCCGCTTGCTGCCAGGCAGTATGTGATGAGCAAAGTAGTTCTTCTTCAATATTATTATTATATATATTTTCCATTAGAAAATAATATGTTATTTAAAAAGATCATTCTTTTTTAATTAATATTTCACTATAGTTTGAATTGAGCAGAAAATGAGAAATCAAACTATTTGTTTTTTTATTTCTTTGGCTTAAGTTGTCTAAAGCACTGCAGATTGCAAACCAGTGATAAAAATTACATTGAATTTTGCTCACTATTAATTGGCAGTAAAGCCATCCCTGAGAAGGAATGCCGAAAAGTTTTTTAGCTGATTTTTCCAGTTTTATTCTTAAGTAGCTGCTAGCCAGTGAAAGGATCCATGGCGTTTTTCGTTTAATCAATGTTGAGATAAAAATAAAGAACTTAAGTAACAGTATGAAGGGGAAACGCACATTACACGACAGTCCATGACAATTAGTATTATGTCAACTGATATAATACTGATTGTTTGGACTGAAACAAAGTGTCAAACATTTCGGTAGAAACCGAAAAAAGCTGTCAAAATTGTCAATAAAATTTAAAATTGTCCTAAAACTGCAGTGACAATAAAAGATAAATGTTTTAAATTTTTTAGAAAATAATTATTTTAGTAGAGAGATTTACTTAAAATGTCAAAAAATCAACATATTGTATATGTTGTATATGGTAGTTTACACAAAATGCAAAATGCGAAAAAAAAATGTAACAGTTAAAAAAAAATCCACAAAAAATCAGCCCTGATGCAATATACTATACAATCCTTCTACACAAAAGTAGCTATATACATTGAATGTCAAAACCAAATTTTTCCAGCCTGTAAAATAACCTATAAAAAGCAGTTCTTTTGGTATATTGCAAACTTTCCTTTATATAAGATGCAGATACAGGTATACTTAGGGATTAATTTTTTTGTAGGTCAGCAAAATGGCTGTCTCTTCATACAACAAAATCATGTACTCACAAGCTCATACAGAGTTCCTTGCTTGGGCTTGGGACGTTATGATTATGTTAAAACTTCATGATAGTGATATTGTGCACAATAATAGTGAAGAAGACGAAAGAGAAGAACAGAGTATTGCTGGAGAAGACCAATTTGGTATTAAAATATCATATAACAGTGGATTGTGTGTTTGTTAAAAGCTGTTCCAGTGTTGATGTGATTCCTGTTTACAGCGCTAAAATTAAACAATTCATTGATGAAAAAACGACCTTTTTTAGAGTGTACAAGAACTATTATGTAGCTAAATATTCATTATTTTTGTGTCATGTGACAAGCTGACTTGAAAATAGTTAACCCGCTCTAACATGACAGATAAAATGAATTTACTTTTTTTAGGTCCAAATGTTACTTGGTGCCATAAAACAATATCTCAGTTAAAAGACAAACGTTCTTTTGAACTCGAGTTAGAAAGCTCTCCTGAACTTTTAAATGTTCACTTGGCTGTGGAAAGTAATGGAATGTTAGCTGTGTATGTGGCGTTTGCAATGACTAAATCGGGACACTTGTAAGTCGACAGTGTAATTCTAGATTTAATTTTCTTTCTCGCTCTATTTTATTTATTTATTTATTTATTTATTTTTGTTTTATTTCATCCTTTTTTTATTTCGAGTTTACCTTCAGAATTTTACACTGATTTGAAAATAGTAACAAAAGAGTAACCAAAATTTATTTATAGAACAGGGAAATTTGAACACAAATAATCCATGTTCTTGCTTTTTGCAATACAGATGTCTTTTTATGATCAATCTTCATTATTCTCCTGTCAAATTATAAGGTGCTGAGATATTATTAATGTGATTAAGTATATACTATACTATACTATATACACAATCATAATACACGCTGTGTATAGTATTCATATCTACACTCATATCTATGCTGTGACAACTTTGTAATAATAGACGGTCTGCTGGAGATGTGACTTTATTGTTTCGGTTTAGTGTTGATCAGTTTCTTGAGAAAGGAATGAAGTATTTGGTGCTTCTCAAAGATGCTTCCCATTACGATGCTGTGATGAGAATCATCAGTAACATTGCACCGTTGTTTCTTAACTGTCCAGAGAAGTTAACAAATGACAGGTAAGTGAAATAGGGAGGGTCACTCATATATAATCTCCCTCATAAAAAACTACCTACCCTAAAATTATTGTATAGCTTGTAAACGTTCCTCCTATGCCTATTTCAAGGTTCAAGTTTATATTCATTGTTTTCAACCAAAAATGGAGAGAAGTGAATACAAAATTATTTCCAACAGGTTTTCCACGCCTCCTAAAAATCCTAAAATATCCTAAATAAATAAAAATATCCTAAAATTTCCTGATTTTTTGCAAATACTCCTGAAAATCTCCTAAATTTTTTAGAGAACAACTATTTATGCAACTCTATTTGTATAATGGATTTTTTTGTGGAATATAAGTCAGAAATATCTTTATTCTGCATCAGTTATCCTATATCAAATTCTCCTAAAATCTTCTAAATTTTTTTATGTCTTTTCCTCGCTTATTGAAAAAATCTCCTAAAAAACAGCTAAAATCCTCCTAAATTCTCCTAAATATCCTAAAAAAGTTACTTGCAAAATGAGTGGAAACCCTGTCCAAGATGGGGGGAGGAGGATCTAGGTTGCAGTGTAGTAAAATAGCTTTTTCTTCTGGGATATGTACTATGTTACTGCTCCATGAAATAAAAATCTTTATATTCACAAAAAGTATTACATTACATCGACCTGCTTGTGTTTTGTATCATGTTTTAAGCAATAACGGTCAGTTTGTAATTTAGTTTTCTAAAAATCTTGAACACACTCATTCACATCGATGTCAACAAAGCTGGTTACACTGAGAAACTATGGCAATATTTTATCGCTGGTACATACAGTCAAAAGTTGACTGCATTGATAACTGCACAAGTTCTAAAGTCCAAAGAACACTCCGATGTACAGGCGCATAAATCGATCAAATTTTGGATACATTTACTGTTGAGGCTACCGTATTGGTCAAGGTGTGATTCTTTTGTTTGTAATACTACTACCTAGGAGGACAATCACATTGATATGTGTCCTTACATGATGTACACCAATAGGTGTAGAAAATAAATCACCAACAAAATATGTGTACAATATAAATGTACAATGTAAATATGTGTGTCTGTCAAAAAAGGCTGATTCTTCAACCTCACGATCAAATCAATACTTCAGGGTAGCAATATGATTGAATATGAAATGTTCCGGATCTTAAAAACGTGTCTGGCAATCTCTGGATTTTCGCTGACTACCTACTACGCTACGTTGCGTTATTTTTTAGAGATTGTGGTGTGCTCTATCAGATGGACAATTTGTGCAAAGTTTCGTTCACTGTTCCTGGTGGGCTCGATATATTGCTCGATTATTTCTACCATGAACATCGAGAGGTATGGACTGTATTATTCATGTATTGATATACGTTTCAATTGAATCTGTTGATGGTTGCAAGTTGTTATTAACTTTGATAAGTATATATGGAACATCTCATATATATAATCTTTATATTGGGAAAAGGGTTTCTAATTTTTTTCCTATTTTTTTTGCGTCCGTTGTCAACTTTTCTGTGCATCATAAAACATACACTGGTTCCTTCCTCATCCTATATGTACTATTTCTCAAGCATGTAAAAATTTAGTCTGCTTTTTTTAGGTACTTTTATCTTCACAAACGCCACGTGGGTTGCTGTCATCTGTGATGTCATGGATTTCCACTTCTAATCAACCAATATCCTACATGCTCACACCTGTAAGTTCTGTTTGTCAAAGTTCCAGACACGCCTGGAAAAAATGAAAAGTTTTTATTTAAAAAACTGGGGAAGTTGAATGAATGAATGAATGAATGAATGATATGAACATTCGGGTATGAATAATCAGACTAGAGCATTTGACTTCTTTTCTGATTCAGAATAAATGGATAATCGTCTACTTCTCCCCTCATTTGTTAATATGAAGTTTAACAGAAAAAAATTAAAATCGCCTTGAAGGACAATTGATCGGAATAATGTATTGTACTTTTCACTGTTACGTTTTAACTGAACGACAAAACTTTTAGACGACAGATTTTTGCTATTATGCTTACGTCATCTTGTCCACTGAAATGAAGTTTGAAGAAGAAATCGGTTTGTGGAAAGAGATTGCGACTGAAATGAGTATGAATACTTCCATACCACTGGAGCAAGCTTACAAGGTAATTTTGTCTACCTTATTATTTGCGACACGAACACTGGTCAACTGGAACATTTTTGTTATGAATTAATCAAAGGCACAAATATTCTCGGGTTGGCAAATGAATGGAATTTGATTCGATCTAGAGTGCTAATCTTCAGCACCAGCAAATTTCTGTTTGAAAACCAATGCATCGTGTTTCTTATTGAATTTGTATACTTTTGCTGATGAGAAGAATGTGCAGGTCGCTTTTTCTTTTGCATCGATTTTCTTGCAAGTGACTTAAGGAGCATGGCATGAAACACAATAGATTTAACTTTTAGGAACCAATTTTTTTCAATTATTAATGTTCCCTCTTTAACTAAAAAAACTCTAACCTTTTTTTTTTACAAAGAAAAAAGAGTGGAGGGCAGTTATGTTTTTAAATAATGCTGACAAATTGCCAGACAGAAAAAAATAAAAGTATTCGCACCTTACAAAGCAGGATCTAAAATATTATGGTTCATGGCGGGCAACTGTACAGAGTTGAGGGATGTCATAAGTTAAAAACTTAATGAAGTATCCCACTATGTACCGTTCTCGATTTGTATGACAACTGAAAGCATCCGCTATGTACAGATGTCCTCTGTGATTCAGCTGAGGGAATATCCATAAGTTCATTTTTTTAGTTAAACAAGATAGTTATCGAGACTGGTCTTCATACCCAGTTTGTTTGTTTTTTATTTTTTTTTAGAAAGCAATATCTTCAATAAAATCTTTCTACATGCCGCCGTTGAATTATTTGAGTATCTATCGATGGGGCGAACAGGCTATGGCAACGCCGAAAGATCATCCTTTCCTACCAATAATTTGGCAAAAATTCTTTTTGATATTTTTGCAAAAACCTTCAGAAGAATCAGGGTAATATTAAAAGTTCGTTAAAAATTTAAAGACATCAGACAACCAGTTACATACCGTTGAAAAGCACCTTAACTTCTCTTTTATTTGGTTCACACAACACTGCGTCCTTTCCGCGTGGCTGCAGTGCGCTATAAAGAGTTCATTAAAACCACTTGTTTCAGCGACGTTAGTGTTATTTTTTTTTATATAGTCTGCCATCAAGAGTTGGTATCGGGTTAAGATTCTTTGAGAATTTTTCTTCTGCTTCGGTGGCCAAAAGAATGAAGACGACTTTGTATTCGATAGCATCGTACCATCAAGACAAAGGTGTTGCAAGAGATCCTTCAGAGTCGCAGTGCAGTAAAAACAGTTCTTGGAACATGACTGAAAAAGAACACGTGTATAGCGAGCACTATCACCAAACATTGTCTAAGTAAGTCACATATTTCACTGCGTTTTTTATTTAAGAAATATGTGACAGTTTCTCGACGATGGTTGATGGTTAGCGCACTTTGCTTCTAATCCGAATGAATCTGAAGCTGACATCTTTGAATCTGAAGCTGACAGCTTTGAATCCGAAGCTGACAGGAAGTTCAGCTTTGAATCCCACCTCGGTGTACACAATACACAGAACACCGGATAGTACTGAGAGAAGCGAATATATGTCATCAAGTATTTCTACTTAAAATGTCACAACTCTTTTGTCTGTATATACCTTATGCTAGCGTAAAGATGAAACTTTTGTTACATGTCGTGCACCATCTGCAAAGAGGTTGTTATAAACACCCGTTTTTCGCTTATAGGTTGTACCAAGGTTTAGCTCTGTGGTTGGAGGAATCGAGACTACACGATTCCAATTTATATTTGACTTCATTACCCGATGTCTACAACCCAGATTTGTTGTTGAAAATCTTTCAAGGAAACAAGGTTTGTGTGTGTTTTGGCCTTGATGTAATAAAACATTTTATGCGATTTTTTTAAACAGAAACTGCACATCAAGCCTATTCTCACATTTAATGTGGAGATGTTTTGCGTTATTTGTGATCTGGCTAAGCAAGTGAACACACCCATACAGCTAAGGCCGCCCATTAAGCATACGTCTTAACATTAAAAGTGACTTTGCAATGGTGCATCTTTGAATTAATAGTAACAATACTGCAATCACAAGTAATTGCATAGGCTATGTCACATTTACGCATTTCGAATAAGTACACTTGTCAATGTTTAGAGTGGACTTAGGATCTAGGGTTTTTTCGTTACATCCAACTCTTAAAATATGCTTATTGTTGATGACGTCAGCGCATGGCCATTGTGCACGAATTTAGGGGCCATTGTGGAACCCCGACGTAGATTGTTTCGTTGTGCAGTGTACTGGAGAATACGAATAGAAAATTTTAAACGCCGTCTTTCTGGCCTATTTGTGTGCAAAGGTACCGACTTTGTAGCCTGCCTGTTGCAGAGCATTGACTGATTGATGCTTTTGTCCATATTTGAAAAATGATTAAAAACTGTTTTTGTTTTATATAAGAAGTTCAACATCGTAGTTTAAATCGGAACATCATTTTTTAGGATCTATGGCATGACTATATGGATAGCGCAACTCTCTTGAAAGAGATTGAAACGCTCTCGAGTTTATGGGTGCATTCTGTTTACCAACCAGTGAACTTAAAGAAGCCTGCAGATAGCGTGGCAGACATTGTAATGCAAGTTACTGGTGAGTTAAAAAAATATCCAGTTTATTCATCAAGACCAAAAATGTCAAATTTATTTTTTACATATATTCTACCCTGTGCTAATTCGACTGTATAATTTTGTTTTATTTTCAGCTGGTCAAAAGATCACAAAGAGACTTAATGATGAAACCAAGCCTGCTCCACCCCCTCCAGTTGTTGTTCTTGAACCACCGGTAGCCGAAATATCGTACCATATTTTGCTAACAAGACCACGTTTAGTTCAAGATGTTGGAAACGATCTGGAAGTCATTGTGCGATATGCTAAATCTGCCTCTACGCTAATGGCATCCCATGTTGGGTTAGATGCGGAATTTATTGAACTCTTGCCAGACTTGTACGACATGGTAACGAGGTCAGTAGCAGTGTGGATACCTTGTGATGGAAGAAAAAAACAAAAAAAGGGAGGATGCATTGGGCCTGCTCAGTGTCGTATTCAGGTAGTTGCCAGTGTTTATTCACGTGTTATTTCGTTCGTTTCTGTTTGTGCTGCGATACAAAACTGTACGCATGCGCAAACTTTACTTTGACGCTCCAGCATATCGACGAAACAAAGGATCAACATTTAATACAACATTTTGTGCAACGTGAACAAACTACATGGTTTTCTTTTGATAAGCATAACGCTCATAAGCCTATTCAGGCTCAAGTAGGGGGATTTCTTCAGCATATATTAAGCATATTGTTGGGCATTGTTAGGTGTTTTAATTAGGCAGTATTCCGGCTTAATTAGTACCACTATACTATAAAAATAGTGCCATTTTATCTCATCCATATAGCTTACAAGGCAACGTTTAAGTTTCTAATTCAGCATAACGTAATCATATCCCAGCCTGATTTCGAATTTTCGCTTGTTTAAAAGAAAAACATCTAAAGTCCCTTTTTGATTTTCGCGTTCCGCTAATATTTAGGTTGACAAGTGGTTTGTCTGATATTTTTGCCGTCAGTATTGTACATACTGTCACTTTTTCTTTGTGATATTTTCATTTCGAAAATTTAATAACTGATTAAAAATTGAATGTTACGGTGTGTATTTTATTGTCAAACTTCACCTTGCTTTTTAAGTTTCGAGAACTTCATCTTCGTGATCGAATCGCCACACTACTCAACGACAATCGCAACGCTTCTAAGGAACTAATTAAAACATTGGTCACGAGCACTCCGGTGGAGTTGTGTCTAAGTGTGGTCCACGTGGAAAACATTGTTGACAAGTTAGCCGAAGGGTTTGACACGTTGAACAACCCACAGCGATTGGAGTTGCAAGATAGTGCACGGAAAATGTTTTACTTGCTCGCGCAACTCATCGATGATGACGTCAAGAGGTGTCCACCGGCTATCCAGTTCTTCTCCACAGAGGTGGAGAAACTCGGAAAGGTGATATATTTATAGTAATATTTTTTTTTCCTTATCCAATGTTGGAAATTTGTTAGTATGTTTTCAATCCATTTTTGGTAATCTAGCCTATTTTTAAGTTGCGTTGTCATATTCCATTTCGTAATACGGTTCATACAAAGTGTTTCATTGTGTGTTGAATTATCTTTCTAAAAAATTCAAGAAAAGAATTAAAATTTGGATGCAATCTGTATTTTTTTACATCGTTTTCTTTTTCCTTTCACAGCTAACTTAAATATGCCCTTTTTTAATGTTCGTGTAGAAATTTATCACAGACCATTCAACCGAGCAGCTGCCATTGTTAGACGCTATATTGAATCAAAATTCATCCATCATGTTTTTGGCGCCTCATTTTGCACCAATCAACTCACCCGAAAATTTCGTTAAGTTATATTCGAAAATTGTTACGTTCATGAATGCAGGCAATGAGACCACGGTTTTTGTGTTGTTTTCGAAATTCGATATGGGTAGCTGGTTAGCCAGCAATCCTGCGCTGTTAGATCGAAGAGAAATGGTCGCACTTGTTATGACGGCGCTGTGTAAGATCGGTGCACAACCGAATACCGAGGAACTAGTCGTATTAGAAGTTATCCGTGGTCACATGATCACGTTGTTAAGCAGTAATGTGGAAGAATATTTTAGTAAAGTACTACAAGAACTTTTAAACGGTTCGTCTAGCTCTTCAATAGCCACGATATGCTGGAGCGATTTTGTCGCCTGTCTTGGTTACGACAAACAACAGTCACCACGTGCTAACGAGAGCTCTCTTTCGGTTGGCCAAATCAAAGAAACCATTCCTTTCATTGCTGGGTATTTTCAAAACAATGTTGATCAAGTCAATCACCACCTGGATGCATTGTACGAAGTATGGAATCCTTACATTAAACAAGTGAACATGCTCTTGTTTGGCTTGTTACAGCGAAACATTGTACATGAAATGAATTTAATGAATGAATATAACAAAGATCAGATTCTGCATGATTTATGGGAGACTATAGTGGCGGTTTACCAACCTTTGATTCTGCCGCGAACACCGGGAAAGATATGGAGCTTACTGAGAATAGAATCTGTTCTTGCTGTGATTCAGTCCTTTATTGAAGCTGTTCGGCTGGTCATTGATTTACACGGGACTGAGAATGGATATTGCGGTTTGTTGAATGTTGTTTGGACGTATTACTTTGTGTCTATAGTACCCGCGGTCAAAGAGGAGCAATCGTTAGAGCTGTTCCATAGCCTGTTGACGATTTTTCCTTGGTCTTTGTACTGTCCTGCCATACAAGAGTTGAGCTGCGTGTTGCAGGTAAGAAGGAAATTTGAACAAATAGTCCGAAAAACTGTAAAAATGAATGCACAAAGTTTGCTTCAAAAAAATAATTACTTTAAAGTTGGTTAAGGGTCATTTTTATGTATCACATAGGGCTAATCAAGTAATAAGTGTTTTGCTACACAACACCGCTAAGATATAATGCATTGTTATTTTATTTTCAGGCTCACGACGCGTATCCCTCTGCTTTCCGATTTCTCGGCAGTTTGTTGGCCGAAATCAATTGGCCATCCGTCGTAACCACTTATTTAGAATCTGGTAACAAAAGTGATATAAGTCGTCTACACCAACAACTCCTGAATATTTTCGTCATGATGGCGTCTGATAAAATTGTTTTGGATACATCGGCCTCAAAATTGGTTTACTTATTTACAGCTGCAAATACGTTTAAATGGAATACATTAGGATTGGAGGATGCAGCGCATGCGCTGAAATGGTATTCTGAAAACGCTGACTCGACATTAATTTTAGAGAAAGACTCGTACGTGTGGAGCACTTTGGGTTTAATTAAGGAGGTTTGTTGTTACCATGGCAACGAAGAAACCAACGACATAGTAACAGCTAAGCGTAATTTGTACGTTAACGTCGTCGTGACGCTTTTAACACGTTGTGTGACGTGCCAACACCGCATTCAGGACTTTCGCTTTGTCGTGTATAATTTACTACGAACTGTGGAATCGACTATTGCGTACAACAGTGTAAAACCCATGGAAGAGTTAGTGTATCATGCTTGCACTTGTTTGAACTTATTCAACACAATATCTTCGGGTCCTGTGTTCGATGTTATAAAGTCCACCATCGAGACCTACTTACTGGAATCTCAATGCGGTATGATTGTGCTGTCTTTTATCTCCGCTGCATCAAGATCACTGGCTAGCATCGAACAAATGATCTCCCTACTGGAGACTGCTATATCGTGTCATTTTTTTCGATTAGCTGACGATGAGCTAAGAAACGCGTGGTTACCTATTTTACAGGCATTTGTAGTTCCAGAATTAAATATTTCAGAATTCGTACAGGAAGCGCTGAAACAAAAAGCCTTGCTAACATTGTACTCTTATAACCTACATCGTATACCACAAGCGGAATCTCCAGGGGAACAATTGAACATTCTTACTGACGCTGTGCAATGGTGTACTAGGATTCAACCGGATAAAGGGAGTGAAAGCAAAATCATTTTACTGTGGTTGCAAATTTTTGATATTGTTCGGATGCAAATCTCGCAGCATCAAAATCAACAGCAGATTCAAGTATTAGCTAAGAACATGCTTTATCTTTCCCATGCTTGTCAAATCCATGGTGAGGACAAAACCTACTCCGGTGTTTTGGGTGCAATCGGGATTGGTAGAAAAAGCGCGTTGACGAAAGAGTAAGTATTTATAGCTAACGGCGGCATTTTCTCGAAAAGCAAAAATTAAAGTGAAGTAAAAGTGTACAAAGGAAAAATAAAGGTCGTTTTACATTGAGCGGATATTCTGTTTTGGTGTAATATTTAGAAAATTTCGTCAGTTGAGGCACAGGATTTACAACATTGAGACTTTTGTATTAAAAATACCATCATGTTTTAGCCAATCAGATATTGCGAATATTCTACCCAGTTGGAATATCAGTTCAATGTGAAATAGCCTTGATGTGTGAAATGTTTACAACTGTCCCATGGACCTATATTTCTATGTAATTTAACCGTAATTGCATAGCGCTGTTGTTGTTGTTCTCGTTGACTAATTGAAAATAGTGCTAGTGTAATCTCATCATGCAAAATTTCTTCTCTTAGGTTTCGATTTGCCGCCAAGATGTTACACCTATTTCTTCTGTGCCAACTTCCCACCTCAGGCGGAGTGTCACTTCGTTACACCATTAATGCACCGGGCGCTATACGCATACTCTACCCGACTGACTCTTCATCCCGGGCGACAGCCGAAGCTGAAAAAGCGTTCTCAAACGTTGAAAGTTTTTTAAAAAACAAAGCATATCAATCGATGAAGGAGCAAGTAAAGTGGGTTTTGGGTTTCGTTGGAGATTCACAGTACAGCATTATCGACGGGTGTTCTTTGTTAGTTTATCTGTGCAAACAATTCTTTGACAAAGAAAATTTTATCGCAGCGACAGTTGTGTGAACGCATATGCGCATGCGTGCGTCTTAACCTTGAGTTAAAGTGGACGTTTTAAATTCCACTTTATTTTCTCGTCACTGCTTTCACATTATCGTTTGTATGCAATCTGATGTAGTTCGTTCCGCCTTTTTAACAAATTCACGCAAGGCGAGGAAAGTCTTTTAAAATGTCGTGTGAGTCAGGGCTTGAGAATAAATTTACCTTGGGTTTCAATAAATTGACCTCGGTTTTTCATGTTTCTCCAGGATTTCCGATAAAAATCTAACTTTACTTATCGTGTTTTCCAGAGTAGATTGTTATCACGCGACAAAACGTCGTTTTAAAGTATTGTGGTATCTTGTTTAACATTCTGCTGTTCACGTTAATGGCGAGAGAATGGCACGACTCTTCGTGTTAGCCACAGTTCTAAAACAGTTCAACCACTTTATTATCTCTATCGCAACTTAGTGGTACTGTGGCTAATACGATGTATCCTTTGTGTTAAAAACACGCACATGTTTTTTTAGATTTAAATTAGAATTTATTTTAAGAATTTTATTCGATGGTTAAGGTAGGGCGCGTTAATCTTTTTCGCCCTGCAAATGCATGTGGGATACGTTTTACATCAATAATTTTCTGAACAAACCTAGTTAAATTTTAAACATGAGACTTCGTCCTTGTTTTAACAAAGTCTTGAGTACTAGCTTGTTGCAATCTTATTCCCCTTTACTGTCTAAATAGGTTGTAAAAAACACTGAATTTCTTTGCATATAATAAAATTATGTATTAATTATCACACGTAATCCATAATATACCACGTGATAATATATTTTTATGCAGCTGACGAAATGCAAAGCTTGTAGGTTTAAACGCCCGTTACTGCTATCGTGGTGTTCAAGTTTTTTTTATAAGCTGCAATAAAATTTTGGCGGGAGCTTAATGCCGCACTTTGACTGTACTCTCGCTTGGGTTTTTAAAGGAGTTATATCTCACGTTGCTTATAAGATATTGTAAAAAAGCGTTATTGTCTTGCAATTCTGAAAGTTCAAGTACCTGCCGCCTAAAGGTCCATTTCTAGAGTTAGCTAGACAGGAAAATTATAAATATTCTTGACTTAATTTTTTTTATAAATATTAATAGTTCCATCTTTATTTGTTTTTTTTTTGTTAGAATAGTATATTTTGAATAGCTTTATGTTTCGTTTGTGTACCCTAGTTGGCCGATAAGAAAATATTTTATAACAAAAGAATATTTTTTTGATTTTTCCCCAAATTAATATTGCTGAGAGTAACTATGGTATAAATAAAGTTTTCGTCCATCGTTAAAATTTCTCTGAAATTTAGTTTTACGGATGACTTAGCCCCTAAAATTTTGCACACACATTAAGTTTCGAAGATGGCTAAACATGATATTATGAAAAAAACTTTAGCTGTTGTTGTCAAATTTTTCTTTTAAAATTGTTGGCATGGAAAATAACATACGTAAATTGATGTTTCAGTCTTTGAACATGTCTTGCATGGCCTAAATCTCAAAAAATAGGGACAAAAATGGTGTCTCATCGTTAGAATTGCTATTGTCATATCATTTTACTGCAGAATCAATTTTGTGTTTTTTTAAAAAAATTTCTGGTGGCCAGATTTCGCGAAAGATCCCGATATTTGCGAAATTTAGTGTATTTTAATTTCCTGATTATCCAAAATTCCAAAATTCCAAAATACCAAAAATTATGGACATAATCAAACTTAAATTTGTTTACGAAAATGCCAATGGTGGGGAGACGCAACTCCATCGTTGAGATAAGTTTTTCTTGCATTGAAACCTTTATTGCGTCTATTAAAATCACTGTAATGCAATAACATATACACTTAGGTTATTTTTCTACGTGTAAAACCCGCGCAAGAAAAAATCCTAATCTTTATGGAAGTTAGCCAAGCCAAAATTAAACTTACTTAACCAGACGGTAAATTGTAATATCACGAAGTCGTTATTTGACGTCATATAAACAAATTTAACGTCATCGAACACCACAGACAAAACACCCGTTAACACCATACGGACAAAAATTTAAAACTCATTCTCGTCTCAAGGAAACTGCTGATTTAGTATGCTTATCGACACTATAAATGATTTCGCTCAGGGATTAGTTGAAAGATATCCAGTGATACTTGATGTATTGGAAAGACTTCAAAGCATTACTGGATTGGAAAAACACAAGATCACTGCCGTCGTAGTAAGTACAACGTTTAAAGGACGGGCTCCTACCTACGATACATCTTTCTCTACTTACGACATACATTTTTCACAGTCACACTCGCATTTTCGCAAGTTTCTAAGTTGTGGGAATTGACTAATAGAGTCAATCAAACCTTACGGCAAGATAACACTACTTCAATTCAAGGAGGTGTTTACTTTGATGAAATTTCTCCAAATTTAAAATGGCGGATTCGTAATGCTTAAACTACTTTCACACTGCCAAAAATGTAGAAGAAATTTGCTCCACTGTTCGCTGAAAACGGCTGAAGACAAGCCTAGTAAGACGTCAATGTTTGGTGTAAACTCGTGTACCGTAACATGACTACACGTAAACAGCTAGTTAGAAAGTAACGTCTAATATAAAGAAAAAAACCCTGGGAATATAATTAAAAGATATTGGAATGGCTGTGCGACAGTAGAGAAACGTAAATACATTCGTACAAGCCTGGTCACTTCCTATCAACGACCACTGACATTTGGGTTGGGGAATGGCACAGTAGAAGTTTTATTGTATTTACAAAATTAAGCATGAAGTTGAAAGTGAAATTAAACTGCGCTCTTTTCTCTGTCTAAAAACTATGGGAACAATTTTATTAAGCTAATCTCGTCAACAAGGCTCTTCTAACCTTATGATACATATCATAGGTGTTAAATAGCGCTGGGCACGAGGTTGATCTAAAGGATTCACGTTTGACTCGTTTATCATCGTTTGTCTAATCTGACTTTTTCGCACAATAAAAAATGCTTAATACTTTTTTGTTACCCAAAAAATTAAAACACAAAATCAGCGCAACCCAAAATTGAATCTTCTGATTCTTATAAAAAGTGTACACATTGCAAATTTCCACGTTCTTCTATAGGCATGTCTTCCATTCCTCATTTTCACGGCCGTACTATTCGCTCCGATGTTACTCACATTTGCAACAACCGTCTTCCCAATCATCATGTCCGTCAGATCAATTGATGGTCCACCGAAAAACAACGAACGAAGGAGATGGTTAATCTATTGGGTTTTGTTTAACACTGTCTTGCTTCTCGAATCGGTTTTCGGATTTGCTTTGATGCTCCTGCCTGGTTACACCATTATAAAAGGGTTGTTATTTACCTGGTGTATGTCTCCCTTGCAGGATCACGGATGTCTATTTTTATATTCCTTGGTGCGGCCATTTTTGTTGAAACCTGTTCAGTGGATTGATGTTTACGTTACCGATGTCACTCACTTAATTCAATGCCTTATGTATGAAAACGAACGTATGGCTGGTACAGGAGAAAGAAATAGCTCATACGACGCAGATGAGTCCAAAAACACAAAAATTGAATAAAGTACACATTTGTATAACTTTTACAGCTTCTCAATAAAGTTTGTTGTTGAATTCATCGGTGCCTTGCTTTAAACCCTCTACGGATTCACTAAAATTTTATAATGCAGCTTTAGCGTGGTTATTTTCCATAAGAACTAACCATGAAGAACATACAAGACTTTCAATGATTAAAAATTTAGTGCGAGTTAAAAACATTCCAGACTTCAAACGGTTTCGCATACTGAAAAGTCAAAAAATAAGCGCGCAGGAAGACGAACATAAATTTAAAGTTACAAGTATTATTTTGAACATCAAGACTTGATTTCTTGCCATTTTCAAACAATTGTTTTCAGCTCAAACTTTTTTTATAAACACAATAACTTTTTCAAGGAAATTAACCCTATTCGGTCCGGGGTTTTTCAACATACTATGACCGGGGGGGGGGGGGCGGATTCCGCCCCCCCCCCTCAATAACTTTTCATAGGGTTGTTCAAATTGAATCAAACTTGGCACACTTATAGTAAGTGATAAAAGGAACAAAATGGCGGCAATAAATTTTTGGTTGCGTCAGCACATTTTCTGTGACGTCATCAGAAGCTTGAAATTTGTTAAAAATGCAACTTTTTGCTTAAAATTTAATTACTTTTGTTCTAGAGCGAATTTTGGCATTCTGTTTGAAGTTTCTGAAAGCTAAATAAAAGTTATTTAACATATATTCCGGTTTTTACATGGATCGCATAAAAAATTGCCAAAAATTGCCCTAAAAACCGGTTTTTTCCGATTTTCGGGTAAAAGCCGACAAAATCGGGAAATAGGATTAGTCACGTGTCTAAATTATGCAAAATGATTCTTCTTGATGAAACAAAGTTGTGTTGCAAGTTTCAAGTTCTAAGGATAATCCTAACAGGAGTTATTATATTTTCCCCATTATAAGGATTTCATAGAGATTTTTAGGGGTAGTTTCGAGTAATGGCTGGCTCGTTTTTTCAACCCGGGACAGGTTGGTTAGGTGGGTTGACTCGGTTCATATAATATCACTTTGCCGAGCCAGGGCCGGGTTGAAAAAGAAGAGCATGCGCATTGTGATCCAAAACAGAGAAAAAACAATAATGGCAAGCGAAGCAGCAGACAAGAAGTTTAAATGGACTTTAGAACTTGTGGGGCATATTACGTGGATTTTCCTGTTGGTGTTTCAAACGTTTTAGGAGTTTCCTTCGTTTTGTTAAAAAATATGTCAATATGTTCTGTATTAGGCGATTTCTTCGAAGCAATGATAGCCAGGAGACCCAGCGTAATTTTTCTTACCGCCGGGAAATCGGAATAGTTAAGGTGGGAAAAATTACGCTGGGTCTCAAACGATTTTTCTGCGGCCAAAATCTGGCCGCGCTTTCTGATTGGCTAATTCTATTGTTCTTTGCTCACGTGGTCCATGTTGGGGAAAGCCCTTTTCATCCGAATATTCCAGCGAGTGCTTTCACTCAACTATAAAGTAAACTATAAAGTTTTTACCAGAGTAAGATGTGGCCAAGCTTGGTAAACAACTCACAGATAAATTAAAATGGCCTCCGAAGCGATTAGTCACATTGTCCAATTTAAACTCGGGGTTTCCACTGAGTCATTCGTTTGCGTCTAAGCTTTAGTTTGAGAGAAACTCATTTTATCAACTCGAAGAAGAAAGCTTAGTTAACTAGGCTAAAGCAATGACAAATACAGAACACCTTGGATTTGGAATAACAAATTATTGGCGACCAAAATACTTAATGATAATTTTGATTTAATTTCGCTTGTTTGTTCACATCTTGCATCCGCCATTTTTTAAAAAATATGCGCACTTTTTTTCAACCCGACACCAGTGTAGGTCTTGACCCGGGTTGACTTTTATGAAGCCCCTGTGCACATTAATATAGTTATCTCGAGTTAACTAGTGTTATCCATGGATAACATTATTAATGTGCTCAAGGGACACGTATATGTGCACAATAATGGCGTTATCCTGAGATAGCACAAGTTATCTCGAGATAACTAACTATCTCGGGATAGCGTGCCAAATGTCCTCAAGAAGAGAAAATTTCTGTATAACGTGTGTTATCTCCAGTTTATAAAGCTACACGCGTATTTCTCGAACTTAAACGCGTTTTAAGTAACAACAAGAAGCTGCATCATCTTTAAAATAAATAAGCAAAATTATGATATAACTAGAGTAATGTATATATCCATATAAGGCTATGATACATCCATATAGGTGAGGCGCCTTAATGATGGTAACCTGGCTGCTAGCGTGATTGAATAGCCTAGCGCCCTTCATATCATAGAGTCAGTAGTAGTAAGTATAACTATTCCAATTTTGCATTGCACTGCCCATACTGTCAGAAAATAATTTTTAACCACAAATAATCCATGACAGATACTACTGCCGACTCTTGTATAATTTGTTTAACCTCGTGGTCTACCTCGTGGTTTGATAAATTCGTAATTTGAATACACGCGGGCAGAGCTATCTGAAGATAACGATCGTTATTCGCGGATAGATTATTATTGTGCTCTTTCTTGAGCACATTTGGCACGCTATCCCGAGATAGTTAGTTATCTCGAGATAACTTGTGCTATCTCAGGATAACGCCATTATTGTGCACATATACGTGTCCCTTGAGCACATTAATAACGTTATCCATGGATAACACTAGTTAACTCGAGATGACTATATTAATGTGCACAGGGGCTTCCATAGACTTTTCCCATATAATACGTAATTTTTACAAACGGATTGACCCGCCAACCGGGCCAACACCGAGCCAACTCGCCTCATATAATCAGGCTCTTAGATTCATACATCAAACAAACAACCTGTTAATACAGTCTTTTTTTAATTTTGTGCTGATTGACCTCTGCTTGAAACAGAAGCTTGTTAGTACAAGTCGAAAATTAAGAAGACTTTGACCGTAACATTAGCACCACCAAAACAGCATTTTCACATCGGATTAAGTTGGGAATTTATACACACACCAATTCAATGATGCTGAATATGATCTTAAAGTCAAAACATCAAAATTCTAACATTTTAAAAAACATGCAATTCAGGAAACGTGTATTAAATTTTAAAAATACGCAATGGCAATCTCTCTTACACACACATACTTCGTTATTCTTGGTTTGATTGACGTAAAAAAATTAAGAGGACAGCTGTATACGTTTTGAAGAAAACAAAAAAAACTGGTTGTATGAACCCATTCTCACAATCAAATTCCTGATTCGCGTTATTTTAATACTTATGGTAAGTCAGTGGAGCTAAATCGCGTTAATTGCATTTTTTTATAAGTTGCTATTGGCATTCGTGTGTTAAGTTCGTGATCGTTAACTTTATGCTTCGTTATTTTTCTGGAATAAAGTAGATAAATTTAGCTCTAAACTTTGTGCTATTTAAGAGACAGTAAAGCTGGATCGGAAAAATGTGCAAGCAATTTGTTAAACGAGGTATAGTGAACCGTTGATCATGCTTTTTGTTTCTTGGATTGAATCCTGTTCCGCATGCTCCTATGTATTTATGCCTACTGATTCAGAGAAATAGTGTCAGAGTCTAAAGTAATATATATGCTTAATATATTTATTCAACTTCGGGATGTACATAACATATACCTGAAATTAAAATTCTTCATTGCGTAAAAGGAAATCATAAAAGGTAAATAAGCCTAAAAAATTAGTAGCGATATTTTATCGTGCTGTATTACGATGATCGTCAAAAAGTATTATAAAAATGCGATAATAAATGTCACGTGATGGTCACAGGTGTTCTTCTAGTATCAAGTCCAGTAACACTCTGCGAGCTAACACTGCATATGTCGACATCGTGTATTAACGTTGATCCTGAACGTAAACTATCACAGATACTCGTCGACGACGACGTTAGCCGAGAATCAACATCAAGTAGTCGACGTAGTAATTCGGGATCGATGTTCGCGTGATTATCGTCTTCTTCTAATCGCAAACATTTAAGTCTTGCTTCAATGTCCTGTAATCTGCTAAGCATAGATCTTTCGTTTTGTTCGTCTTGCAGAACTCTTTCGCCACAATTAACTTCATTTTCACATAAATCATTTCGCAATGTTTCCGTTCTTACAGATTCAGCAATGATTGAAACATCATCAGAGAGTTGATCGTCTAGAATTGCAAACCGATAATCCTCATCGGGGAGATATTCCTTCAGCTTTGTATCGATTGACTCCAATGCAGTCTGTTCTTCTTTCGAGAATTGAAAGCCGCTGATTGATAAAGATGGAACAGTGAACGGATTATCAACTAGTAGCAAATCGCTATCATCAGCTAAAAGCTCGTCCAACCTTTTGCGTTCTTCTTCTGTTAACTGTATTAGTTCATTCGCTTGGGAAGCAAGTTGTATATTTCTTTTTATAAAATCTCTAGTCTTCTTTTTATCTTTCTTATCTGGCGTACCCTCCCTGGGCTCTTCACCTTTTCCCTGCTGCAGCAATTTTCTTTCGTCTTGATAAAATTCAGCATTTAGTTGAGTAGTAAATATTGAATCGATGTTTTCCTCGATAAAGTCAGGTCTATCAGTACTGCTGCATAAGGATAACAGTTGCTGCGAACCGCATATTTGTTCTGAACCTTTCTCTTTTAGTAACTCCTGGACTTGCGTTTGAAATTCTTTCTCAAGAGCACGTCTTTCTTTCTTTACTTCTCTCTCCTCTTCCATTTTTTTCGCTAAAACTTTATCCAGTTTTCGAATCTTCTTTAAGCCTCGTTTGACCTTTTGACCATTTTCTTTAACCTCCGCGTTTTCATTGGTGTCATTGGATTCAATTTCTGTTTCGCTCACAACGTCTTTTTCTAAAAGTATGGAGAAAAAAATTTGGAGCATAAATATTGTCTTAAGAATTGGGTTTTTCTACAAAGGTTTTTCTGCAAGCATTAAATGTAAAAGCGTGGTCACTGCAAAACTATATGAAAACTTATACACGTTAGGGATTACTATGTGTCAATAATCTTAACCCATTAAATGTTACCTTTGCTGTTATATTGTGGCATATTTTTTATGGTTATTTTTACTGCACACAATGTTGCAAGATATGGAGGTTGCAGCTTTTGTTTCCATTAATGTAAAGTGCTCATAAACATTCAAAATTCATTCAAAAGATATATAAGTCTAAAGCAGCTTTATGGCAGTCGAAATACTCTAACGTAATAATACGTCTCAAAAATTAATGCCATTTCCTTGTGTAACATTTCAACAGAAACAAAAAAACTTTGGGAGCGTAAATACTTTA
Source organism: Hydractinia echinata (assembly GCA_030067915.1). Taxonomy (NCBI): domain Eukaryota; kingdom Metazoa; phylum Cnidaria; class Hydrozoa; order Anthoathecata; family Hydractiniidae; genus Hydractinia; species Hydractinia echinata. Next base: position 1,013,598 of record JASGCC010000104.1, on the reverse strand, counting down.
AAGGAAGAAAGTGTTTGTGGAAGAAAGTTTTGCGGTTTTTGCGGTTTTGGCTCGAATCGCAAAAGTTTATTCCCGCAAAATGTTGTGATATTAGTGAACCGCAAAAGTTTTTTCCCGCAAAATGTTCATAATTATCCCAACCGCAAAAGTTTTTTCCAAAACATTTTCCTTAATTATTAGAAGAGAAATTCCTCCGAATTCCTTTGAATAACCAAATTACTTTCTATATATTAATAGACTTTTTGTGATCTAATTCAGAAAGAAAGAAAAAATGTTTTTTTTAAAGTGAACCATTCCTTTAACACAAATACAGTGAAAGGGAAGAGATTTTGGTACAAAGAAATATTCCAGAGAGAATTTACTTTGCCGAACTGACCCCACAAATTTTGTGCACAATTGTAGCTGGAACAAGCTATGTGATGGGACATTCCTACATTAACAGCTTTAACGATTCATTCTTTATTTCAGTCTTTTCGATACAGCATTTGTTTGAATCATAATCTGGTCTGTTAAGGTACTCCGAAAAATATTACTCACATTTCGCAAGCGCAAAAGTTTTTTCCCGCAAAAAGGATTAATTTTCACGAACCGCAAAACTTTCTTCCGCAAACACTTTCTTCCTTTAAAGTATTACGTTAGAAACACCCAGGTTTCAGACTAAGTGTTTATTTGAGCAGATCCTTATTTGAGAGGGAGCTTATTTAATTAAAAGGAATATTGTTTTATTAAAGGAATATTCCTTTTTCTTAAGTGAATTTGATGCTTTCAAAAAGGTATAAACATTTGCGTCATTTTATTCACTCAAAATCTTTAAGAAAAGCACTTTATCTTCTGAATAATGAAACCAAACCAATATTTTTTAATATTTTTGACGACTGTTTTTTTTTGCCATCACAAAATCCACATCAATTAGCTTTTAGCAGACTTTTGCAATCTTTAATTTTTAATCACCTTGTCTGGGCTTTAAAATCAACGCTCACAGAAAATTACACAATTGCAGAAAATGCAACATTGGACTCGTGTTTCAATGCATACAAAGTACATACGGCTTAAATTTTTATAACTTTTTTCAGAAGATAAAATGCTTTTCTTAAAGATTTTAAGTGCATAAAAATGCATAAAATACATATATTACAAATATCCAGTCCAAGTTATGCTAAAAATTCAAAATGCCATTTAAATTTTCTTCAATACCCTTGGATTGCAGAACTTCATCAGAACTTTCTTCATATTCATCTATATCTACCACATCCAACACCTCTTCAGAATATTCAAAAGTTTTTGTGACATTCTCTGGTGGTAGGTATTCTAATTCAGATACAAAACTGTCCCTGCAGCTACGAACTATACTTGATGATCGGCTGCTGCTTGATCCAGGTCTGGAATGTGGACTACCAGAATTGAATGCCATGAGATGTGTTAATTCTAGAATGATTACAAATCATTAATCAATTTCCAAACCAAAACAATGATAAGAATGGCAATTAAAGAAAAGACAAATAAAAAATTGTCAGGATTTTTTTCTTGTCAGTTAATGAAATGAAAAATAGGAATTAAAAACCAACTTCTACTTTTCATTGCAGAATGGTAAAAAAAGAGAGAAATAAAAAGATATGTAAATATATAGCATTTACTTGAATGAGCATCTGTGCCACTCAAACAATTTTGGGGCTTTAAAGACTTAACTACCTTCTGTCAATCAGGTTAAAAGATGCTTTCTTTAAATATATTTTATAACAATTTTATGTTATTCACAGACAACAGCTAATAGTTTGTTCGCATGATCATGTACATACCAGGATATATGTTTTTTGGACAGTGTTTTAGTAAGAATTTATTTATTAATGTTTTTGTATTGTCACTGTACTTTAAACTTTATCATGGCATTTTTTTGTTTCTGGCACTTTGGTCTGTTAATGTTAGTTTACTTTTCTGTTGCTAGGTTTATATTTTAGTTATAGTTGTTTTTTGTATCTTGTTTTAGCGTCTTGGATCTTGTACGATATTCTTGTGTGACAATATACAAATCCTTGTCAGTAAAAATCCTTACAGTAGTTTTGTTTGTTCTGCTGTAACATGCCCTATTAGGAGGATCCCTTGTTTGGTGCCATGTAAAAGGTAGATTATATATAGCTACATATTTTTATAAAAAATCAACACTTAAAATTCTTAATTGCAAATTTTATAAATAAAAACCTTGGTTACTATTTCAAACACATTTTTTCGGCTAAACTTTAGAATACCATTGCAAAAATTGATCTAAACAAGAATGAGAACCAACGAGCCAACAACCAATTTATCAGATTACTCGTTGGCTATGTTGGCTCGTTGGCTATGTTGCTTCGTTGGCTCGTTGGCTATGTTGATTCTTTGGCAAATTCTGATTCTTTCTGAACAAAAATGTGGTGTGGTTGACTGGTTAAATTAGCTGTTCTTTTATACTTTAAGCAAAACGAATTTTAATGTTCGACAACAAAAAATAGCTAGCTTAACTACCAAAACATAAATATAAACGAAAAACGAAACGAGGTGATGAATTAAAAAATGTCAACTTCAAAAATACGCCATCTTTGTTTATTTATCATTGCTTGATTACACGAGAACCCATAATCTTGAGATTACTCTCGGCTTTTTTATAGTAACTGCAACCACGACAAAAAACAATGCTAGCTCCATGCTCACCTAACAGTGCTTCCCATTCCTCTCATTCTTGGAAAAAATTCAAAATATAAACATAGCAGAAATCGAAGAGACGTCACTTTCTCGAGGAGATCATCCAGGGATAATCTCGAATAACCATGAAACTTAAAGTTATTTAAATGTACATATATACTACCAACGAAACTTGAGATGTTCATTGACAAAGAGCACTCGCAGTTTTTGCTAAAAGGACTTTCGTTATTGCGTCAAAATGAAGAGTTGTGTGATGTGGAACTTAAAATCGGAGAAATCTCAGTATTTGCACACAAAGTTGTATTAGCAGCTATAAGTGACTATTTTAAAGCAATGTTTACTGGGCGAATGGAAGAGAGCTTCATTAGAACTGTAAATCTTCATGATACAGACCCTAAAAGTATTGCAATGTTGGTTGACTTTGCATATACTGGACATATTAGTTTAACCGTTAACAATGTTCAATCATTATTAGTGACATCTAATATGTTAGGTGTATCAAAAGTTGTTAATGCTTGTTGTGACTTCCTTAAAAATCAGTTACACCCATCGAACTGTTTAGGTTTTTTTGACTTTGCTGAAATTCATTGTTTATCGTTGCTTAAATCATCATGCTTGGAATTTGTTCTGGAACACTTTGTTAAAGTAATGCATTATGAGGAATATTTATCTTCAAGTTCAAAAGTTATCAAGCAGATTTTGGTCAGTGACGATATAAATATTATTAAAGAAGAACATGTTTACATGTTTTTAGAACAGTGGGCTTTGCATGCGCCAAAGGACAGAATGAATGATTTTTATAAACTTCTTCTACATATACGACTATCACATGTTAGCACAAATTTTATAAACTCTCTTAAATTAAAATCTTTTTTCAGTTGCCCAGAGGGTTATCCTTTCCTTCTAAAACTTAACTTAACTTTAAACGTAAAAGAAAATCCATATAGACTGTTAGATCATGATTTAATTAAAGATGGCTGTCGAAGGCGAAGTAGTAATCATCTCATGGTAATTGGTGGCAAAGGAGGGTTGTTGCAAGCACTAGAGTCATGTAGTTTGTATGATGCAGAGAAAAATATGTGGAAACCTTGCAAGCCGCTTCATTATCCAAGAGTTGACGCATCATCAGCCACATTACATGGTATGTGCACATACTCTGAGTTGTTTTCTATATACAAATAGTGTAATTGTTAGTATAATAGTAAATATGTAATATTTTGTATTGAAGATATTTTTAGGCTTTTCTTGTCTTTATATACTATATAATTTATATACCATTTTATTTTAGTTTATTATGATGATTAGTGGATTTTTATAAGCATTATATTTGCACCTTTTATTTCAGACAAAATATATGTAACAGGGGGAATGACCTATACCTATGCAAACCAACAATCATCTCAGCCAGTGCAACGTCACTGCACTGCATCTGTTTTATCCTATTGTCACCACTCTGATAGTTGGACTTATGTACCTGAAATGAATAAGCAGCGAAGTTCTCATCATTGTGTATCTCATGGTAGGTAAATACCTCTGCAATAAAGCTATTAGTGATAAGCCATACTGGCTTTTAATATTTTATTGCTTTTTAATTGCTTCTTAAGCTGATTATGATCTCTATCCATGGTAATTAATATACATATACTTTTTAATACATCATTAAAAGCTATGATATAGGTGAATCACATGCATTAAGCATAGTAAGTCCTGGCCTGCTGTAAATGAAAATGAATAAAAATTTCAGTTTTTTTTTTCTTTTTATGTTAAAATGATTTTTCTGTGATGTAAATTTAAACTTGAGTTAAACTGATAAATAAAGCAGTAAAAAATAGGTTAAACTTAAAACAATAATTGTTTTTTTTTACTATTATTTATGTGGTCTAACAAAAATATGGCCCCACTTTAAAATTTATGTTGTTATAGATTATTTAATTTGTTTTTCTTTCTAAAAATATACATTTATTTTATCGTAATTTGATCAAGTGGTAATAGATTATGCTTACATAACAAGCAATAAAAACAAATTAAAGTTTCTAAACATTTTAAAGATAAGAAGTAAAAACATGTCTTACGTAATCTACTCTACAATTTTACGGTTTTGATAAAATTAATATATGGTACATGGATTGAACCTAGTATCAAGCATACGTTCATTCATACTCTATCCATGTTTATACTCTTTCACGGTTTAAAATCTGCACAGATTAAAATATATTATTCTCAAAAATTTGTTACTCGGTCTTAAAGCTATACTTCAAAAGTATTGTTACTTTGGAACATTCGTACTTTCCTTTGCTTTTTAATAAGTACATTTGCTGTTTTCTTCTCAATTGAAAAATGTTACAGTTCTGATTTTTTATTTAAAATTAAAGTTTTCACATTTTCACAAACTGAAACTTCCTTCGTAAATGCGAATCTCATTTTCAGTGATTTTACACAATCTTAAATTTTTCAAACTTGAAACGTAGAACAAATTTGGTTAATCTTTTAAAAAGTCCTTGCTATAAGGAAGCAAAGACTTGGGGCTTTGAGGCACTCAGATGAGTCAAAAAAGACACTAATGTAGTTAATATTGATCGTTGTATGTGTAAATATCGATATATGACAAACGACAGTCAACTGTCAATTTTGTGCTGACATGAAATGCCATTTTCATGCCTGTTTTGTTAACGCATCAACCTCCGTGTTGACAGCTAACATAGATAGGAAAGGCTTTATCTCTAATGGAAATAAGATCTTGTGCTAAAATAAAAAGCATTTTAATTTTGTTATTTAAGAATTAAACCAACAATCATTATTATTTCTTTATTAACAATATATTTCGGATAAATTTATCCATAATCAGGTCTAAAAGCAAATTAAAACGGTTAAAAAACGGTATAAAATAATCACAACACAATTTTAATTTTGGCTTTAACTCTTTTTCTTGCCTTTGAAAACTGTTGTCATCGTGTATTATTTATATCAAATATTTTTTATTTTAAGTCTTGTATTATGAATGGATTAAATTATTTTTTTTTCTTAAAGGTGGACTTCTATACGCTATTGGTGGTTATAATGGTCAAGCGTGTTTAAAGGTAAAATCAACTTTTTTTCTTGTTTTGTATAAAGTTTCCTTCTCATTTTTCTATGATTATTTACTTAAATTTAGCATGGTAACATGTTTCAACTGATGACATGTACTATAATAATTTTAAGAAGAAAATATCTATGTGGTGGGAATGATAACTTTTGAGTTGCCAAAGTCATCAAAATACCTTAATTTTAAAATATGAAACACTAAAAACAGTTGTTTTTATTTTTACCGCATTATATACAGTATATCTCATAAATTTGGCAACCTTAGTAAATTTTTAGGTGAAAAAATGCAGCCATCCCAATGAGAGTGCCAGTAGGCTGCCACACTTTTGTGAAAATATGAAAAACCATGCCAAATGTTTTCTCAGTATTAGATCGACTTCTCGGCTTAAGAATTTTGGCGCCGATAACTGCGCAGAAATTCTTGTAACTCCTTGCTTTGATGTTCATTGGCATATATGTCATATCCTGAAACATTGTGATGTTAGCTTGCAATCATGTTATCTAAAATGTATTGGAAAACGCTTTGGGTATCTGAAGAGTGTACCTAATAGTCTTAAACATGAGTTATATACTTTCTTCCTTCCTTATTAGTCTGCGGAGTGCTTTGATCCCAAAACGAAAAAATGGACAACAATTGCCGACATGAAATACAGTAGAAGCTCGTTCGCAGCGGTAACTTTAGAAGAGTTTATCTACGTTCTTGGAGGGCAGGGAACGGCTCACTTGTGCACTGTGGAACGATATGATACAAAGTTGGGCAAGTGGGAAATGATGCCGGCGATGAGCACGAAACGTATAAACTTCGGTGCAGCGCAGTTGCATGGTTTCATCTTTGTCGTAGGTAAGATTATTTTTTTAAGCTTTTTAAATTTACTCGCTAGTCTGTGGTTTTCCTTTAACTTACAAGCTTTTCGTTTAATCGAAATAACGAAGGCTAGGTTCAGAAGAAGTATCTTTCAGTTCTATTCGAGTTTGGCACAAGGTCTGTAATGCCTTGTTCACACTGATGGTGCTAACGCCGTTAGCACCATCAGTGTGAATAAGGCTTAAATAAATACAAAATAACAGACCTAAACGCCCAAACGCCTTTTTGTGGTTCATTTAATAGGTAAACATTCTAATCTAGAAAATTTATTTTTCAGGTGGACACGATGGTCAAGACTATCTACGCAGCATGGAAAGATTTGATACTGTATTGAGTGAATGGTCTGTTGTTTCTCCTTTATCTTCTCCAAGAACAGGCATTGGTATTGCAGTTGTGCAAAATCAGATTTTCGTGTTGGGTGGTCACGACGGCAACCGATATTTAAACTCTGTTGATCGGTACGACCCGCGTGAAGATACCTGGTCGAAAGCTAGCGACATGATAAATCCTCGATGCTATATGTCGGTCTCTGATGTTTGGATTTGACGCTGTAGTGCCTTGACGTTCTCCTACGTAGGTGCTTTTGTGGGACGAATGATTAAGTTAAATAAAACTTCGACAAATATCGATCGGGATTGAATATACATGATTAAGCAACTTTATGTCTATAAGAGGGTACAATTTTTTGTTTTGTTTCTTTGATCAAATATTCCTTATTTCCACCATTTCAGTTAGCCATTTCTTGTTTTTGTCCTTTCCTAAAGGCATGTCACTTTACAGTACACATTTGCTAATTCGAATGTTATGTTGAACGCCACCATTTTGAATAAATTTCTTGGTCCCTTGTTTTTCTACTGCTTGATTCGAACATATTTTACGCCCTTTTGCGTGTTCGAATTAGCGCATGTGTACTATGTGCATCTCGATAACCCAGACGACAAGAAATGCTGCGAGTCTTATTCTCAAAATTGTAAATAGTGTACATTATTAGAGGTGGGTAGTTATGAAGTGTATTATATTTTTTGATGGTAGGGAAAACTTGTGATCAATTTATAGATTGCTGTAATATTTTTTTTCTTCTAAATCTTAAAAGCAAATTCGTTTTCAAGTTAATAAAAATTTAGAATATTCTTTCCTTAGTAATCTGAGCATTATTAATTTTTCATTGAGCTAATCACTGTGAGTACGGCCTTCGTGCACACGATATTGTGAAGAGAATTATTGCGATGCGACAGAATTTCCAGCCAATCACCAATATGTCAACATGTTATTTTTTTTTTAATTCTGCCAAATTGTGTCGAAAACGGAATGAAACGTAGTCACACCCAGAAACCACCCAGGATACACGTTCCAGAAAATCGGCGCTCGAGCAAACCGGGGAAACAATTTACAACGCGGCAAAAATATCTATCATGATCGCAAGATAACAGGCAGTTTGTCAAACCACTGTTCTGATTGTCTGAAAAGTAATCAAGCAGACTTTTGGCAAGTCATAAATCGCATCAGGATTTTTAAAATAACATTTAGTTGAATAGGAAAAATGCTCGAACATTTTTTTACAGTTTATTTCAAGATAAATTCCTGTGTGACCGCAACAAATAAATGCAAAAATATCTACATGCAAAATTTTACTAAAAAACCGCCAAGTATAAACATTAAAAGCATAAAAAAATTATTTCCAAAGAACATCCACAAATAAATATTAAAAAGAAAGCTAACAGGACCCTATTAACGGGGTTTGGTGCTCAAACTATTTCTTAAACTAAGAAAGCTTTTTTCTATCGATAGTTGATCAATTCGATTTTTTAATTCCTTAATTATTTTGCAAGCAGGTACTTGTCAGAGAATTTTTATCATTATTGGCGGTTCACGGCTGATAAAACTTAGAATTTCGAGGTTCACTAAAAAACCCTGATATTTTATCAGCAGAATTCCCGAATTTATCACAACTCCAGTAACATTTATAAGCAAAAAAATAGATTAAAAAACCGTGGTCGCCCTCCACTGTTTGTATAAAACGCCTTCTCTAAAGCGACAAGACAACTACAGATGAGCACCAAAAATATTGCCTATAATAATCTCGCGTACATAAATGTAGCACATCTAACCAATAACGTGTGAAGAAACTATCACGTGACGAAATTGTTATCATAAAAGATTACATGACAATATATATTATGTTAACCCAGGGTTGGTTGATCAAAAGCTATTAAAAGAAAAGCTCAGATACGAGTTGGAACACAAGAACTGGCATACTTCAACATTCTGAGCAAAATATTTAAACAGGTGATGCAAATAAAAACGAGAAATGAAGGAAAGAGAAACAAACATAACACTTGACTCAACAAAAATAATTCTAAATAACAAAAAAATTTATAGTGGAAAATTTTCATGTGCTCTACTTACGAGTGCTTGTCGAACAAAAATCCACTTCTATCAGACAGGGAAAGTAATTCTTCGCTCAGTGGTCATTTAAATTTTGATTTTCAAAATGCGTTTAACCGAGAATGAAGACTGTTTATTTTGAATAGCATTAATTTTGCGGTAGTCCATCAACCCTGTTGCAAGATTTTAACATTTTTTTAATTTTTTTTTTGTCACACAAAACCGAGTAACAAAATATGGATGTCACTATTTTAGGAATCGGTTTTTGGATCCACATTCTAGATTATGAGGTTTTCATTTTCTTGGGTTATATAAGAAACTTGAGGAGGGTGTCTATTTTTTTAAAAAAAAATTTTTAGGTGTGGTCACCCTATCAAATGAAAAAACCCTATTGCTAAGAACAGGATGTCTAACATGCTTTCAATATTACGATACGTACCAGCATCACAACAACATCAAAATCTTCGACTTTAAATAAAAACACCAAATAATTTTAAATTAAATAAAAAATCATATGACTAGTTATAATTCTTCCGATTTCTTTAACTTGGCAGCTTTCACTATACCACCTTCTAGAAATTTTACGTACGCGTTTGTAAGTGGATCGTCGTACACCATTCTACAAGAAGATCAAAATGAGCATGCTAAATTTCTAGAACACTTGATAACCTAATTAGATATTCGAAACCAAAAATGAAATAGAATAGCTGTAACACATGCTTTTAGCATACACGTGCCACTCACCCTTCGATCATACTGGTGAATGAATTTGTAGTGTCTAATAATTCATTGGCATTGACACCGCTTACAAAGCGACCATTTGCGTCCAAAATCATTGACTGCACTGGAAAACTACATAAAGAAATCGAACAATAAATTAAAACCACATACCAAATGCTATCCAAGTCACACAATTCATCTGATAAATCTTAAAAATCGGAGTTACAAAGAAAATCAGACCATTTGCAAGGCCACTTTTTATACTTGAATTTAAGAGATACTGCCGGGTTTAGATGTTATACTGTGACACACAACACGCGAAATTAAAAGACCGCGCTTGCGAGTTCAAAACCCTTAATCAGCCCTTGATTGGGCTTCGTATTTTACAGTAAAAGTCAAGGCAGGTCTTGTATCCTCACACATATTTTACTTTTTTGCACACCATGGTTCAGGAAGCAACATTAGAAAATGTTAAAAAGTCAACGACTAATACTCACTGGTAATTGTCTAATGCTGTTTTAGCATTCTTTGCGATCTGTGGATCGGAGCTATTTGCAACAAGATCCTACATAAATGGAAAAGTTGTGAACACTTTACTTAAACGTGTGGACACTTTACCTAAACGTGTTCATTATTTAAAGAGTAAGAAAAGTCAAATAAAATGATGAAAATCTGTTCAACCTGTTCAACCTGTTCCGTTTTTCACAAAAATGTAATAACTAACCATAAATGTAAATAACTAGGCACTGCATTTCTATCAATAGAGGATTATTCGGTTAGAAAGTTTCAACATAGAAAGTTTCAACATAACACACATTTTATGCTTCAACAAAAAGTTATTTACTTAAGCCAAACCGGATGAAAATGTACTGAATGTAATGTAGTGAAATTGTAAATCGTAAAGTGACATAAACAGACATAAACAAAAATAAAAAATACCTCTAGATCAACAACTAAAGACCAAGTACTGACAAATTTCTTTGACAATAACTTGATGACGGGCGAACTCTCGAGTGGACCTTCACGAAGAGTTCGCCCCGAACCTGAAAACGAGAGAAAAACATCATAAATTCTCAACAAGTCAAGACAAAAGGTATTTCGAACTCAACACACTCTTTCATCAAGGAACAGTACGAGTAGTAGATACAATTTAAAGAGATCTAACCTCAGCAGGACTGGTCGTCGAGAGAGCCCCATAATAAAATATGATGAATGAGCTTCTCCTCTGACTTGGCGACTTCAAATGTTTTGTTGAACGGTAAGTAGGGTATCTGCAGGAAAGAATCAACACAATCGAAAATGTTGCAATTCAAATTTCGGCTTAGCACAAAATGGTAGTTGACCTATTTAATCCTTAACATTTGTCCCAAGACTGTCAATGTAGAATGCGGTATAGATAACACCGTTCTCTATTCAGAAGATTTAAAGACTGCCGTTGCGCATTAGAGAAAAATATTTTCCACACCGTAAAATAGTTTGGTTTTCATGATAAGAACAATTAGTGTATTCAGTACATCTTGTGTTCTTAAGTAATAGGAGTTCCTCTTGGCTTGTCAACAATTAATACAAGGCTAAATAAGATCTTGTTTCTTGGCATAACATACAAATAGACTAACCTCCTTAAAAGGATAAAATTCTTTCTCCAAAACGCTGTATGCTTTTTCCACTGACATCTCTTCCGTCCATGTTAAAGAATCCACATCAAACGGCAGACCGTCTGGTTGAATTTTATCCAGAGTGGTCGATGGCTGTGTTGATACAATTCTCATCTCATCCACAAAGCCTAAAAGAAAAGAAAACCCTCGTGTTTAACATTAAACTTTTTTTCATTTGTATAAAAAAAACAAAATACTACAATTCTTCATGGAGCAAGTAAACAGTCTTTAAAATTCGCTTATCGCAGTTTTACATTTCTACATTACAGTACCGCCCATATCGAAGTTCGAGGGAGTCAAGAATTTAACATTATGTTGACGTAAGCATAAATTAATATTATGGATCTGTAAACATGGACAAAGAAACTTTGACAAGTTTAATGTGCGCGCCCAATGTGAAATAAACGTGAGTGATTGCTTATGAGTACGATCTTCAAAATCTGACACGAATATGTTGCGCACAATTGTAGTAAGTCAACCCAATAAAATCATAACAAAAGTCTGTTCAAATCTTATCCATGCGAGATAAACATTTTATCGTTTTACTGTTATATTATTTTATTATTAAATTGCACAAAACCTTTATATAAAAACAAGGCAAAAGAAATGAAACTTTGAACTGAGATTATACCTATGTCAACCTCCTGTCCATGTGCATCATTGACAGCTAAAAGACATTAGTTTAAACATCAACACCAGGAATAAAAAAAAAATGTATTAATTACTCGTTCTACGTGTAACAGAGAACAATCCAATCAACACACAAAGCAAAAACTAACTTATATTATCCTCAGTTGGCCTTTCAGCTGTTATCCATTCCATATCTAAGAACAAAGAGTTGACACAAGTCCATAAAGATAGTGTAAACAGTACTAGAAACTACAGCAATTAATGAAGGCATCTTCTTCACAGCAATATAAATACCAACCTATGTTTAATTGAATGTGGTTCGGCAGATGCATGTCAAAATATTCAATATGGCTTCCATCTTTTTTGATGACAACACGACCGATGAATGACGCAGGCGTGAACCAAAATGGAAATCGGGGTGGTTCATTCAATTGGAACTCTGGATGAAATCTGTGAGAATGGAACAATGTTTAGACTAGCATAAATTTAATGAAATTTCGACCATATAAATATTTCCTCTAAAACGCCTACCAAATAAGCAAATAATTAAAGAGATCTACTAATAGTCATAAATTGTGTTAACATTTTTCATTGAAATGCCTGACTGTTTCATGTTTTTCCTGCCCCTTGCTCGGTTTTATGGTGCTAAACAAACCCTGCTACAGAACAGCCTTGAAACCAACAAAGGAATTATACCTGAACATGATGTCATAATAATCATCGTTCACAGCACGTAAACAGGCTACAGCACCACGTGGTGGAAATCTCATGTGGAGGAACGGTCGTTTGTGTAACATACTCAACAAGTAAAGAAGGAGGGTTTCTGTTTCGTCGGTAGGAACTGGTGGAAGGTAGCGATAATGAGCAAGATGTAAACCTAACAGGTAGAAGCGATAGGACAATACAGCATTACTTGTATTATAGAGCTTAAAAAGTTGGCTAACAAGTCTTTTACAAAGCTCTTTCCGTGTCTCAGATTTAATTATGTTGCATAAATTATGATTTCATATTTAAGTAATAGCAAATTTTGACATTTTCTGTCATCAGTAATTTTAGACCGACCAGTGAAGGGATGGGCCATTCAAACTTTATCATTGCATAGATATTATAAAGGTGAATTGATTAAAATAATTTTTTTTGCCAAAACGACACTCGTTTGCTTGTCCAAGGCCTTTTTTTTTCCAATGACCCAATAACTCGGGATCTGTAACTTGGTTTGCAATAAAATTTTCTGGGTAAGCTTGTATAGGCCCTATATATTTACTCACAACACAATTTTAAATCTTCCTAATTCTAAAATGTTACAAAAACCTCAAGCTAGCACTCAAGCTGTCATCGAGTTGTCAGAATTGATGTAACATAATAAAGCACAGTACAACCATGATTTTTTGAACTGCTACTGGACTGACAAAATAATTCGAATAATTGGGTTTCGAAAAATCAAAGTTTCTAGATAAGGTTAGATTTAGGAAGTTGGGAATGGTACCTTGAGAAAGATGTTTTCAAATGGTGATATTTAGAAAAGATATCCTTTCAGAAAATATGTTCCAATTTTTTTAGGATTCAGCATAAAGGTTTTAGAAAATCGAGTTCATTCTTTTCAATGGACATTTAAAACGGTTCAAAAAATCTAGGTCCAAAGTAATACAATGAAATAATCTGGGTTTTGGAATTTTGATTATTTTTGCGTAAAACAAATTTGGACAGTTATCTCAGAAAATTAAATTCGCTTTTGTTAAAATTTATTGCACAGAATTTGAGCAGCATCAGAACCTCACCCAGTTTAAATACAAACTCTTTCTACTTAAGAGCAAGAACTTGCATATTCCTATACACGCAAAAAATGACTTGCAATATTTTTAATCCAATGCCTCCATCTTCCATAAAGCTATGGTAAAAATATGTATTTTCAACTCTAAAATCAAGAGTCATTACTTTTACAACTGTTACAAATAAACAACCTTTTATACAGAATTAAAAATGATTAAATATTAGTATCAGACGGAGCTAAATACAAACATTCTGTCAATCAAATATCAGTTGTTTAAATGAGACCGTACCGTCGTCTGATCCACCTAATACTGTAGGGATAAGATCCCATGTCTCTCCAGTCACTATTGTACTTGAAGAGTTTGGTAAAAGAACACTGAAGTTAGAAACAGAAAAATTGGCGGACTCTATGGTAGGATGCAACCACGAAGTCAAACCATGGATATGAAACAATCCTTGTGGGTCCTAGAATATAATAAAAAATGTTAAAATCATTGCAAAAGGGAGTTTAAAAACGATGTTAAGTAAACTTTCATGGTCTTAAATACTAATATAACGAAAACAATGATTTGTCATCATATCAGTAATTTGTCATCGATTTAAAAATATTTACAGTAGTCTCTCCTGTTTCTCTCCTTTATCTATAAAGGAGAGAAACAGGAGAGACACCCAAAGGCAATGTCAGAATAAATTCATCTGTATTAGATAGAATAGAAATAAAAGTATATATATATGCATACGTACATTAAAACCTGGATCTTCTTTAAACTTCTTCATGGTGTTAATATCCATTGGTTTGAGCAATGCCTTTACATTGATCACTTCCTCTTCTTTTGTAAATTTCTGTGCAGCCAGTGCAGCTTTTACATCATCATGAAACTAATGGAACAAACAAAGAATGTAGTATGGCAAACAAGGTGTACCATATTTTTACTATTTACTGAACCCCCTTTTAAGAGCTCCTGTTCCCTGTAAAAAGTGCTCAACCTATTTTAAATAATAATCCACGTTCCTTTTCTGCCTCCTGAGCCCACTCCAATAAGCACCCACACCATCAAATAAGCATCAAGCACTAGTATCAGAGCTACAGCCATATTATTTCTTGTAAGCGTCCAATGATAAGAGAAAGACATAAATGCAATTTAATACGACCGAGCTAGCTACAAGTATTTAAAACCGAGTTTCTTTACGCGAATTGAAAGGGAATGAAGATTATGACATGAATAAATGTCACACTATAATTTTTTGACTATTCTACTTGTTTCCTTGTTACCTTTCAAGGGGTCTAGATACCAATCAAAACCAAAATAAATCAACAAACAAAAAACACACTTGTTATGCAAAGCTGACTTACGCTTTCAAGTTCCATGTCTGTCAAGTTTAAATTATTAGTGATAGAACCAGCTTTAATATCATAAAACGCTTTTTGGAATTCAAACGGTGTAAACATGCCATCTTTATCAATATCATATTCTTTAAAGATTTTTAAAAGGTGTTCACTGACAGGTCCATGGGCCATCATTGTCAGTTCGTCATCAAAGAAAGGATGAAATACATTGAATATTATAGCAACAACCACTGGTATCAAAATAAGCAAGCCAGCAAGCACGTACATTGGCCATTTCCTGCTTGGTGCAGCTGGTGGAGGTAGCAGAACATACTGAACTGGAGGCGTTTGTGTGTCTATATCACGATTGTTTAGTTCCGGGTCAGGTGGTTTACTATCTGCCATTTTTTTACATAATAATTTTCCTACAATTTCAGAAACTAATTAAAAAGGCTTTATTTTAGAAATAATAGAAAAAGGATTTTACTGACACAAAACATATACGCCTTTATTCTTTCCTGTCATTTTCTCTGGTCACACATTAAAAACAACATCATTGAACAGGTATGACATAAGGAACAAGACATGCAGATCAACAATAAGCAATACAACAACGAATAAAAGAAGTAATATATATTTATATGACCCATTTGCATATCACACACCTTTTACAATTTGATATAAAAATTTTAATATAAAGACATTTTTTACAATGGGTAAACTAACTCTAAAATCTCAGTGCCTCATACTGTCTGTAAAAAACAATTAACTCTAAATATAACCATTTCAAATCACACAAAGCTATATGCCACAAGAAGTTGCGTGACTAAAGTTTTAGGTTGTTACTAAACAAAGATCAATTTTAAGTAAAATTGTACAAGCAAATAATATACAATAAGAATCAGGGAGTAGCAACATAACACAGTAAAACAAAATACTACGAAGTGTGTGTTCACCGGTGCCATGTTTGAGGAAAGTCGGTAATAAGCTAGACAGTACCTGCATCCAATCAATTTTTATACTAGAAACTTTGATTTCTTAATAGCCTAAGAACAGTTTTTGTTTGCGTAAATAAATTTTAATGAAACACTGCAAAAACAAGCTATATGGAGGACGGAAAAAAATAATCAACTGTAAAATATGAAAGAATTTCCTTTAAAATAAAACATTCTAATTGACAACTATGGTAAGTAGCTAAAATAGAATTGATGAGACCTTCTCGTATCTTAAAAACGTTTCGGTGGAAGTGTTAGTTGTAAATTCTTGATTTTTCCACAATAATGGCCAGAGGGCAATGAAAGGTTATTTTTTCACCCTTTTATTCTTTGTGAAAATATCTCATGGAAATTTTGTAAATATTATATCCACCAATGATAACAGAATTCACAATTGGCTACGGCCCATATACTTATGCAGGATGTACTTCATGATTATTTTTTATATTATTCGTTATACTGATTGAACATGACATTTTAGTACTTAAAAACTTATGTTTTCGGGCCATTTAGAAACCTGAAAAGACTTGTTTTTATCTGAATAAAAGCAGCTCTTTTAAGCCGCATTTTCTTGATGAAGAAGGCTCAAGCAAGATACTGAAAAAAGTATTAGTAGTGAGATTTACACAATTTTTTTAGTCTTAGAATTCTCGCAAATTTCTCAAGAAAACATTTTTGACTTTATTTATTTCATTCCAACCAATCGTCTTATGTAATGTAAATATATTTCTCTATTTCAGTTCTCAAAATGGGTAGACCAGTCTCAACCGGTAAAAGTCACAATAAGAAAGTCTTAACTTACCGATCAGGGCAAGAACAGGGAAATAAAAAAGCTAGATCGTCCGGAAAACAAACAACCTTAACGAAACATTTCAAGACAAGTCTCTCAAAATAAAATAAAATAAAGATGACGAGGCCGGTCCATCTAACCATAACGTAACAGGAGGCTAGCAGCAGACAACGATAGTGCTAGTGATAGTAATAGCTCACATTATGCTGGTGAGTGCGCTAATGAATCTACAAAGATTGACGATCGATCTTTCTTAGCTTGGCATCGCAACAAAAGTGGGAAAACTTATACCCTTGTTTATTTTACTCTGCAAGCAAGCAGGGATGGCTATGCAAAGTATGTGGTGAATATAGCGATCATGGCGATGCATTTTGGCGAACAGAAGCAGTAAAGATGGGTGAACATCCTGAACGTCTTTTTTCTGAGCATATGAAAAGTGATAAACATTCAAAGGCCTTAAAAAGGTGCATGTATGGGCTGGAATTTCAAAGCGCGGCCCCACAAACATAGCTATATTTACGGGAATTATGAGGAAAGAATTTTACGTTGATGAAATATTACAAAATCTTCTTCTTCCTTTTTTACAAAAGGTTTTTCCTGATAATCATCGTTTCCAACAAGATAATGACCCAAAACATACAAGCAAGTTTCTCCCTCTTTCTACTTTGTTGTCTGTTATACACGCGAGGCCGGATTTTCACCTATAATAAACTTTTTTTTAGGTAAATATGCTATCAATTTTATCAATTTTATCAAAGAAAATAACATAAATTATTGGCCTACTCTAGCAGAATCACCTGATATGAACCCAATAGAAATGATGTGCATGAACTGAAAACTCATATTAGAAGACGCATGAAACCAAGTAATAAAGAAGAACTTGTTAACGATATTAGTGACTTTTGGAGCACGGTGGATTATCATAAATGCACTAAGTACATTAATCATTTGCAAAAGGTATTACCGATGGTCGTGGAAAGACAAGGCAAAGCATCGGGACATTGGTAGAACAAAAATCATATTGTACAGGTTTTTTTATCTTTAAGAACCTAGTTTATAAGAACGTTGAGCCTGAGATTTTGTCAAAACTTAAAAACATATTCGAACGTACTCGACGTAAATGCCTTTTTAGATTAGAAGAACAACATAATGTAAGTCTAGAATTACTAAAAAACAATTACTTCTGAACAGTTTTTCCGCTTTTTATGTATTTTTTTACAATAAGTTAATTTCAACACCGTCTATTTGAAAAAAATTTATTTAATTTCGCAACTTTTTGAAAGAACACAATACAAATAAGAACATTTAAGGCTGAATAAGTGTAAACAAACAAGCCGTTCAACCCCAGCTGAAATTTGGACGTTTTTAGAAAAAAAGTGTCAGATTTTTATGTTGTTTGATAATCTTATCTTTGACGTGTATTTAGTGTTATAATATATAAAAAATGTTTTTTTTTTTTTGTTTTCTCTGCAAACCTCCAAACCTCCTCCATGTAAGTCAGAGACAACCTTTACACCTTAGCATTAACTCACTTGAAGCCTGGTGTTTGTATTATGAGTTTCTTTTCTCTCTTATTCAAATGCTAAAATAATGTCTCTTTTTTTTAAATAAACAACCTGATAAACGAATAAAGGTAATTATAATGATAAACCACCATGCGAAACACCAGCAAAAATATTATTGCAATGTTACCGCTTTAATTTACATTTCGCAATTTTTATGTGAAGTGTGCGGTTTTCTAACAAGGACTGGTTCGGGTATAAATACGAAGAAAAAACAGTTGAATTTCGTTATCTTTGGTCTTAACATCTCAGAAAGTACTTTCCGTTGGATAAAACACTGATGGTTTTACCTACTAAATTTATACTTGATACAATTTATAAAGTTGGTTCAACAGTTGAAATACGAATATCACCATCAAGTACAGTTAGCGAATCAGCGGAGATTATTTATTTAGATGGTCAGATTTTTCATAAATTCTCACATGTTGTGTATTTATTATTTACACGCTTTTAAAGTTTATTAGTTGCAATTCTTTATCTTTAGATGATCCCATTTTTTTGAACGGTAAATCTCTTGAGTATTACAACGATCCAATGAATGCAGATAAATTTGATAATCAAGCTGAAATAAAATCTACAGTACAACTAAAAAAGGAAAACCTGAAGAAAAACATACAGAAGAACAAACATCCAGGATTAAAAAGAAAAAGCATCAGAAAAGGAATTCAAAAGAAGCAAAAACTGAAGAAGCCTCGAGAAAAGACGCAATAAAGAAGGATACAATTAAAAGCGATGAGACAAAGACAAAAAAAGAGAGAAAAGAAAACAACAACAAAAGCTTCCGTTACTAAAGAGCTGGTAAGCGTATGAGGATCCTGGGGCTTCTTTTCTGCTTTAACAAAAAAATAGGGTTGGTTAAAAATTTATGGCGTTTTCTAGCTTTCTAAATAAATTTTTTATATGCTTATTTTATTTACTAGGCATCTATGGTTAAGATCACCGAAGTGAACGGAAATTTAATTCTGCCTTGTGCGTGTCCAACATCGACCTCCACAATCTTGGCACAGACGACTTCACTGTCAAAAAACACTGTACAATCTATGATGAAAAAAACAGAAAAACACCTATCGACACTAGAAAACGAAATTTATACACTATTTTTTTCACTACCTGGCGCATCAATAATAAAACTAAGCCCGTCACCACCAAACGAGTTGAAGCGTTATAAAAAAATCAGGAATTTCTGCAGTCATTGATGACAGTTAAAAAACGATCGTAGGTCAGATGCTGTAAGCATCCAAGAACGTATGATTGGGAAAGTGGTAACGCTTTTAACAACCCCACCGGTTATACGAATCGCCTAGGCGAAGAAGCTTCCCAAAGTCGCCAATTCCATTGACATCAGCATGGGCATCAGTTTTGACGGCTTCATTTTCATCAGCTTCATTTACAAAGACCGATACAGAAAGTGCAAGGATGCAATCAAAGAGGCTGGACACTGCAAGCAGCTTTTTGATTAATTTTATACACGTTTTTCCAAAGATAAATCTTTTTTTGTAAGCTATACATGCTTCTTGAAACATATTACTATCTCACCTGCGAGTATAGTATTGGTTTCCAACTCCTAACTAACTAACTAACTATGTCCCAAATGGTCAATTGCAACGTCATCAACAAGCTTTTTGTTACAAATTTTTTTTTTTTTAGAAAAACAGCATTCGGGTTAATTTGAACCCACGACCTCTGGGTTCATGTTACGACGCCTTAGCCAACTGAGCTATTACGCCTTAAGTAAAAAAATTTAATTTGATGGCTTTTATATTAATCATTTGTGAAACCGGTTCGACGGCTGGCGAATTAACGCAAACCGATCGACGGCTGGCGAATTAACGCAAAATGATTTATTGATGCGAAATACAAAAGTTTTTTAGAATTTTTTTTGCGAAATGATTCCTTTCATCGAAATAAAGTTGTGTTGTGACTTTCAATTTCTAAGAATAATCCTAATGAATTTCGCCATTGTAAGAATAAGAATTCATAAGAATTTTTAAGCGGTATTTTTGAGAAATGGCCAAAGGATCTCAGAGGTATGGGACCTTAAAATTTCACATGCAGGTGTCTAATAGATAAATATAAAAAGTAAGTAAGTATCATATCCCTCGCGGCAGGAACAGCTGTAAATCAATTTTTAGGTTTTTTGAAATGACTCCGTTAATAAATTAAAAATATATTGTTGCAGTGATGTTAATTGACATTGACATTTATGCAGCCCCTGCATCTTGTTTTATACTTGAAAAACGAAAAAACGTTGACATGATTTTCGCATTGGAACCTTGATGCCTCAATGAATGAACTATAACCTGGCCTAAATTACCCTGAAACAAAAATATTTACAAACCCTGTGTACGAAGTTGTTAATTTTTCTGACTGAAGTTGTCAATTTTTCTGACTGAAGATTTGATCTTCTTTTAACAAACACCATCAGCTCTTGTCTGCAAATGCAAACGTCGCTTGTTTCTGCATTCATGCACAAAATGTGTCACATATATTTAATTATTTTAAGAAACTGCAAATGAAACAAAGAAGTTAATAAATAAGATGAATAATAAGATGAATAAAAAGATGCTAGAGTTTTTTAAGAATTCCTGCCATTTTTTAAAAGAAATAATTTAGTAAACATACTTTCTTATCCTTACCTTGCAATTTAAGAAATTATTTCTTTTGAGATTATCATTTAATTTATTTTTTTTCTTTAGGCTGTGACTTAAGAACAGTATAATAAAATTATTTCTTTCAAGATTATCATTTAATTGATTTTTTTTCTTTACGCTACAATTTAATAAGAACAGATATTTAATTACTTTTAACACATCGCGATGCATTGAGACTGCCTATCGAGGAAGCGCAATAAGGTTCATGCGATAGAAATTTAGGAGCAAAAAAGCTATTGATGTTAAGATGAAAGGAAAATAAAATGTCAGGACAAGACTATATTAAAATAACAAATCCTCATTGTTGATTCTTTCCATTGCCACAGAAAAATAATGTCATCCTCTTCAGAAGTATTACCTTCTGCATGCAATGCAGATGATTAATTTAATGAAAGAACAAGCATATGATATACAGAGCCCACAAAAAATGCACATAGCCCACAAAGAATTCTTTACTCTTTACTCCTGGGTTTTTGTCTACTTTTTATATTCAAACTTTGAAGGCATCTTGATAAAATCATGTTTGAGATAAATCACTCATCAGTTAAAGTCAACTACAGGTGTTTACTGCAGCACATGCTCTGAAAAATTCCAGACTTAGTTATCGAAACAATACGTTGGAAACTGTACAAAAGGAGTAAAAATCATTTTATATATTTCTAACAAACCTTTAACTTATGAGAATCTTGAGACAAACATTAATTTGTTAATGCATAGGCAGTGACAATGTTCACATTTTTCACAAGAAATAATGGTGGTTGGTTATTGCTTGCATAACAACTTTCACAAACACAGCACAGGCACTTCTTTGCAGAGGTTTATGCTACATACAAAAAGCAGCTGTACAAATTAAAAATGCTTACCTTAAAATGGGTATATATACTAGCCATAGTTACCACTAATGCGCTCCGAATTGCTAATGACGATTTAAAAAATACGAATTTAGAACAGGATCGAAATTTAAAATGGAAAATGGTGGATGTTTCATGTAACTGTGTGATAACGGGTATGATAACAGAAATGCAGAACGGAATCGAATAGAGACTTGTGGATAAGCTTATTGCCCAGGGGAAAAATTATAAATAAGAAGCCCTGCGGCTTGAAGATTTCCGTCATTAGCCTGGAAGATTCTGAAATTTGAAGTATAGATTTGAAAACGGAGAACAATGGGTAAACAAATCATAAGTATCCTAATTCTCAATTATTATTGTCACTAACCTAAAATACAACGTAATAAATAAAAATTAAGAAATAATTTTTTTACATATATAGTATATATTCTAAAAACTTTAACTGGATATTTTTATAACTGATCTGAAAAATTCTTGAAATTCTAGGATACAGATTGTTATGTATGAACTTGACGATTCGAATATAACAACTTCTGAACAAGTTCAATTTCAATGAATTATCTCTTATAATAATACAGAAACTGTGTCTGTCTGTTTGTAACAGGCAAAGTGGATATCGTCATTTTCCTTTGATGTCGCCGAAAAATGCATGTCTAATATGTTAAATTTTCTGACGTTACGGCGCAACGTCAATAACACTACTTAAACGTCCATATCCTATATTAAATTAATGAAGCCATTACAGTGCACCTAAAACAAATAACTTGGAAACGAGATGGTGATGTCAACGATTTTTCACCGCGAGTGTAACTAGGGACCACCTAGGACCAATTTGGGTAATTTTCCCAAACCTGGATCCCCGAATCCGTTTCGGAATGCACGGGTTTATGACGTCATCAAAAAACTTTTAAACCCCAAATCTCTGCAACCGTTTGTCAAAAGTACATGATCCTATACATTTTCTTGATCAGCGTTTCAAGGTCTATACGATAATGGCAACGGGTTTATGAATTTCGGAAGAAAAATTTTTGGTACTTTTATTAGGTACTTTGCTGACGTCAGCAATATTTTTAAACCTTTATATCTTCTTAACCGTTCGTCAATAGCACATGATATTATACATTTTTCTCATCAGCGTTTCAATCTCTGCACACTACAGGAAACGAATAAACTAAATTTCGCCAAATTTTTTTTGTATATGGACTGCTGACGTCAGCAAAAATCTAAAAAAACCTATTTTCCCATTGTCTTTCTGCCTAAGTGGATTTCTCCACGGGCCTTATCGACTAGTTACTCAATAATTTACCAATAAAATCCTTTAAAATTTACTCTCTCGTTGAAGATTTTTCGAAAATGCTGATGGTGCATGGTTTGATAACAGTTGATCTGAAAAAGAAAGTACATTTAAAAATAAGAAACAAGAATACAATTTTACCAGGAACTGAATTAATACCAGGTTGTGTAATTATTGTCTCCCTTTTTGATTTGAAGTGAGAATTTATTAAAAAGATACAAATCAATGCCATGTGATGCACAAGGTATATTATATCAATATATGTATATAAATTTAGTCAAGCTGGCTTTCGATATCATTGTTAAACAAGTAACATTTTAAGCAGGCGATACATGATTTTCAAACCTGTGGACAATACAGGATTTATTTTGTCAAAATCGATTTATTGAATTGAACAAATTTGATCGTTTATTATCCTTTTTTGATTTTGAGGAAATTTATTGGTTGAACTTTTGAAATTTTGAATTGAATTCAACAAGTTGAAACAAAAAAGGGTAAACGCACAATTAATAAATTTGTTAAATTTAATAAATTGATGGTCTTTTCATGAGATTTTTAAAATCAAGTCTTTTCTAAGAAATCTTAGAAAAATATATTGTGATACTTTTTTTCAACAAAATATCTGGCTATTAAGCACTCATCATCATCATTCATCATTCTCGGCTTAACGTCCGTTTTCCATGCTAGCATGGGTTGGACGGGGTATATTAATGACCCTCTTCCAATCTGATCTAGACTGTGTTAGATCTAAACTCAACTTCCTCTGTATCAAGTCTGTCCTTATAACCTCCTGCCAAGTCTTTCTCGGTCTGCCTCTGGGCTTTGCCCCAGGAACTATCAAGTCTCTACACTTTCTTACCCAATTATCCTCATCCATTCTTTCCAAGTGCCCCAGCCAATTCAATCTTCTTATCTGGATAACATCTTTAATTCTACGGATACTTAGCCTGCTTCTTAGCTCATCTGAACTCTTTCTGTCTCTCAGACTGGCGTTACACATCCACCTAACCATTCTCATATCATTCCTTTCTAAACGGTCAAGATCTTCCTGCTTCACTCAAGGAGAACTGATAATTAGCCAGTAACAGAATGGTTAGCCGATGCAGAATAATTATATATATGGTGCGTACAGTATAATTAGCTGCTCATACAGCTAATTATACGATATAATTTTTTTTGACTTAAATTTCCACACATTTCTTCGTTATCGATCTCCCCATAGCCATCTATATTTATATAGATCCACATAAAGTTGTACTTCAATTAAAACCAAAAATAGGAACAAGAAACGCTTGTGCCAAGAAGATAATACTGTAGCAGTATGGCATGTTATTTAACAAGACACTATTCTGATTTCAAGAAAAAACATGAAAAGTGAAGAACACAAAGAAGCCTGTAACAACAATTATACTGTGGGTAGCGTATAGTTATACTGCAACGGCTAACTATCATGTTATTAGCTAATTATTAGTTCACCTTGACTGTTCAGTGCAAGCAACAATAAATTTTTGTCAGGCTTCGACAACTTTTCTGCAGAAGATATAAAAAATCCTGTGACGAATATCTTTTTACCTGATAGCAATAGCCTCACAAAGGTTCCTTCGGAAGTTATTTTAGAAATTATTGGTTGTCCTCTAAAACTGCACGCACTTTCCCGAACTCTCCCTAACTCACCCGGAGCATTCACGAAATGCAATTCCTTGTAACATACAATGTGGACGACAGTTGGAAGAAGGCGCTTTTTTCGGGCATCTTTTGGGTTATGCGAGTTTTTTCGAGCCAATACTTGAATTTTTTCGAAACACCGGACTCGCCCTAACTTTTTACGGCGTATGCGGCTTATCAGCACCCTTGTTGATAAAATTATGCAACGCAGGACAAAGTTTTTTTAAAGGTAATTAAAGCACTATTTTGTGTAGCTAGCTAGCTGGCTAGCTTGATATATAGCTAGTAAAAGTAATTTTAGAGGAATTTAAAAATAGTATTTAGCTCCCTAGCTACATCAGTAAAGCTACTACGAGAAGCCAGATCAGGAAGGCAAGACCAACAAAATGTAAGCAGTTTTAGTCATGGCCGTATATACACGAAATCTTTAGAGATAATTGACATCATAATGTACCTTAACATCAGATAACAACCTTAACATGTAACATCCTTCTTCACAAGAAGGCAAGTATTGACATACAGCATTAATAGTCATTAATAAAAAGTTCATAAGAAAATAACGGCACAAGAAAACTTCCCAGTTATAAATTTTGATGCATCCCTAAATTGCGGCCTTTGGATCAACGCCAGGAACCGCCATAAGTTTAATTTCATATAAGACATAAGTAATCCTCCCACTTACTTACCGTTAACAGGTTTAGCAACAACGTGGTTCAGACAAAAACAAATCTATTCTTGAAGATAAATTCACGTGGGCTGCAGCGACATTTAAGCACATTAAACGAGGCAAACGAAGCCTCATATTACAAAGCTCCATATTAGCATAACAAAAGAATCTTGATTAACATTTTTTATCGCATTCAAATCTTTAGAGACAACAAGGACACCGAGACAAAAAAAGATTTGCTCAATGAGTGTTTTTTTTGTCTTGGTGGAACCAAACACATAGGTTGTGTTATATCAGAGCCGGGTTGGAAGATCGAGCAGAAGTCCCCCGCGAAGTAGAGAGTGGATAAAAAATTTCTGCCATACACAACACAAACACTATATACCCGCGGTCCACTAAATGTGCGCCCCTTCGGCTGGGCGCAATAAAGAAGAAGAAAATCACTCACAAAATCAACAATAACAATACTGCTTAGATAAAAAATTGAAACTGCTTCTGTTCTGGAGGAGATATAATCCACATCATTGTTTTTTCTTGTCATCCATTAAATTGGTCTTTTAAATTCTTGTTTATTTGTGATAAACTTTTACATGTTATCTTTTAACATTGAATTCTTCAATATTACTGGTTGCTTCTCTAGCACATTTTGATATTTTCCATTAATATACATTGGTCTGGTGAAAATAATGGTTCCAAGTATTGCGCAAGTTATGGTGTTTATCAAGCCATAATACAAACCTTTAAAATATGCACATATCTTTAGTTACAGTATATCAATTGTAACTTTCTCTAGCTCCATAACTTCATGCTTATTTCTCTAAACGTAAAAAGTTAGATTTAAATTTCTCAGTACTATGGCTTGTGAATGGGTAATGTAGGCTAAACATCTAAATGCGCACATTTTCTTATTATGAAATGGATTCCAGAACAAATATGACATACAAAAAATCTTTAGCTTATACAGTTGGAGTTTAACCTCAGATAAAAGACACCTTTCGCCAAATTCCATCTAGTCTAAGGCGAGACACAATACTGTCTTTGCGAGAGGCTGTACAAGGAGCTCTCACAATGCTTGCGGGACAAAAAAATTTATGCAAACACAACACGTTAGCTAGTGTCTTTGATTTGACAGATCTCTTGCAAATAAGTGAGGTAAGAAATGCCAATGTGTCCCGAATATATAAAGAATAAAAGAGGTGGATGTAAAGTAACTTAACTTCAGAAAGCTGAAGACGCATTTTGTTAAATTCGCGGTTCATCAGTCCTGCTAGTCTGAGGCCAGACATTCTTTGCGAGATATCTTTCAAGGAGCTTTTCCCATACTTGGAAAGATATACAGTACTGGAACCTGGTCACCTAAGATTGTGGACCTATTCTCAAGCGCAACGCGCACAATCCACAATGCTGTCATAATCACAAAATCTTTGAGCAATGTGAACATCGCAATCTATTATGAATGGTACATCTTTAAAAATGTACAACGGTACATTTAAAGACATTACTATTGTGACCTTCGCAATCTTTATTACTTTGTGCATTTTTAGTAAATAAATAAAAACCTAAGCAGTTAGGAAAATAGATCAAGAAACAAATATAAAATTATATAAAGTAAATTTTAAAAATTTGTTTCTTTTTTTATTATTTTCACAAAGCATAATTAAAAGTCGTGAAATACAGGTTTCATAACTACTTTTGAAATAATCCATATGCTTTATTTTATTTTTAATCTTTTCTTCGAATGTGGTAATGCAGGCAATCTCGTACGATGGTAGCCTCAATAATTCTATTTCAAGAAGCAAACGCAAGAAGAATTTATTTACCCTAGCACACCACCAGGGGCTACTGTTTTGGCATGGAGAACGAAGAGCAAGTTCCATCAAAGTTCATGTACAAAAATTTAAACACATGTATGAAAAATTGTGGGTGAAGTTATTAAATAAACTTAGTAAGTACTTGTGGAACAAACAATTTTTAATGTAAATTAAATTATGGAAAGTTGAATATATTTAAAATTATAAGCTCAACTACTTTATTTTAATTATTTTTTAAATTTAATTTTCTAAAATACGACTTTCGAAAATTTAACTATTGTAGCAAATTTTAACTATAAAATCACAAAAACGCTACTGAACAAACATAAATATCGCTTCTTGAATCGTTCTCATGCTTTTTTTATAATTTGGTAATTTGGGATCATAAAAAACAAAACCATCTCCGGCAAAGTGAAAATATATCTTGCAAAAATCTTGAGACATTTTTAACAGGCAACCCTAACTCCTTTCAATATGCAACATCAACACGTAACCGGAGAATTGAGGCCTTTTTGGTCACAATTCAGAAAAATCTGCTTTCATTGGTGGGTACAATTTTTTAAAGACATGGAGAAAAAGCATTTATACAAAAGTAAATTGGAGGCTTGTGCCAAGGTTTTAATTTTTCCTTTTCTACTCATGATACAACAGGAGTAAAACGAGTTCATTGTTGTGTGGAATATGCTTCACATACGACAGTCAGCAGCAGTACCTGGTAGAAAACCAGAAATGCTATTCACAATGCATAAACTATAAGGTTTCAGTAAAGAAAAATGATTGTTCAAGATATTGATATTGCCGTGGGTAAGGTAACATTGGAATAACTCATTGTCAAGTCTGGAAAAATCAGTGTCTGTACGATTTACTTGAATGTTATTGCTAAGTACATAACTTGAAGAAGCCACTTTGTACGGAGGAAGGACTAGATTTTTATTTAATACTTTTATCTTTTCTGGAGAGAGACGGATTTACAATTTAGGTTTCGTAAAATACGGTGATGTAGAACTTTATTAAATATTGCAGATTTAGATTAATCTGTTGTCTGTTTTTGTTCACTTCTCCTTAACCGAATAAAATTTTAACAAGGAAAAAACCTATCAGAATAAAATATCTTTAACTCTGCGATGCTCTCTAGGAAAATCGACCACTTCTATGTTGAAAGCGTATCAATTTGTATTTTTAAAGCAATAAATTTTTACCACATTTTCTAAATTGAAAAAACAACAGGTTTTTGGTAAACCTTCAGAAACATGTCCATATATCGAAGGGGGATAAGTTTTTCAAAAAATTTCAAAACTCAAAGTAAAGTCACAATATATGATAACATTTTTATGCCTAAAATATTTGATTACACAAGCAGTAACAAAGTTAAGACCGTACTTACAACTTGTTTATCAGTCAAAAATCCTGGTTACGTCAAATGTTGGATCTCAATGTTCATCACAACAAAACAGAATGGTCTAGTGTCCACCTAAAAACAGTACAATTGTGTATTACAAAATCTATTGCTGGTTATGGTAAATTTAAAGATATGTGATGACATAAAGCAATTAAGGCCTCGGCATGTAATGTCAGCAGCAGGGATACTACTGCTCCTTCTTTGTAACATTAGGAAATGGGCTTGCCTTAAGATCCTTCAAATATAGTTTTAAAAAAGCACATAATTGTAGAATGATATCCCTAAGATTTAAAAATAGCTTTAACTCAGGAAGGAAACCCCATTTTTACTCTAATACTGATTTTGTGTTCAAAAACCAGAACTGAGTAAAGCTCCACGTTCAAATTGTTCAGTAAAGAAGATGAATCTTCTAAAATAGCTTTGCAGGATAACATATGTGGGAGCTAGCATATATGTGAGCTAGCGCATGCGTCTCATGGAATTCCCTGAACAGCAGGCTTTTTCGGGAGAGGCGTGCGATCGCACGCGCATGCCTTGGCACACGTTTAAATCATTTCAGGCGTGTGATTAATCACACGCCTGAAAAAAATATATTGAGTTTTAAAAATCAACCTATAAAATCCATTTTGTAGCGTGCGATGGCAGCCCTCAAAATAATTTTTGGAGATTCGTCAGACAATCTCAGAATTATTGAATAGTTCTGGTCCTTTTAATCCACGAGCAAGCCTATTCATAGCCAACCTGACCATCCTAGCTAATTCATCGACTCCTGACTTAGTTAAAAGAACTACGTAGACATGAATCTCTTTTGCCTGGCCCCTTCGTCGTTGGTAACCAGGTCTTACACAAGAAATCCAGCCATGCGGTTCTTAACTAATGCGGATGTGAACGCCGACGGAGCACGGATAAAGCAAGTCTGCAAAACTGCACTTACAGGCGGAACAGACATTTTATCATGGATTTAATTGTAGATAATTTCTTCATTTGATAAAACAATTGAAACCATAGTAGGTCTGAATTTAATTGAGTTTTTTCTTTATGCCGCAAGTGTTAATTTTTATGCAAACAATTTTAAAAACGAAACCAAAGTGAAGCATATTTTTGCCTATTTGCTTGTGATGACCTGAAAAATAAACAATAAATTTATGAAAATGACAGTATAGTCATGCATACTATTACGGACATGTAGAAAAGGATGCTAAGATTGAGAGAGTGTTTGGGGTTCGATTCAAAACGCCCCCCACTTTTCTACCGCAAAATAAATGCACAACAAAGATTAACCTCGGAGCCCGTATCACACACGTAACATCCTTTGCACGTGCGTTTTACATTGCACGCGTTACTTGATTTGCACGTGCGAATCATCGCACACCTACTCAAATATTCCTGAAAAAGCCTGGAACAGCTGAGTCATTTCTTGCTTTATTCTTCTATAATCAGATATTATCTTTGAGAAAAGAAATCAGAACTGCAGCAAGGATAATAAACTAGTAAACAAGGTCAGGTAAAGCTATCTTACTAGCTGTACTTAAAGAAATTGGAAGATATGTGCAAGACCACTTCCAAGTTCGAAAATAGTAGTAGATGTAAATCAGAGTTAAGAGTTTTTGTCTTTTTGGTGAATATCTATGCCAATAATTATAATGATGCAAAATGGAGCACTATACATCGTTGAGTCCCAGTAATTGCATGGAATCCTCGAAGATGAAATACAGATGATTTATGTTATATCAACCTTGTTCCCAGGGCATTTTGCCTTTTTGATGAATTAGCGGTTGGCTAACGGGCTCAGGAACCACAAGGCCCTGTGGACGAAGTTGATCTTATGAATTATAATTTTTTTTTCAAAAAATGTAAAAGAGACTTTTTAAATATGTCTATAAATACATGAAAAACATTAGTAAAGTGAGATTGAACATTATTACGCTTTGGAAAATATTAAGTAAGATTCGAGAAGTAAGATGCAAGAAGCAAGTGACAAACTATAAAGGAGCAGTGTTCAAAAAGTTCAAAACAAGGCAAGAAGCGGAGGAGTTCCTGAAATACGTAAAGTCAAGTGAAGGTGAAGATGAGAAAAAAGAAGAACAATCGGAAAGGGAGAAACCAAAGGAAGTTCAGGAAAGGAAATGTATAGGAGAGGATGTGGGTGGAGAAGAAGTAACAACTGCAACAGAAAAAAAGTGAAAAAGAAGTGATAAATTGGGAAGAGAAAAAAAAGAAGGAAAAAGTCTGCAATGTGGAGCAAAGCATGAAGATGGCATGGGAATGGTTGCTGAAAAATGTAAAAATTGTGAAAAGGAAGTTGGTCCAAGTGCAAAAGCAGTACAGTGTGATGTTTGGAGGGGTGGCTACATGCACACAGATGATGCGGCACAGAGTTGGAAAGAACATATGAATGGCTGAGGGAAATTGGAGATGATGATGAGGACAAGGGCTATGCAGAGGATGCAAAAGAAAGAGGAAAGAAATAGGAGGAAAAATGGAAAAAATGGACTGAAGATGGCAGAACAGCAAAAGAAAATGATAAAGAAGGAGGATGAAATTGCACAGCTAAAAAGAGACAGAAGTTAAAAAGAGTAATAGATGAGTGAAGATAATGAAAGATTGAAGGAACAAGTTAAGAGCAGAGACAGGGATATTGAGTTGGAAATAAAGAAAAGGAAAGAAGAGATTAGAATTAAAAAATAAAAAAAGAAGGCAATAGACAAACTGAAGAAGGATAATAACCAAATACATTGATAGGATAGAGGAGAACAGACGGAGAACAGTAAGCTGGAAAAGAAGATGTTACAAATCGAAGAAAATTATAGTAACGCATTAGAAATAAACAAACAGCTGGAATGTAAGGAAGCAGAAAAAGCAGAATAGGAGACAAGACTGAAGTAACAAAAGTGAGTAAAGGAGAAGTTGAAAAGAAAGAGGACAAAAGAATACAGAAATATGCACATAAGAAAAAAGAAAAATGGTGTAAGAAAATGATGAGTTGACAGGAGAAAGGAAAGAAATGACAAATGAAGGGAAAAGATATAAAAAGAGACAAAATAGTAACCAACAGGAGACTAAAAAAGCCAACAGTGAATCTATGACAGAAGAAAAAGCATGCCTACATTTTGTAAAAAATGGAGTGTGTAAATATGGCGGAGCATGCAGGTATAGACATGTGAAATTGTGGAAATGGAATATTGAAGGGAGATGTACAAGACAGGACTGTTGGTTTAGTCATGATCAGTCAGCAATTTGTAGATGAGAGAAGGAAGATAAATGTAGGCATGGAATGAGCTGCAAGTTTGTTCACAAGAGTAGAGGAGGAAGAGAAGGTGAGAGGAAGATTAACAAAGGAAAGAATGTTACGCAGCAAAAATTGCAAGAAGAACAGGAGGACGTAGATGGAAAAAAGGCAAAACAGAAAGAGGACAAAGGACGAAGGAGATGGAGGAAAGGATAATAAAAAGATTAACAGAACTAATAGAACAGAGGCTAGGGCAACAATGGAATTTTTGGAAGGTCCAAAATCAGAATTTTTATTCAAAAACGCACAAAAAACAAATGACCCAGTGAGGATATTGGAAATGGATAAAGGCAATGGAACAGGGAAAGACAATGATATAATGGACATCAGTAGAAAAACAAACAAAAAACCGGGAAAATAAAAAGAAGAAAGACGATAGAAAAAAATTTGAAGAAAATGACTATTTTGTGAACATAAAAGGAATAAAGTCTAAAATAGAGAGTATAAAGGAAATAATAGAAGCTCAGAAGCCAGATGTGATCGGAATAGTAGAAACACACTTGCAGACCAAAGAACCCGTAGACATAAAGGGATAGAGTAGTAAGACAGGATAGAAATAGAGGTGTATTGGTAGCAATAAAAGAGAAATACGTTACGTCATGTGTAGGAATGGAAACTTTAAAAATGAAAGATCTGGAGAGCATATGTGATGCTCTCTAGGAAAATCGACCGCTTCTATTTTTAATTCGTATTTTTAAAACAATAGAATTCCGTATTTCGTATTTTTAAAAATACGAATTGCGTATTTAAAAATACGCGTATTTTTTTAAAAACCGTATTTCGTATTTTCAAAAAATACGGAATTCGTATTTAAAAATATGCGTATTTTTTAATACGGATTTCGTATTTTTGAAAATACGAAATACGAAATTCGTATAAAAATATATGTATTTCTAAAAATACGCATTTCTGAAAATACGCTGTGATTTAAAATTCGAAAACATAAAAAAAGTAAGTGATCGTCTCCGAGATCTTTTCATTTTTGAATTGAAGCGATTTTCATTATATAGGAATCGTTTCATTATTTTTTTTACATCGTCTCATAATAATTATTATGAAACGAATTAAATGTTTTAATTTTTTTTCACGAAACGATTATATAATTTAATACGAAAAATGAAACGAGAAAACATCTCTGCGAAGCTCTAAAGTTGCCGTATTTCATTCTAAAATGACGAGAAAACGTCCCTGCGAAGCTTTAAAGTTGCCGTATATCATTCTTAAATGACAAGAAAACGTCCCTGCGAAGCTCTAAAGTTGCCGTATTTCATTCTAAAGTGACGAGAAAATGTGCCTGCGAAGCTTTAAGGTTGCCGTATTTCGTTATTAAATAACAAGAAAACGTCTCTGCGAAGCTCTACAGTTGCCGTATTTCGTTCTAAAATGACGAAAAAATGTGTCTGCGAAGCTCTACAGTTGCCGTATTTCGTTCTAAAATGACGAGAAAACGTCTCTGCGAAGCTATAAAGTTGCCGTATTTCATTCTAAAATGATGAGAAAACGTCCCTGCGAAGCTTTAAAGTTGCCGTATTTCGTTATAAAATAACGAGAAAACATCTCTGCGAAGCTCTAAAGTTGCCGTATTTCATTCTAAAATGACGAGAAAACGTCCCTGCGAAGGTCTTAAGTTGCCTTATTTCATTCTTAAATGACGAGAAAACGTCCCTGCGAGGCTTCAAAGTTGCCGTATTTCATTCTAAAATAACGAAAAAACATCTCTGCAAAGCTTTAAAGTTGCCGTATTTCATTTTAAAATGACGAGAAAACGTTCCTGCGAAGCTTCAAAGTTGCCGTATTTCATTCTAAAATGACGAGAAAACATCTCTGCGAAGCTCTAAAGTTGCCGTACTTCGTTCTAAAATGACGAGAAAACGTCTCTGCGAAGCTATAAAGTTGCCGTATTTCATTCTAAAATGATGAGAAAACGTCCCTGCGAAGCTTTAAAGTTGCCGTATTTCGTTATAAAATAACGAGAAAACGTCCCTGCGAAGCTCTAATGTTGCCGTATTTCACTCTAAAATGAGGAGAAAACGTCCCTGCGAAACTTTAAAGTTGCCGTATTTCGTTCTAAAATGATGAGAAAACATCCCTGCGAAGCTCTAAGGTTGTCGTATTTCGTTCTAAAATGACGAGAAAATGTGCCTGCGAAGCTTTAAGGTTGCCGTATTTCGTTATTAAATAACGAGAAAATGTCTCTGCGAAGCTATAAAGTTGCCGTATTTCCTTCTAAAATGACGAGAAAACGTCCCTGCGAAATCTTATTTTTAAAAATAGAATTTCGTAGGTTCTATCTTTAAAAATAGAATTTCGTATTTTCTATTTTTAAAAAATACGAAATTCGTATTTCGTATTTTTAAAAATAGAACTGCGTATTTTTAAAAATACGAAAATTCGTATTTCGTATTTTTAAAAATACGCGTATTTTAAAATACGAAATTCGTATTTTTTAATACGAAATTTCCGTATTTCGTATTTTTTAATACGAAAAGAGAAGTGGTCGATTTTCCTAGAGAGCATCACATATGGATACAGATCATGGCTAGCCTCACAAATATCGAGGGATATACCCTGTCTATTATTTCCAGGAGGGGCCATGGCTTAGGGGCCTCATCCATACTCACATTGCCACGAGAAACGTCCAATGGACGTTTCTTTTCAAAGACACCCACCCACTCTGAGAAACGTCCACTCGTGGCAGTTATTTTTCCATAGAAAAAACCTATCCTACAAAGGTGAAAAGCCTTTTCCGCGGTTCTTTGGTGGTCCCGTGTTAGGGCGAAATAGCCTGTCCCTTCACCTTTTATACCGCACTGTGTGCGTCTCGCTACTTGCGCAGCTAAGTTACCATTTTGCGTGATATACGGACAGACAGACGAAGGCCATTATTAAAGAGACTAGTTGTTAACCCGTGGAAAAATCCATGGGGTCGCCCGTCCTTTATATATCGCATTTCGTGTTTCCGTAACAGGACGCGTCTTTCGTGGACAGACAGACAAAATACGGCTATTATTAAAGAGACTAGTCGGTAGCCCGTGGAAAAATCCACGGGTTCGCCTGTTCTTTTTATAACGCATGGTGTGCATTGCGCTACTTGTGGTACCATTTTGCGTGACAGACAGACGCATACGGCTATTATTATAGAGACTAGTCGTTAGCCCGTGGAAAAATCCACGGGGTCGCCCGTCCTTTATATATCACATTTCGTGTTTCAGTTACGGGACGCGGTAACCCTTTTGAACACACAGACAGAATACGGCTATTATTATAGAGACTAGCCGTTAACCCGTGGAAAAATCCACGGGGTCACCCGTCCTTTATATATCGCATTTCGTGTTTCCGTAACAGGACGCGTCTTTCGAGGACAGACAGACAAAATACGGCTATTATTAAAGAGACTAGTCGTTAGCCCGTGGAAAAATCCATGGGGTCGCGCGTCCTTTATATATCACATTTCGTGTTTCCGTTACGGGACGCAGTAACCCTTTTGAACACACAGACAGAATACAGCTATTATTAAAGAGACTAGCCGTTAACCCGTGGAAACATCCACGGGGTCGCCCGTCCTTTATATAACGCATTTCGAGTTTCCGCCACGGGACAAAATACGGCTATTATTAAAGAGATTTGTTGCCCCCAATTCTGTCGTTACGGACTTTTCCCGTTATAGAACATACAGTAAGTTTATTATTATTAGTAGTAACAGTTTTTTCCAAAAGTAAGAAAAGCTATAAAAATAGGATGACAATATTTGGTTTTCGCTTTACCGTCATTTTAACTTTATTTCTTCTTAGAACAACATTCCTTGCATTCAAAGTTGATTCCCGCCAATTCATCCTCCGTTGAATTCTCCAAGCCAACACATGATGTGTGGAACCATCGTGTGCAAGAGTCGCAGAAGACCCAAGATATGTCTTCACCATGTCCATCTTTAATCTTACAAGATTTTGACGCGTAAGAATCTTCTTCTTCGTCACTGTTCTCACTCCCAGCGTCTTCCTGTTCCCTCAACATATCATTATTGGTTCTTCGGCGTTTCTTTAACGGAGCTTTAGTTTTGGCAGATGTTTCTTCGCGTCGATTCCGTTGTGTATGTCCTGAATATAAGGAACGCATAAAAAAAATGATTCAACTTGATTTGATTTGACCACTATAAATTATGAATAAAGTTCTCTTGAAATCGAAATAAAAGAGTAGAGTACACCTGCAGACTTTTTATGACGATTTAACGAAGACAGACTTTGGAAGGTGGCGTGACATACATCGCATTCAAATGCGGACCGTTCGGCCTGGTGTGGAACATTCTGTCGCCGATGCATTCTGTCGCCAATGAAACATTCCTTTGTGACGTTCTGCTTCAGTTTTGGACTTGAAATAATAGCTGAAGATAGTAAATTATGAAATTATTTTGAAAAATTTGTTTGTACAAACATAAAACATGAAAATCTCTAATTCGATTTGCTTATTTCATAAAATAGACTTACTTTGGACAGGAATGACACTTTCCAAGGTTCTTTTCCTGAACTGATGGCTGATTCGCATCACCATAGTGTCGTTTTGTCGTCAAACATTGTTGTAAAAACGTCACATAACTGCTCGAGTCAGTGTTTTTTAGAGGGGAAAAGAGCCGGAAGTCGTGTTTCTTCAAAAACTCCTTCATGCCATTGCTTCTCCAATCTCCACAACAGGACCGATCATTGCATCTCCGGAAAAATATTTCGTTCGCATGCTTGTCACAGTGTTGAAACATCGCCATGTACTCTTTCCGTAAATCCGAGTATTTGTGAATTTTGTTAAGTGGGCTTTTCAGAAAATTCTTTACATTGTCGTAGTTGTCGTAAAGAAGGTCATCCTCGCTGCACAGCACTACCTTTGTGTCGATGGGATGACTGTCGAAGGTAAGGGCATCCCAGTGGCTCTTTAACTCGTTTAGAGCGGTGTCAAATACAAGCTTCTCTTTACGAACAAGCTCTTCCTTTGTTAACTTCGTTTGAAGAGCCGGTGGCTTTGATTCCCCATCAACTTTGGAATTGAAAACGACACCTGATTAAAGTAAAAAATAGGTATTCTATATTGCTGTTCAATACAATATAAATGTAAAGTCCTTTTTTTCCTTTTTATTTAAAAAATATAAAAACTCTAGCAGATTTGATTTATATAATAGTAAAAACTTGTGTGCTAATATCTTGATTGCTAACTTTAACAACAGAAGCTTCATTGTAAATAATGTATATTTTGTTAAGTAAAGACTGTAGAGAAAACAACTATTATTCGCAACAATTTAAGTCAAATAGATAAGTAATACTGATAGCTTTAAACCTGACAGATGGTTGCTCAACGGGATTAAAGGCGCTTTATCTTGCCGCGTATGAAAACATGCCAAGTACATCCAAATTCAACTTTAGAAAAAAGTCCGGTCCTCCATCAGATAGAGCCGTGATACTCGTGAAATCGCCGCAGTCTTTATATGGTACAGGTCACTAATGTGAGTAACAATGGTTGTTGGATTGTATTTTTGTGCACGTAAGTATACGATAGCAGGTCCTGAACTTGCCACTTTCAGATGTACCCTACCAAGGGAATCGTGAATTAGTTTCCTTCTACCAAGTAATGGAAATTTGTCTGTGTATTGATCTTTTGCTTCAAGCTTGTATTTTAATGATGCAAACTTTTTGTCTGCGAGAGACTGGATAAAAATCGGACCCTCCTGAGCGTCAGTATGACTCTCGATTCTAGTCAAATCCTCGGCGTGAAACCAAGCAACTTTAGTGCGAAATAAATTTGATGCTGCCCGAAGCACAGCCTCTACACTGGTATCGTTTTCACCTTAAAATATAGAATAAGAAAAAATAAAGAATAAAAAAAATATTGCGCAACACAGAAATTCGGTATACCTACCCTCTAAGCATTTTGCAGATACATCTTGGTCTCTTTTCCTTAATTCTTCCATAAGTACTTCGCTACACTCCTCAACACTTACAGTACCGCCTGCATGTAATTTGTGGTGCTCTCTAGGAAAATCGACCACTTCTGTTTTCGTATTAAAAAATACGAAATACGGAAATTTCGTATTAAAAAATACGGATTTCGTATTTTAAAATACGCGTATTTTTAAAAATACGAAATACGAATTTTCGTATTTTTAAAAATACGTAATTCTATTTTTAAAAAATACGAAATTCGTATTTCGTTTTTTTAAAAAATACGAAATACGAATTTCGTATTTTAAAAATAGAAAATACGAAATTCTATTTTTAAAGATAGAACCTACGAAATTCTATTTTTAAAAATAGAATTTCGTATTTTTAAAACTATTAGTGTATCAAGTGAGTGGTTGAATAAACTGAATAGAAAAATTACTCAATTTTACAAGTTTGTTTTTAATAGGTTTTAAATTGGCTCAATGATTTCACAGGGACGTTTTCTCGTCATTTTAGAATGATATACGGCAACTTTAAAGCTTCACAGGAAAGTTTTCTCGACATTTTAGAATGAAATACGGCAACTATAGAGCTTCGCAGGGACGTTTTCTCGTTATTTTATAACGAAATACGGCAACTTTAAAGCTTTGCAGGGACGTTTTCTCGTCATTTTAGAATGAAATACGGCAACTTTATAGCTTAGCAGAGACGTTTTCTTGTCATTTTAGAACGAAATACGGCAACTGTAGAGCTTCGCAGGCACATTTTTTCGTCATTTTAGAACGAAATACGGCAACTGTAGAGCTTCGCAGAGACGTTTTCTCGTTATTTAATAACGAAATACGGCAACCTTAAAGCTTCGCAGGCACATTTTCTCGTCATTTTAGAACGAAATACGGCAACTTTAAAGTTTCGCAGGGACGTTTTCTCCTCATTTTAGAATGAAATAAGGCAACTTTAGAGCTTCGCAGGGACGTTTTCTCATTATTTTATAACGAAATACGGCAACTTTAAAGCTTTGCAGGGACGTTTTCTCGTCATTTTAGAATGAAATACGGCAACTTTATAGCTTAGCAGAGACGTTTTCTCGTCATTTTAGAACGAAATACGGCAACTGTAGAGCTTCGCAGGCACATTTTTTCGTCATTTTAGAACGAAATACGGCAACTGTAGAGCTTCGCAGAGACGTTTTCTCGTTATTTAATAACGAAATACGGCAACCTTAAAGCTTCGCAGGCACATTTTCTCGTCATTTTAGAACGAAATACGGCAACTTTAAAGTTTCGCAGGGACGTTTTCTCCTCATTTTAGAATGAAATACGGCAACTTTAGAGCTTCGCAGGGACGTTTTCTCGTTATTTTATAACGAAATACGGCAACTTTAAAGCTTTGCAGGGACGTTTTCTCGTCATTTTAGAATGAAATACGGCAACTTTATAGCTTAGCAGAGACGTTTTCTCGTCATTTTAGAACGAAATACGGCAACTGTAGAGCTTCGCAGGCACATTTTTTCGTCATTTTAGAACGAAATACGGCAACTGTAGAGCTTCGCAGAGACGTTTTCTCGTTATTTAATAACGAAATACGGCAACCTTAAAGCTTCGCAGGCACATTTTTTCGTCATTTTAGAACGAAATACGGCAACCTTAGAGCTTCGCAGGGACGTTTTCTCGTCATTTTAGAACGAAATACGGCAACTTTAAAGCTTCGCAGGGACGTTTTCTCCTCATTTATGAATGAAATAGCTCAACTTTAGAGCTTCGCAGAGACGTTTTCTCGTTATTTTATAACGAAATACGGCAACTTTAAAGCTTAGCAGGGACGTTTTCTCGTCATTTTAGAATGAAATACGGCAACTTTATAGC
Source organism: Hydractinia echinata (assembly GCA_030067915.1). Lineage (NCBI taxonomy): Eukaryota > Metazoa > Cnidaria > Hydrozoa > Anthoathecata > Hydractiniidae > Hydractinia > Hydractinia echinata. The sequence continues at coordinate 973,735 of JASGCC010000104.1, read as the reverse complement.
TCCGCAGAGACGTTTTCTCGTCATTTTAGAAATAAATACGGCAACTTTAGAGCTTCGCAGGGACGTTTTCTCGTCATTTTAGAATGAAATACGGCAACTTTAGAGCTTCGCAGAGATGTTTTCTCGTCATTTTAGAATGAAATACGGCAACTTTGAAGCTTCGCAGGAACGTTTTCTCGTCATTTTAAAATGAAATACGGCAACTTTAAAGCTTTGCAGAGATGTTTTTTCGTTATTTTAGAATGAAATACGGCAACTTTGAAGCCTCGCAGGGACGTTTTCTCGTCATTTAAGAATGAAATAAGGCAACTTAAGACCTTCGCAGGGACGTTTTCTCGTCATTTTAGAACGAAATACGGCAACTTTAGAGCTTCGCAGGGACGTTTTCTCGTTATTTTATAACGAAATACGGCAACTTTAAAGCTTCGCAGGGACGTTTTCTCGTCATTTTAGAATGAAATACGGCAACTTTATAGCTTTGCAGAGGCGTTTTCTCGTCATTTTAGAACGAAATACGGCAACTGTAGAGCTTCGCAGGCACATTTTCTCGTTATTTAATAACGAAATACGGCAACTTTAGGGCTTCGCAGGGACGTTTTCTCGTCATTTTAGAATGAAATACGGCAACTTTAGAGCTTCGCAGAGATGTTTTCTCGTTTCATTTTTCGTATTAAATTATATAATCGTTTCGTGAAAAAAAATTAAAACATTTAATTCGTTTCATAATAATTATTATGAGACGATGTAAAAAAAATAATGAAACGATTCCTATATAATGAAAATCGTTTCAATTCAAAAATGAAAAGATCTCGGAGACGATCACTTCCTTTTTTATGTTTTCGAATTTTAAATCACAGCGTATTTTTAGAAATGCGTATTTTTAGAAATACGTATTTTTTTATACGAATTTCGTATTTCGTATTTTCAAAAATACGAAATCCGTATTAAAAAATACGCGTATTTTTAAATACGAATTCCGTATTTTTTGAAAATACGAAATACGGTTTTTAAAAAAATACACGTATTTTTAAATACGCAATTCGTATTTTTAAAAATACGAAATACGGAATTCTATTGTTTTAAATATACGAATTAAAAATAGAAGCGGTCGATTTTCCTAGAGAGCATCACATTTTACATGTACGCGAGTTTTACGACCTGATGTAACGATCTCATGTCTACATAAAGAACGTTCACATATCTTTTGTTTACACACAAACTTAATTGCTTTCTATTGTTATCGTCGTGCGCGAGTCATAACAATAAGATTTGATGAATCCTTTTGTTGTCACATGTAACATGCATGTTATTGTTTAAAAGTGTTAAAGATCACGAAGGCTATTGAAATATATTATTTTAGAAAAAAGAACGAACATAACACTTAATATTTAAAAAAAACTAATGTTGCTACTTTTTAAAACTTTTAGTAATAATTCTTTATCATCGAAGCATATTTTTTAACATGCAAAACTTTTAAAAGGTATTCTTATAAAAAGCAACGTTTAACAGCGCAAACGGAAAAACCCTACTTTCAGGATTTTTCCCTTCACGATAAGATTTTGAAAACAAATTAAATTTCAATACCGAAGAAAGAAAAATCTAAAAATCTAACTTTTGACGTTCTTGACAGATCTAAACACTCATTGTGAGAACATTTTGTTTTTGCGATGCGATCTGAAAAAGCTTTTCTATCGCCGTTCTTCGTTCTTAAATTTTTAAAACGCGATCTATAAAAAGCGTTTCTATCGCCGCTTTTTGTTCTTAAACTTTTAAAATGCGATCTAAAAAAGCATTTCTATCGCCGCTTTTCGTTCTTAAATTTTTAAAATGCGATCTAAAAAAGTTGTTCTATCGCCGTTCTTCGTTCTTAAACTTTTAAAATGCGATCTAAAAAAGCATTTCTATCACTGCTTTTTGTTCTTAAACTTTTAAAATGCGATCTAAAAAAGCATTTCTATCGCAGCTTTTCGTTCTTAAATTTTTAAAATGCGATCTAACAAAGCTTTTCTATCGCCGTTCTTCGTCCTTAACTTTTTAAAACGCAATCTAAAAAAGTATTTCTATCGCCGCTTTTCGTTCTTAGGTCGAGCATCTGGACATTAAAACAATGTTTTTATTTCGTTTGTTTCCATTTCCTGGAGGCCAATTGTAATTTTTGTGGAAACCTAACTTTTATAAGAAAATTGTTTGCGCGATTTTTTTAAGAGTTACGTATGAACATTTAGCTTTTGTGAAAAAAAAATTAAATTGCACGCACGCTTTCGTAAAACACGAGCATCAGCGAAAACATAACATTTATAAACGAATGGTTTAACCCTATTCGGTCCAGGGGGGGGGGGCGGATTCCGCCCCCCCTGACGTTTTTTTTTAATAACTCCTTATTGCTATGTTATATGGCTTTGAAACTTACTGAGTTTTAATATTTATCTATTAGACACCTGCATGCCAAATTTTTAGGTCCCATACCCTTCCGAGGCTTTAATATTGGCCATTACTCGAAACTACCCCTAAAAATATCTATGAAATCCTTATAATGGGGAAAATTAATAACTTCTGTTAGGATTATCCTTTGAACTTGAAACTTACAACACAACTTTATTTTATTAAGAAGAATCATTTTGCATAATTTGGACACGTGATTAATCCGATTTCCCAATTTTTTCGGATTATGGGCAATTTTTGGCATTTTTTTATGCGATCCACGTAAAAACCGGAAAATATGTAAAAATAACTTTTATTTAGCTTTCAGAAACTTCAAACAGAATGTAAAAATTCGCTCTGGAACAAAAGTAATTAAATTTTAAGCAGATAGTGGCATTTTTAACAAATTTCAAGCTTCTGATGACGTCACAGAAAATGTGCTGATGCAAGCAAAAATTTATTGCTGCCATTTTGTTCCTTTTAGGACGTACTATAAGCGTGCCAAATTTGATTCAATTTGAACAACCCTATGAAAAGTTATTGAGAGGGGGGGGGGGGCGGATTCCGCCCCCCCCCCCGGTCATAGTATGTTCTAAAAACCTCGGACCGAATAGGGTTAACTCCGCCCCCCCTCCCCCCGGTCATAGTATGTTCGAAAAACCTCGGACCGAATAGGGTTAACATTGCCGTTGGTGAGTAAAAACAATAGATGTTATATTTTATTTTCTTTCGTTGATCTCTTGACAACTATAGCAATTAAATACAACAATGGGATACACGCAGTTCACATAAGCTAATTAAATTTTGAGAACAAGACATGAACTCTATTGTTTTCAACATGCAAAAATAGCTCATGTATTTAACAATAGGTTAACAATAACAACGGAAGTTCTGACGCTACCAAAAGCTCATGGGAAGGTGATAACTATCGCGTACATGTAAAGTTACACGCAGGCGGTACTGTACTTCTGCGTTCAAATACAATTTCAAATGATCACAAATACAGGTGACTAAAGTAAAGGCAGGTGTTTCATCTTGAAAATCGTCCCTTTTAAGCCCCGAGGATTGCACGTTTTGCCCTGAGTAGACGGTGGCCGAAATCAATCCGTCAAATTCTTCGTCTTCAGCTTCAAATTGCGAAGACGAATCAAGCTCAAAATAGCCAGAAATATTTAAAAAGTATCCTGGCACAGCAAAGTCGTGGTCGCTAAAATTGATGTTATCGTTTTTCGGAAGAAAGCGTGATATTTGATGGTATCTTGAAACTGCAGGTGGACCGACCTTCACCTTCGCAATATCGTCCATTGAAATCAGTTTGATGGAATCACTAAAGAGTGTAGCCATTTCTCTCCTCATTTTGTTGCGAGCGAACAAGTAGTGAGCGTCTATATGTGGCTCTCTGTAAGAGTTGACTTTTGTGCTAACTCTCGCCTGAATCAACGCCTTGTATCGTTGACTGGCGCCCTTTGTTGGGGGCTTCAAACAACCACCTTATTGTCGAATGGGAGATTTTGTGCGTTTTGACTGCCGGAAACTTATAATACAAATGTTTTCGAATTTGTTCTATCGAGACACCAGAAAAAAAACCAGTTTCGGTACGACGTCTTGCTTGTGCAGTGAAACCATGTTGTTTAATAAAATCTGCAACCTCGTCTACGATTTCTGGAAATTTCGATAACAAGGATGGTTGACCGCCAATTCCTTTTCGACTCACTCGTGGCTGGGAAGAATTTTGCGCATTGTTGTCCGGTGCATCATTTTCAGTAGTCGCATTATTTTCAGTAATCACATCAAAGGTGCTTTCAGGAAATAGTAAAATATCGAGCATGCCTGGCATATACACAAATTCATGCAAATTTATGAATGAGCCACTTGAGTAAATTACGGGAAGAAACCTTATCAAAAACTGTATCTGTTCATTTGATAGTTGCACTTCTAACTCGGTAATACTAGTAGCAATATTTTCAGAAATTGTTAAAACAACGTCTTTAAGATTCACGCGAATTTTCAAACTTTACGATATCTTCAAAAACATCAGTCCACGTACGACGTGTATTGTTTTCGCATGAAAATATTGCGAGTTCAGACTCTTTCCGAATAAAATTGCTGTCATCTATTTGCTTTTGCTGCTTTATTCTTTGGCGAAGTTTGCGGAATAATTCTCTGCTTAAAAGCTCGTTAATTCTGCCTATGGAAACCAATATGTCTCTTATCGATTCAGCCCTTTTCAAATATGTTTGCGAGATTGCAAATGAGTTCATATCATTTGAATATTTTAGGGCTAACACATGTGTCAACTTCGCGTTAAAATCATCAAGTAAAAAGTCAATGTTTTCAAGCTCACTTTTTAAATTGGATTTTTTTTGAAACAATTTCCCGTTTTCGTAAGAAACTCTCAGTGTTTTAAACTCGTTCCAGCGATAAGCCATGGTCGTAAGGGCAAAAACAAATGTTTTGTCATTAGCTATGTCCATAGCTGCAAAAAATTCAATTGAATTGTCGGGTGTAAAACTTCTCAAGAGAGCTGTAACTGCTAGATAGCTTTCTCTCCCCAAAGTGTTAATATCGGCTGCATTTAAAATACCACTAGTACCCGCGTTACTAATTAAAATAGCCGGAGGAGAGGAAGACGAGGATTGTTCAGTATCAGTTTGTTTGGTTTCGTTGACTTTCTTTGAGATAAAAGCATTAGCTGTCTTCTCCTGTTTAAAAAAGTCCTTGATAGTTTTTTCTTTGCGTTCAGGTGCTTTTTTGGATAAAAATTCGATCCGGTCAATATCAGTTGAATTTTTCCACTCGCTGATGGCCGTCTCGATAAAAGCTTGTTTGGAAATAAAATTATTTTTTCTCTCGTCCCATTTCTTATTTATGTACCTTTCGTAAACTGATTTTGGGTTTGAAAAGTATGAATTTACGCGTTTAGCAGCTACTTTGTTAAGGTTAAACATCACGACGACACAAGGAATTAATAATTATGAACTTACAATGCTCGATCACAAGATGGATTAAATATCAACAAAAAAAATTTGAATTTGAAAACAAAGACAAAAGCACGCTAGAATCAAAAGAAACAAATTCGAAAACATATGAACTGCAATGTCTTCATTCGATTACGAAACTATTGAAAGCGACCTATTTTTACATTTAAGGTATGTAATTAATAATATTACATTTCTGTAAACAAGAAGAGAAATTATTTTTAATTTTCTATTATTAAAAAAAGGTAACGGAAAATCAAAGATATTTTTCGCATCTGTTTTGCTCACGAACGCGAGTTTTGTGAAGATCAACGTTCACGTGAAGAACACACTTTATTCACGTGTCTTTAGAGTGAAGTCCAACTCTTCATCGCTCGTTGATTGTAGTGGGCAAAAACGTAGTTTCGAATTGCCACAAAAGAAACGTCCATTGCACTTTGAGAGGTACCCACAAACGTCCATTGGACGTTTCTCGTGGCAATGTGAGTATGGATGTGGCCCCTTAGATGGAGAGTCCTAGAGTATTTAATGCTCATTTTGAGCTACGCAGACCCAATTAGGGCCCGCACTCTACTAGACACCTCCCGGTAACATCCAACGGCCCACACAGTGTGCCATCTCCCCAATTTCCCTCACATGGCTTGGGTTAACCCGGGGCTATGGTAACATTCACTCGCCCATGTTGAATCGCTGTCAAGAGGAATCGAACCCTGGTCTCCCGCACAGAGTACGAGAGCTATAACCACTAATCTACGGTGTTGAAAAGGAGAAAGGCTGGAGACTGTGAAGGGTGAAAGGAGAGAAGGAGTGATATTAGATCAGATAAGAAATGGACAAAATGGTTGGTATAGCTACAAGGAAACAGAAAAGATTGCAAGTAAGATAGGAGTAGAGTTGGAACATGTAGAAAAGGTGACAAAAGTAGAGTGGAAAAAGAAAGTAAAGGGAGGACTTAAAAATAAACTAGAAAAGGAAATGGAGCAGAAGGAAAATAAAAATGAGGAAAATGAGACCAAAGCGGACAAAAATTTGAAAGAAAAAAGTACATTAAGTGAAATGGAAAGAAATAGGACGTGTGCATTTGCAAAAAATAAACTACGGAACATATATTGTGAAAGAGGGTGTCTAAATTCATCATAAACTTTTTTACTTCCTACTTGCAATTTCTTGACTTGCATTGCAAACAACCGAAATGCCTTCCAACACGTTTTCTGCAAAAAACAACAAGCGGCTTGCTTTTATTGTGAAGAACTCTCCTCCACAGATCTTTGTGCGGGTAAACAAACGCGGGATTTGTTCCAATTTGCAGGTTTATATTTTCGTGGATCACAAAACAAAACAGAGCAACACGAATGATAAAAAGCAAATGCAAATTTTAAAATATGGTATAAATGAAGAAGCAGTTTGATAACAAACTTATTACTGAATACACTCGACTTCTTGAAACAACGCCATCTGATTCTGAAGACATGTCTTCGGCGCAAGTTTTTGATAGCGGAAACAACGAAACATCTGATAACAACGGACCTCCTCCCGAACAAGTAAGAAGTTACCGTAGCTTTTTTTTTATTGCATTGTTTATTTTCATGTATATTAACGTCTTGACTAAAAGTAATTGGACAAGCGCGAAAAAACTTTTCCTGTGATTTCTTCTACCATACCCCACAGAAAGAAAAAAGGAAGAAAATAAATCTTGTGGTAAGATGACATGGAATCTGGGGGCAAACAAAACACTCACCTGAATTTATTTATACGACTTGCAAAAAATAATGTTTTAGGAACATTTGACCACAGTATTTGTTTGCCACCAAATATGCAATAATCATATTTGTCAAAAACCAAGCCACATGACTTTTTTTAACTGAAGCTGCCCTTTTTTTACGTCATTATCTAAGGCCGTCATCAAAAATATGTTGTGTTCGCGTCCTCCGACCGACTCACATTTGGTAATAAAAACCCGAGTCGATAAGTCGCAAAAAAACCGGGAAAAAATTTCGCGAGATATTTTTCAAATATAAATTTTTTTTCGCCAGAACTAATTGATACAAAATTGACAAAAACTCGCGAAAATTAATTGCGTAAAAATTAATTCCTTTAGGGCACTCCTGTGGCTACTGACAGTTTACAGGACGGCGAAAAATGGTCTACAAACGATGTCGAGTGGCGCTATACTGTTTTGGCCCTGAGAACGAATTTGCTTGCTCCGATCTGAAAATCCCGGGGAAAAATATGCCCGACCGCCCGACCGACTCATTTTTGCGGGGTCTTCAGGACGCGAACACAACATATTTTTTATGGTAGCCTAAGTAAGTTAAGGAATCGTCTCTAAGATCGTTTTTATTATTTATACAAATTAAAACGTTTTTCATTGTATGGAATTTGTTACATTATATTTTTTACATCGTTTCATAATCGTATCATAAAACAAATTATATAAATAGTCGTTAGCCCGTGGAAAAATCCACGGGTTCACCCGTCCTTTTTATACCGCATTGCGTGCGTCTCGCTACCTGCGCAGCTAAGCTACCATTTTACGTGACAGACAGACAGATGGACAGACGTATACGGGTATTATAATATAGATGTTTCATATTTTTTGCGAAACAATTTTAAAAGAAAATTCGGCGATTCGGTTTGACGTCATAACAATTTTTTTGGAGGTGAAAAGTTTCCGTATTTTAGGTGAAGAGAGTGCAGAGCTAGACACATTTTGGAGTTTTAAGAATAATGTTAGGAAGTTTGAGCAAATATAATTTTTTGGAGCAAAATCTAGATAGCTAAGCATCATTTCCACACAGATTTTTATTGTGGTTACCTTTCGTTGGCTAATTATTCTTCCATTAGCATTCTTCCCCCTACGAACTAGGTTTGTTTTCACCCTGCAAAATTTTAAAAATGGCGGATGTAGCACAAATGTGATTCGTCAATTAAACGAAATGTCAATCATCGCTACGGCAACAAAGCTGAACCGAATCGCCGAATAGCATTGCAGGTAAAATTTTCAAGAGCAATGTGTATTTTTTGCGTATGTGATAGTTTGCACACCTGGATAACATTTGCGTGGAAAAAGTTTTGAAATGATTTGATACAATTTTAAAAATATCATTTGTGATATGATGTACAGGTGTTAATGACGTATGATTAAAACAAATTTATGATGTCAAACCGATTAAAAACCAATTAAACTTGTTAATTGTAAATTATTTATTCGTAAAAGTTACCACATTTCGTTCTAAAATGACAAGAACACGTTTCTTTGAATCTTAAATATCGCCGTATTTTATTCTATAATTTCAAAAACACGACACTACAAAAGTTTATGTTGCAGTATTTTGTTGTAAATTAGGAAGAGCATGTTTCTTTGACGCTTAAATATCGCCCTATTAAATATTGCCGTAATAAAGTGGAAACGTCCCTAGGAAGATTAAATATTGTCGTAATTGGTTAAAAACAATGAGAAAACATCCCTACGAAGCTTAATTATTGTCTTAATTCCTTCTAAAATGACGAGAAATGATGCTCAAATAACGCCGTAATTCGTTAAAAACAATGAGAAAACGTCCCTACGAAGCCTAATAACCGTAATTCGTTCTAAAATGTCAAGAAAACGTCCCTACGAAGCTTAATTATTGTCTTAATAAGAAAAGTCCCCACAAAAATTAAATATAGCTGTATTTCGTTGTAAAATGATGAGAAAATGACCCAACAAAGCTTAAATGTCGCCGTAATTTGTTATATAATAATAAGGAAACGACCCTACAAAACTTAATATCATTGTATTTCGTTCTAAAGTGGTAAGAGAACGCCCTTACGAAACTGCTATTTTAATGGCAGTAAAAAAGTTTTAAACGCAGTTGTTGTGAAATATATTTTTTACATAAGCATGTGCTTTTTACATGTAAATATCCATTCAATAACTTGATAGATAATTATTTTTTTACTATTCTTTACCGCCCTGAAACAATTTTGAAACGATATTGAATGCTGGAATGACTTATGCTGTCTGAAACAATCATACATAAACAAAACGGAAACAATTTTGAAACAAATTTAGTTTTATAATAAAACGATTTAAAACGAATCAGAAATTATTGAAACGATTTCTATGTGATTTGAAACATTTTCATTAAAAAAAATGTTCTTCTAAAATCGTTTCCAATTCATATAACAAGTCATGTTAATTAAAAAATGAAATGATATGAAATGATTTTTTTGAAACTATCTTGGAGACAATCCCTAAGCAAACAAACTCAGACGGCGATATGGCAACTATGCTCACTACATAACTTTATCTTTTTTACTGTACGCCATCCCTTTAAGGAGTGTTCCAATAGATTTGTTAATAAGAAATTCAGATTCATTGACATCAAATTACGCCACCATTGAAAATATGTTGTGTCTGTAGGTCGAATGGCTGAACTTTTTCCTGAGTTTTTTAGATCAGCAAAAGTAAATGTGTTTACATGACCATAAATCAACTTAGCGTCACTTAATCTGTTCCCAGACCTTTTTTATGTTTATTGTATAGTAGCTAAATGGACTGTCTCTTGGCCGGAAAAAGGCATGGGAACCAAAACAAAACAAGTAGCATTTAAAAAAAAGAAATGACATCAAGGTTGAGTTTTTGTTCCTTTTTTTGAGTAACAAACCTACATTTCGGCCTGAGGAAGTTAACATTGTATTGTCCAGTTAACACGATTTGGTATTTTAAAATGTAGTTTGAAATCATAGCCATTAAAAAAAAATAATGTGACAAAACTGGCAGAACACAGCGATTCTCTATGTATGTATATGTGTAAAAGTTAGTTGCAGACCGAGAAAGACTTGGCAGGAGGTTATAAGGACAGACTTGATACAGAGGAAGTTGAGTTTAGATCTAAAACAGTCTAGATCAGATTGGAAGAGGGTCATTAATATACCCCGTCGAACCCATGTTAGCATGGAAAACGGACATTAAGCCGAGAATGATGATAGAATAAGGAGTATGTTATTACAAAAAAAATTACTCTCTAAAGAAGTAAACCACCTAGATGTGATCTGCAAACACTGTAGACTACTTACCATTGATTACTTATTCATTGGTAGCTACTTGTTTTTTAACAAGATTTCAATTTTTTGGACCTGTTAGCAATTTTTGTTTCAGAATTTTTTTATCAAAAGATTTACTTTGCCCTAAAAAATATTGGAATGTTTTTCTCTTTTTCTACTTTTCCCTGTGTTTTTTTTTCATATTAAAGACAAGTGAGAGACATTTAAATTTGTGAACCACAAACACGAGAACTGAGCATCTGAGCTATATATATTATAAAGATAAAAAATAACTCTTTACAACGATTCAGTCGTTCGACGGCCATTTTTAAGTACGCAAATCATACAACAATTACAATGTGCTTTTATAAATAAAATAATATTGTATACAATCATAAGCTTAAGCCAATTATCTGAAAATAGAAATATTGGCAAAGACGAAATATTTCTATTAAGAATTGCTTTTTCCCTACGGATCAACAGACTCTCCTGTAACTCCAAATCAAAATTATTAGCAGCAGTGGAGAGAGGTCTATTATTTTTACAGAAAACTACATGCTCCAAAGGTGCACTTTGATTTTTAGCTCTGACGGTTTTTTCAGTCTTGACTGGAAAAACCGTCAAAGTTCAAAATCACCCGTACCATCCGCATACAATGTTCCTTGTTGTTGTTTTGTTTGGTCCCTGATTTATTGATTTTCAAAAGAATCAATGCTTATAAAAGCCAAAGTCATTAAATATGGCAGCTGGAAAGAAAAAAGTATGTGCTAGATTTTTTTTCAATAAGAGTGATTATGCGCGCTTTTAAACAAATCGGCGCAGAAGTATTTGCGCAGAGTGGAGCAAAAAAACAATCAGCAGAAAAGTCCCAGACGCGTGATTAGCGTCTCAATTCTGTGATTTGTTTATTTCTTATGTGACGTCTCACTCACATTAGGATTATTTCTAAAGCCTATTTTATGACTAAAATGGTTGCAATACTTGTTTTTGACTTATCTCAGATGTAGATGTGGTAATATGCTGGTCCCTAGACTTAAGGTTTATATCATGTTTAGCCATGCAGTGTTGGCAGTGAATAGAAAATGTTAGCCAGAATAAGGTAATCTCTGAATTTAGACTTGCACCTAATATAGATGGTATATGCGACAAAGGGTTAATTTCATTGTAATAGACAACACTTACAAGCTTGCATGCCCTTTTCACAGCTTTTACATTTCTTCAAAGTGTTCACCTAAAAGAGCCTGTATCTATTTTAAAAAACAAAAAGAAAACCCTTATGATTTTAATACTCATCCTGTGGGAAAACCAGAAATTTGAGGGCAAACACAAGGCAAATATTTGGCTTTTAAATATATCCTGATCCTCAAGATCTGCAGGAGGTGCCTTGTTTAGTAGTCACAGCAGTCAGCATCTACAAATTTTTAAACTATTGCTGGCGGATACAATAGTCATATGAGCCATGTATGTCATTTCTAACATTAAATCAAACATGTATGGGGTGGTCTGTGTTTTATTTTACGTTGGGAAACTCTGTTTCATTTTAGAAAGAAGGCTTCTTGAGTAAATTGCGTAACAGAAGAAGTGTAAACAGTGAAGTCAATGACAGTAGACAACCCCAGCAACATGAATCAAGGCCACCACCTAATGCTGATGTGACAGAGGAGGAAATTGAGGAAGATGAGGAAGAAATGTTACATTATGGTGCCAAAAGTGTATTAATGTTAATTGTTCCAGTTTCGATCTGTCTTCTTGTAGTTGTGGCGACCATCACCTCTGTCACTTTTTATACTCAAAATGCTGGACAGTATTTGTAAGTGAACAGCATCGTACATTTTTGCTGAGTAATATGTGCTTTTTCAGTAATTGTTACTAACTGCATACATTTTTGTTTTGAAAAAAGTACAGATTTATTCAGTAACTAATGTTGGTGACATTCCTTTTAAGTATAGTTCACACTTGGCCATAAATAGCAACAACTCGTCAGTGTGAAGCGATATTCAGTGATAACAACCAGATTCTGCACTTTTATTTATTTCATTTGTCATCGAATTTAATATCCATTAAAATAGAAGGATCAAAAACTGCTGGGACACACATTGAATGTAAACAATTAAACTTCGTCCTGTCTTTCTATTAATAATATTCCATCGATATTAAACCAAATTCAATAAAATAATTAAATCAAATACATGCACTAAAGTATTTACTTCATAAAAATTCCACTTTTCTAAAATTTAATTTACATGTAAATATTTGTTTATCCAACAAGTATAGTTGTAAATGTCAATTAAAGACCCAACCTATGACTATGACTAATTTAAGGGGTTGGAATTCCTGCTTATCTACTTAGTTGGAACGCATTCTATAAAAAGTACCTTACTTAAAATAGCAGCCCGTGGTTGTAATTTTAAATTAGTGGAAAAATTTACATGCACAGTAATGCACAAAAGGGATTTAAACAAAACATTTATGCTATTAAAACTGCAAAATAAAAATTCTGTGATCGCAACTACAATTTTCATGCCAAAGTTTGTACACGTACCATGGCTACATCCAAATTCATGAACTGATCCAAACTGAAGTAGCTTTTACAGTAAAAATTCATGTTAGCCAGTAAAGGGATAACCAAGAAAATAAATAAAAATATGTTCAAGGTAATTAAAAAAAAGGAAATTAAAAAAAGAACAGAAACTTGTATGATTTTCAACGTTCTTGGGAAAACAAGTTATTATTATTATTATTATTATTATTAATTATTGTTATAAAGCTTTTACAAACATTAATGTAATCGAAGTTTTAAAATTGAGGAGACACCGTTCTAGTTTTCACTTTCTTCTTGTGTTTTGCTCAAACAAAACAATGTGAGAATCAATGTTTGAAGGGCCCACGATTCTTTTTAAGGAAGAAAAATAATTTTTGTTTAAAATAAATCATTTGCAAAGAAAAAAGGTAAACATTTCTTCGCTATATTAAGGAAAAAAATCACCAGGCTAGTACCTCAGAAACATCAAATCTTTTTATTTTTCCCTATTGTCATTGGCCAAGTAAATCTACTCCAATTTTTTTTTTCTTTGACAAATTAAATTGAAGAATAATTCAATGTTTCTGTGTAGTTTCTTGCAACATACTTTTGTTTTGTTTCAAAGTTTTAATGGTAATACATCTTTAAAACGATTTTAGTCTTAAAATTTATTTCTAGTTGTCAGATAGAAATTTTAAGGAATTCTCCCCTCCACCTGAAACTGGTATAATAGGAACATTTATGAAAAAAAAAACATTGAAACATCACTTAGAATTGTCCATGGTGTTTACTCTAATGGTATAACCTTTATATCATGTATTGAATAATGTTTTTTAGAGTTTACACACCATTTCACGAAGACGGTGATATATCTAAAACAGAAAAGTTTGGTCAAGCCGTGGCTAATTCATTGATTGTAATAGCAGTTATACTTGTGATGACTGTCTTTTTAGTTCTTTTATACAAATACCGATGTTATAAGGTAAGGCTACAACTACAAAATAGGAATTGCAGTTGATATTGTAGGTGTCTAAATGTACGGTTGACAAATGAAGAAAAAATATTTCCATATTTTAGGTCATTGAGGGGTGGTTGGTTTTATCATCATTGATGCTGTTATTCTTTTTTAGTTACATCTATTTTCAGTAAGTCTATTCTGCACAGATGGTTTTATATCTTACAAGATACGAACAGGGGTTATCTTCTATGTGCTTTAGCTTTGTTCCAGGCCAGGACACTACAGATACAATATTTTTACTCACAACAGCTTTAGGAAAAGTATTTTGGAAAGAGAAAGATTTTTTATTTTGCCTTTGCAAATCTAAAGAAAGCTTTTGATAGATTTCCATATCAGTTTTTTAGTGAGCAATAAGAAAATTAGGTGTAAACGAGTGACTAGTTAGGATTATAAGTCTGTACACCTCAATACAAGAAGTCGTGTTAGGAACATTTTATTAAGTGAGGACTTTAAAGTTAATGTACATTCTGGTTCTGTACCTACTCCTTTGTTGTTTGCTTTCGATTTCGAAGCACTGTCAATGGAGTTCAGAACAGGATTTCCAAGGCAGTTATCATATGCAGATTTGGTTGTCATAGTGGAGTCAATGGAAGAATTAGTTCAAAAGTTTGAAAAGTAAAAGAAAGGACTAGAAGAGCAAGGGTAAAAATTATTGCAGCAAATTCATGATTAGTAAAGTCAAGTGTTGCCTTGAAATGGGGAATTAGCTTTGTTAGGTTTGCCGGCCAAGACGTTGGCAGTAACTCAATTTATTGTCAGTCTTGTAAGAATTGGGTACATAACAAGTGCAGTGGTATGGCAGGAAGGTTGAGAGCTGACATTTAGTTTGTATGCAAGCGTTGCAAAGGTGAGATTATAGACAACAAAGTATTTCCAGTTTTAATGGTGTACAACAGTGCCTAGTTAGAGACAGTATAAAGTTTAAACTACAGACCTACCAAGTAAGATTAGACTGGGTGTGCTTAAAAACTTGACTATTAATTATTTCATTAAAGAGAAAAAAAAGAAAAACTTTGAACTATGAGTGTTAGAAAAATGTTTTATCCAGTTATAGTACATTGTCTTGTAGTAACTTGTTGTGTTTGCACACTTTCGCAGGATAAATTGAATATTTGGCAATGTTTCTGCGTCTCTTGTGCATTAGCACTGATAGTACCCAGGAATTATCCTTGTATCTGTGTGCCTAATAACCTTTACAATATGAATCCTTAAAAATATATTCTGAATTGCTGGAGCTTGGTTATTCTTTTTTAACAAAAGTAAATCCTTGCTTCATTAAAGACGCTCTCTCACTCAAATGAATTTCATAAAAATTCATGAAAATGCACCCCAAAAATATTTTCCCAAGATATAATTGAAAACATTCCCTAACATAACACAGACTTTACCATGATTTTTTAGAGAGTTGGTTAGGGTATCCAATTTAGCCATGGATTATATCACTATGTCCTTAATCATCTGGAACTTTGGTGTAGTAGGAATGTTTTGCATACATTGGAAAGGACCATTGTTACTCCAACAAGGATATCTTATACTAAGTAGTGCCTTGATGGTAGGTCGGTTCTTACATTACTATTGTTTTTGGAAGCTAGTAAACTGTAGATGATGCCTGCAGAAGAACTCTGCAGATAATACCATGAGGAGTACGCTATATTTGCTAGAAGGTGTGGTGAATGTAGAGTTATTTTTTCAGCATTACAATCGTGTTTTTGAATTTTTAGGCCTTAGTCTTCATCAAATATCTTCCTGATTGGACGTTGTGGTTAATTTTAGCTGCTATTTCTTTATATGGTAAGATCTGTTCTTTGCACAAGAGCTATTGTATGAACCGTACTAAATAGTGGACTTACTTTTCTGTGCTTATTGTAGGAATATGTGAGATTATATGAATGGAAAAATAGTCTGAAATAAAGGTTTTAACAAAATGATACACCGTTGGGTGAAAAAAATTTAATTTTTAAAGCTGCTTTAACATCTTCCTACATATAAACACCAGCACAACTCTAATTTGACATGTATGCAATGTTTGTACACCCCCTTGTTCAGAGCTGGTTGTAAACATGTATGGACAATGTATATCGGTCCATATAAACGCACTATACTTATGGATAAGTCAATCCGGATTTACATAATACTAAAGTGGTTTTCTTCCTGTAGAAATGTGTGTTTTTATTGTAATAATGTTGGCTAAAGTCGTTTAAAGTGACAAGGTGGTTTTGAAGTACCATAAAAGAAATAAGAAAATATAAGAAGATAAGATTAGCAACGTATTATCCTTTATAACATAAAAAATCATTTTCAGCTTTTTCAGCCTAGCCAGTTGATTAGCAGATACTTAGGTCTTGACCTAGATCTTAGTCTTAGCAACTCGGTTACTTAAACTGAAGAAATGTGTACCGAGCATAATTTTAGATGTTTCCTAATTTTATTTGAGAATTCGGCATCTTAAAGCCTGTAAGGACTTTTCATTACAATGTTGTAACAGATTTGGTTCAGCTTGTGTGTCTATTTGTTTTTATGAGATTTAACTTGCAGGTTATTTGAATTTACACAGAAATGATATTCTGTTTACAAATTTGATCTCGTCTTTTTAACATTTATGAAGAGATTCACGAAGCTGCTGTTGTTTAAATAATCGTCTATTAATAATAACTTCAAATTTTAAAGCATTTTCTGCACGAATGCAATTAAACAAAAAAAATCATCTTTTTATCTAAGGATGGCTTTATAAGTTGTGTTGTACCAGACTAAACTCACAAAATATTCAGCATGCCTTGGTTTGGCTCGACACGTCGTTTTATAAGAGTCAAGCCAAACTGCATGGTGTGAAAATTTCTAAGATGGTAGCTGTCTTAACAACATTTTTTTGCTGAATAAGCAGTTTTACAACTCTATTTGCATGCCTTAGCCCGGCTTGGCTTGAAATTTGGTTTTAAACAGTTGAGTTAAGCTGTGTTAAGACGTACGGAACAGTTGAGTGAGTTGTGTTGCATGGCCAGATATTGTTTTTATATATATTGTGTCGATCCGAATCTGATAAGTTTGACTCGACACAGCACAGAGTATAAAATGGACGGAAACAAAAAGTTCAGAGTTAGCATGGTGTTTTTTAGCTTAGGCTTGCTGCTCACTATTATAGTGCGGAGGAATTGAAAGAGCACGGCTATTTGTCATTCATTCTGCGCTTTTTTTGTGTGTGTTTCTTTGTCTAATTTACCGAAAGTTTCAAGTTGATTTTCAAATAAAATATTTTAAACTTAATATTTGTTCACGCCAATCAATAATGCGGCATAACCTATGAAAGAATGTACAGTGATAAGGCTCCTCTAATATAACTCCTCACAGTTATCAGAACGTGTGTACGTTCCCACATGTTCCAGGCTAAATTATCACCAGTCTAAAACCTAATGGTGCACTGAGGGAATAAAGAAGCTATCTGTATCTATTTATTAACTGGTCTTAGTTCTTTTGAAAATTCGAGCTATGTTTCTTATGAAGATAACTGCTTTATTGGCCATTTAGTGCAAAGTTCCACACGTTGTAGCTTAGATAAGTTAATAATTTGGCATGTTTACTTTAGATTTATTTGCGGTGCTTTGTCCAAATGGTCCATTGCGTATGTTGGTTAACATGGCGCAAGAAAGAAACGAGCCGCTCTTCCCAGCTTTAATTTATTCTTGTAAGTCGTTTGTATAACATTCTTCGTGTCGTGTCTTGTTTATATTAACAACGTCAAATTTCTTCTTTTTAGGGGGAGGGCTTGGGTGGGTGGGTGGTTAAGGGCATCAATTTCCATATAGCTTAGCCCCTCATTTCATTTCTTCATTATTTTCTTTCTATTCTTAAGAAATTACCTTAAATTAATTTTTTCTTAAATTTGGCAGATGTATTTTTATTTGTTTTATCTCTAGCCACTGTTATGTATTCTATTGCAATGAGCGATATAGATGAACAGAATCCTACCTCCAGGTCTAATATCCGCTCCCAGCAAGAACAAGAACAAGAACGACCAAATGAAGATGGTGAGAATATGGTTGCTGCTGATAACAACACGCACGCTTCTGCTGCGAGAGTCTTGAATGGTAACCATCCTGAGCAGCCTTCTGCGGACGCCCCCGAAGAAGAACAGGAAGAACGTGAGTAACAAAGAAACTTCATGGATTTATTTATTGGTGCATATCTACCCTTGAAAAGTCCTGGAGAGGTTATATATCAAATCAGTCATAATAAAGAAGGATATTGTTCTATTACACTCTTACTATAGATGTGCCTCTGCAAAGTTCCTAAAAATGTTTGAAGTTGGTTCTACAAAATGTTAAGATTGTTTGTTTTTAAGATTGATTGTTTTCCTTTTATAAGTAAAAGTGATTTGGAAATGTTGAAAACCCGTGAATTTCAAAAACCAAATTTGCACTAGAATTGGATTTATGGGAATGTGAATTATAACAGCGCAAATATAAATCAAACTATTTTTAATTTGTTACTTTTTGCGTCACGTCGCAATTTCAAACAAAGGTCAAAAGTTACATATTTAATTGTAGCAGGTTGTTTGCCTGTAAAATAATTTTGCTATTTCAGAATTTAACAATATGTTCTTGGTGTGGTTATAGTACATTCTGTTCGTTTTCCGTTAAAATGATAAGAAAAAGGTGCAGCATATTAAAGAGGTGTCACAGATTCAGTAAGGTCAAAAAGTCCAAATTATTGTCGAGTCTATTGTATTTAAAAATTACATTCGTGTTGCATAAAAAAAAAGAGCTTAAAACCAAACAGAAAAATAGCAAGCAATTAGTGGCCTAATCACTATTTGGGGAAGAAGAAAATCAGGAAATTTGGTTATTATAGCTAGTATAAGCTTTGTGATGGTAGAGTACCTTGATTAGCTAACTCTTACGTCCACGTTGCATTCAATTTCATCTTTTTTTGTGTTTCAGGTGGCGTCAAACTTGGTTTGGGTGATTTCATCTTTTATAGTGTTTTAGTTGGAAAAGCGTCGTCATATAAAGATTGGAATACAACTATAGCTTGCTTTTTTGCCATATTAATAGTAAGTAGTAGCTTTGAGTTTTCAACATTGTTATCCAGAACACGAGTGCCATCAGGTATGCTATCGTAGACTCGGTGCAGGGGTGAAATTCAAGGTTGCGATCTTACGACAAATTTACGCGAACTTGTGTTCTTACGGTAATTTTACGCGAACTTATACCTGACACAGTGGAGTGGTGAACTCAAGGATTTGTTCTTACGACAAATGTACGCGAACTTGTGTTCTTACGGTAATTTTACGCGAACTAATATCTGCATTAACTCGGTTGTATATATTTTGTTTCAGGGTTTGTGTCTGACGCTGTTATTACTGGCCATATTTCGAAAAGCGTTACCGGCTCTACCTATCTCTATTACATTTGGATTGGTGTTCAATTTTGCTACTAGTTATTTCGTGCAGCCGTTTACAGACGCATTGAGCAGCGAGCAAGCATTTATATGAAATAAGTTATTAAAAGAGAGCTGCGTAAAGTTCGAGTGGTTTTCAAGATTGCTGTTACCAAATCTGGAGAAGTAATCTTCAATACTTCAATACCAAGAAAATCAATTTGCACCAAATTTGTCTCAAAAGATGTTGAACGCGTAAGCCGAATGGCACAATGGGTTATGTTTCCAAACATTTTCTTGACTTATGCACATGCCGTGTGGTCTATTCTAACGATCCCAATCAGCTCTTTTCGAAAAACGAAACAGTTTCTAAAACTATATCTTCTTCTGCTACCCTCATGTGTCCTTTTAGGAATGTTCAAAAAGATCTTAACGTCATCTGAAAAGCAAAATGATATTGTGACATGTTCACTTACAAAGTTTTTTTTTATCGTTCTCGTTTCCGAGTAGAGTAAAAGTATAAGTACTAACACAGCATATGCTTCGGTCATTTTAAGACCGTTTTTAGTCATACAAAATCTGAAGTTTAGATAGCTTGTCTGTTACGTACCATTATGTAGTACCCAGTATTGTTTTTGTATGACTATAATCAGGTATCCATAGTTCTTCAAAATGATTAATTTTTTTCGAAAACTTGTTTTCTGTGCAACCTATGATTGCTTTGTTTTAAAACTGTGTCCAGTTTGGTGTTATCTGGTATTGTAATAACGATTTTTCGGTGTATAAGATACAAACCTTTTTCGGATTCTTTTTCATAAACTATATATCTAATATAAGTCTATATTCCTGTTACGAGGATACGAGAATATGAATTTGTATGTGAATAATGTAAAGATAACAATTTTAGATTTTCACTATTGCAGTTGTCCTTTGTGTGGTTTTTCCCTTTATTTTTGTAAATACAGATATGTCTTATCACATCCCTTATGAGTTACTAGAATTTCTAAGAAAACTTATAATATTTAAATTACACAAGTAAAGAAAACAATGGTTTGTATTTTCTAAACTAATAGGTTCATGCCGCCACACGGACGACAATCTTCAGTAGTAATAAAACCTAACCGTAAAAGTTGCAATACAATGGTATCAAAAATTACAATACAATGGTATCAAAAATGGACGTAAAAAAGATGTAAAAATGACGTCAGTCGCGTGAGTCGTACGTAGCCAGATAAAATTTGTTCATGTGTCTGCATTTCGCCACAATTTCAGTTCTTTTATTGAGCAGATTGTTATCATGGTAGATTGCAATTTGGTATTTTTCCTCCTGGCAGAGCTGACATGAAACACTTTCCGGGGAAAATGATCTGGATGTCTTTAAGATTTTCCAACTGCTCAATAAAAGAACTGAAATTGTGGCGAAATGCAGACACATGAACAAATTTTATCTGGCTACGTACGACTCACGCGACTGACGTCATTTTTACATCTTTTTTACGTCCATTTTTGATACCATTGTATTGTAATTTTTGATACCATTGTATTGCAACTTTTACGGTTAGGTTTTATTACTACTGAAGATTGTCGTCCGTGTGGCGGCATGAAACTATTAGTTTAGAAAATACAAACCATTGTTTTCTTTACTTGTGTATTCGCTCTGTTGAAACAACATTGAGCACTTTATGAAGAAAGAAGAATAACCTTCAACGCATATAATATTTAAATTATAAATTTTTCTTCTTATCTCTTATAATAATGCGGAGAGTGTGTCTGTGTGTTTGTGTGTCTGTAACAGGCAAAGTGGATTTCTTCATTTTGCTTTGATGTTGCCGAAAAATGCATGTCTAATATGTTAAATTTTCTGACGTTACGTCGCCACGTCAATAACACTACTTTAACGTTAATATCCTATATTAAGTTAATGAAGCCATTACAGTGCACCTAAAACTTTGAGGCCAAATAACTTGGAAACGAGGTGGTGACGTCAATGATTTTTCACCGCGTGGGTAGCTAGGGACCACCTGGGACCAATTTGGGTAAGTTTCCTAAACCTGGGTCCCTAAATCCGTTTCGGAATGGACGGGTTGATGACGTCATCAAAAAACCTTCAAACCCTAATATCTCTGCAACCGTTTGTCAAAGATACATGATCCTATACATTTTCTTGATCAGTGTTTCAAGATCTATGCGTTGAAGGCAACAAGTGTACAAATTTCTAAAAAAAATTTTTGGGTTTTGACGGGCCAATGCTGACGTCAACAAAATTTTAAAACCCTTATATCTCATTAACCGCTCATCAAAAGCACATGATCATATACATTTTCTTGATCAGCGTTTTAAGCTCTACACAATAGAGGCAACGAATGAATTAATTTTCGGCAATTTTTTTTTCTATATGCACTGCTGACGTCGGCAAAACATCTGAAACAACCTATTTTTGCATTGATTTTTTTGCCTAAGTGGATTTTTCCACGGGCCTTATCGACTAGTTATTAAACAAAATATTTTTATTTGATACACGCTGTCAGGATAAGGTTTAATTTTTTTTATGAATCATTAGCGAAAGTATAGAAACTTAACACTATGGTATAAACAAGAACATATTCCCGCTGTGATAAGAAATTTTTTGCTCAGCAGAAAACTCTATCTAATTGTTGCTTGGCGCCTATAAAATGTCCATATGAACTCCACAAATAATGCAGTAACCAGGATATATCGATGTGTGTTTTACCACGTGCCACGAGAGTCATGACCAGCAAGCGATTTGGTAGCCCCTATTGCTATTGTAGGTCTTTTTAGATGTTTATGGTCACATTGTCGTAGGCGAACCAACTGAATTCTCAAGAATAAAGTTACATCGTTTAGAGCCAATAATTAGCATTCTAACACAAGAAGTCTTCCTTGGAATAAAAAGGGTGCGGCAAATCCAAGTGGGTCAAAAATCGAACTAACTGTTGAAAGTATACCCCTCCTTGTAAGTGGTCGGTCTTTAAGTTGGATGCGAAAACCAAAGGAATCGTTTTCTACACACCAGTGTACACCTAACGCTCGTTCTAAAGGCAAAACATCCTTCTCGAGATCAATATTTCTTAAAGACTTTTCTCTTTCACTTTCATTAACACTCTCCAAAACTTCTCTAGAATTTGACACTATCTTTGTCAGATTGAAATCACCTGATTTGCAGAACTCTTTTAATTTCTTTAACAGATTAATGGCAAACGACGAATTACTGCACGAACGAAGCATATCATCTACATAGAAGTTTTTCAAAAGTGTACGAATAGCTTCTATGTGAACTGTATCATCTGTGATCTTGTCGTTATCTTTAGCTGTCTGTTTTAGTGCAAAATTGGAGCAACTTGGTGATGAGGCTGCACCAAACAAGTGTACCATCATTTGATATTCACACAACGTTTTATCAAGGTTTCCATCTGGCCACCACAAAAATCTTAAGAAAGTGCACTGTTCTGTTGGAATGCGCACCTGATAGAACATGGCTTCAATATCGGCAATAATGGCTATTTCATCTGTTCTGAATCGATTCAGTACCCCAACTAACACATTCGTTAGATCAGGTCCTTGTAACAGCTTCTTGTTTAACGACATTCCTTTTGACGTAGCACTGCAATCGAAAACAACCCTTATTTTGTCTCGGTATGAAGTTGAAGAGACTCGTTGCTACTATGTTACAATGGGTGAATCGTAAACGACATATAGATATAGAAGACTTGCAAAAAGTCGAAACGGTCATCTTAAAATTGGTACAACATACGAACTTTGCAGATGAAATAGCTTTTCTAAAGAAAACCGGCACCGAAGATGGTTCGATACCAGTGGTAAAACGTGTAAGTTCCCTGTTTAAATTGTCTCCTTTTCTCGATTGCAATGGAATACTGAGAGTTGGTGGACGTTTATCCAGAAGTGAAATGGAAGAATATGGAACAGTTCACCCCATTATTCTACCCAGGAATGGTGATGTAACAACAATGATTGTACGTAAGTGTCATGAAGATGTCGGACATGGAGGTAGAGGTTTTACAATCAATGAGCTCAGACGGAGTGGATATTGGGTTATCAATTGTAATTCATTTGTTCGTTATCTGATATCAAAATGTGTGCCCTGCAGATCGTTACGAAGAAAAACTGCAGATCAAAGGATGGCCGATCTTCCGATCAACTGACTTGAAGCAACTTCACCCTTCACAGTCTGTGGAGTAGATCTATTTGGTCCGTTCATTATCAGAGAAGGAAGAAAAGATCTCAAACGATATGGTGCTCTATTTACTTGTTTCTTGAGCAGAGCCATACACTTAGAATCTACAAACCAACTTGATACTGATTCTTTTATTCAAGCATTGAGAAGGTTTATCTCTAGACGAGGCAATATACGTTCATTGCAGTGTGACAACGGAAGTAACTTTGTTGGAGCTGAAAAGGAGTTGAAAAAAGCCCTGAATGAAATGGATGACGATAAAATATCTACCTTCCTTCAGTTACAGGGAGGAGATTGGTTCAGTTGGAAGAGAAATCCACCAACAGCGAGTCACTTTGGTGGAATTTGGGAGCGTCAAATTCGAACTGTGCGCTCAATCTTGACGTCACAGTTAAGAACGCATGGTCATATCCTGAACGACGAATCCTTTAGGACATTGCTAGCTGAAGTCGAGGGCATTGTGAATTCAAGACCTCTCACGTGCGAAACATTAAGCGATGCAGATAGCCCACTCCCACTTTCACCATCGAATCTGCTTACTATGAAATCAAACGTAATTGTTTCGCCACCTGGTGTTTTTGACAAACCTAATCTTTACAGTCGGCGACGTCGTATCCAGCATATTGCGAATGAATTTTGGTCAAGGTGGAGGAAAGAATACCTGCAAACTCTCCAAAAACGAAATGTTTGGCAACACAAGCGACGTTGCTTCCAAGTTGGCGACATCGTAATATTGAAAGACGAATCTGAACATCGTTCTGATTGGAAATTGGCAAGAATAACAAACACGTTTCCAGACGATGACGGACTGGTTCGATCAGTGTCACTGAAAACTACATCTAATCAACATGAACTAGTACGTCCAATACATAAATTGGTGTTGCTTGTCGAAAATAATTAAATAAACGATTCCCAATCGGGGAGCCAGTGGTTTACTATTAGTGTCGCGCACACACAAGTCGACACTATTTGTTAGGGTTCAAACGGATACGAATTTAATGCCACAAACGATAGGTTTTAATCCATAAACGCTAAATAAAATACAAAACTTTAGTTTAAAAAATACAAAAAGAGCAAATAATAAATAGTACATTTGTCTTGCTAATAGAAAATTTCCAGGATCCTTTTGTTTATATTTTATTTGAGCGAGGAACCCCCAGGCTAATAACCTGCTCACGTATCTATTAGCCTTCAAAAAAAAATCTCGCACGAGATGTTAAGAGAACCTGAGAACGAGGTTGCATTAATCGATTAAACGCGTCTGTGCAAGCACATTCTAGTCTAGTCATTGCATTTTAGCTTCTGTTCAAGTTTTTACCCTTAACAGAGGAAGTTATAACCGCAACGACCTGGAGATAATGCAAAACAAATTGCGGATGTTTTTTTACAAAACAACTTGTGTCGGCTAAAAACGTCTTTCAAACACAACTTTTCAACAACCTTGAACCTAGAGACTGTCGTGGTTTTTGATACGACGATAACACGGATCATCTAGATAAAAAAAAACGATATAGAACCAACCTCGTCCCAAAGGCTCTTTTTTTACTTTTTGATGTTTGGATGGCGTTCTTTCTTGAACGCCATCCAAATTTAAAAAGTGAAAAAAGCCCTGTGTACGAGGTTGCTATAGGCAATGGGTTCGGGTTGTTTTTTAACTTCAGTTGCGTGTTAAAAGCTTGAACAAAGGTTATGTAATTGACGTTTTCTTCCAACCAAGTCCCCAGGATTTGCTAGTTTATGTTTTTATTTTCACGTAGCTTGAGTAGGGCGTGTAACAACAACTTTATAATTAAAAAGACGTTTAAAAAAACAACTTTTAATGTTTTCTTTCTCAGTCACGGGCTTTCCCAGCTCAATACAGTGTCCCATAACGATCGAACATTCATAGGTAGAGAAATAACCAGTTATGCAGAGATCCAAAAGTTTCATTAATTCGACCTTTTTTACACATCACAGGAGATAGTTCCCAGTGGTTGTGTAGGCTTTGGTGAGCTTTCTGTCGTGTTATGCTTTATAAGAATATCAGGCTGGGATTTCCAGGATAAAAAAAAAAAGTTTATTCTTTAGAACAATAGAGAACTTATAAAAAAAAAGGGCGTAGTTAACTCTGTTCCATCACTAGTTTATCTCACTTAATTTGATTCTGCTAGTTTTGATTCTTGCATAATTCATCATTTTATATCACCTTATTTGACCTCCCTCTATGAATTTCATTCAAGTTCTTTCCACGGACGCTGAAACAACCCAGCAAGCAAAAACTTGTTTACGAAAGATTAGCTATTTTTAAACAGGGAAACTGAACTCATAAAAGGAAATGCGTCCGTCAACAACCTTGTTCCTAGCACCCCTTGACTTTTAATTTCTGACGGCGAGTTGAAGTCTCAACTAATAAAAGAAACAGGCCCTGAGAACAAGGTTGGTCCATCGACCCACGATCTCGCTTTATTACCCACAAATCGTGTTTGGAAGCAACAGGAAATTGAATCTTGAATTACTTTCGATAGCATTCACGGACGAACACTAATTTTGATCACAAATTTTCATTCTTGTGTAAACTAAAGAAAACATCCTTATATTGGGCCACACGCAAATTGTTTTATAAAAAAAAGCCAGATTTAAAAGATAAAAGCTATCTAAAAGGGCTGAAGAGAATCAAATTACTGGAAGCAGAAAGAACACAAAAATGTACATACTATAATAACTATTTTTTTTTCTTTTCTCTAAATATTTAAATTGACAATAAAATTAAAAGTACCTAGCATTTTAAAAAACGCAATATTTATATAAATTCATTTAGTTTTTTTAAGCAACGTGATCACATGCAAATTTGCCACACTTAAACATAAACAAACCCTCCCGACCTTTTCTCGACAAGAGTTTTCTTTTCCTGTGAGAATCTTCATTGGGGAAATGGCGAAACTTTATTACTGGTCTTTCGGTATATGTCCTTAAGTTGACATTTTTAATCAGTGAAAAACCCACGACAACCAGTTTCCTAGGCTTTCCTTTTATAGGGACGCTGTCATGGCAAATCCCTCATTTTAACTAGCATATAAAACATAACAAAAAACAACCGAAACTCGAGTTTAAAATGAATTTCCCTGTAAACAAAAGAAATTGTGATATTACAGAGAGCACAGGATACTAAACAGGATTAAAAAATAACAAAAAAAAACTCAACAAATTAATTTATATCATAGTTAAATTGAATCGTCAGGCAAAACAACAACAAAAAATAATACCTGCTTACAGAAAAAAATATCAGCGGTAGTTAGCACTATAAACACATAGCACCCATCACATAAATTATTGCAACTGTAGAAAAAAATAAGTCCAAAAAACCCAGCATGCACAGAAAGGAATATGGACAGTTGTGGGAAGCATTTAAAGAGAATAAAAGGGTTTTAGTCTGGATCGTTATAAGTGAGACAATAGACTCTAAATGATTTAATTACGACTCTTTATTCGGATTAAAGATAAATATGGAATTAAAGATAAATATGGAAACGCGTTAATTTGATTTTGTGATAATAAAAAAATTAATAACGTAACTATGCTTCCTTCTGTCATTATATAAATTTGTTCTGCAGATAATGTATTTAGACAAATCCAATCCTGATTTCAAAGAAACATCAGAACATTCATCAGAGTTATAAAGTAATAAGGTCTCCATGTTGTTTTTTATTCCTAAACAAGTCTTTGTTGCAGATACTTAAAAATAATTGTATATATGCATTAAAAGTGTTGCAAGGCTCTCAAAAACTGTACAGCTTTTTCTTGGATCACTGACTCACTCCAAGTAGATTTTTCATCTAAAATAAATGCAATCATGTATATCACAAAAATATTACATAGCAACTACTATTTTGGTTGTTTATAACCTAGTTATAAAGAATAGGCTCTGATACATAAAGTTACTTTTAATTGTAAGACCTTTAGTATAACAAGTTTTTTAGCACTTTGTTGTTTTTATTTGATATTTTTAAAGCAACTTGTTTAATTCAAACAGTGCCGGGCTGATAAAATCAGTTAATATAAATTTAAAAAAGAAATATCGTGGACTCTTGATTTGTAGTTGAATTTTTGCTCCCTTTGTGTGCTGTTTTTATTTTACTAAATTTGGCCTTATGCATCAGTGCATCTGTTTTAAGCAACTTTGCATGCAGTATATTTAATCAAAATAAAAAAAAATATGTATATACCTGCATTAAATGGATTTGGCATATGATTGACACAATAACAATATTGGGAATGCTTGCATACAAATTAAATCGCATCCAGCGCTAAAATTTTAAAAAAGACAGCATAATTACAATAAAGAGAAACTGAAAATCTATATTATAATGCCCGTATACGTCTGTCTGTCTGTCCGTCTGTCACGCAAAATGGTAGCTTAGCTGCGACGGGCGAACCCATGGATTTTTCCACGGGTTAACGACTAGTAAAAGCAATATTAAAACTTAATCACTGAAAACAATACACAAGTCTGCTAGAAATTTCAGCTGCGTATCATCATAAATAAATTAAATGAACACACCCACAAATTCCCAAACATCATTGTTAGTAAGGTGAAATGCATAAACGCATCTGCACTGTGAACTGTCCACAACCATAAACAAAACCATGTACTTCCATAGCCAAGGACTTCAATCTGTTTTTCCTATAAAAAATGTATATATTTATACTATGTATATATTTATACTTTTCATTCATTGTCAGTATCTTTTTTCCTAACAGATAATTAAAAAATGACTTTTGAAATGTTGGTTAAAAAATACTAAACAAACAAAAATTCACGGAAAGGCAATAAACAAACGAAAAATGCATATCAAGCTTACAGGTGCAACATCAATTCTTTTTACTCCAAGTAAATTATGATAAGAATGATTGAAATGATCCCACAATGCACTTCTTAAGATAACAGTGACAGTGAAAAACAATATTGTCAGGTTTATTTCTTTTTTCGAATATCTTTTAAATCCATATACCTCAACTACCTCTTCGCTACAAGAATCTTCGGCAACTAATAGTCTTTCACCACTTTCTTCATCACCATTCTTAAATTTTGATTTTAATTTTGCAACAGCTTCAGGATTTTTAAAGGGAGGATACTTATTAAGTCTATATATTGTACCAACCATTACAAACAGGCCACCTATAGTATCAGCAAGTCCATCAATCATATAACCATATGTTCCCCATCCAGATAAAAATTCTTTTTTAGTTGACTGTGCTCTAAATACTACACCATCTAAAACATCCAGCATGCTTCTGAATTCATACAAGATTACGCCAAATCGCCGTACTGATATTGCTCTACTGGCAAGTAGTCTACCAGCAATTATAGCACAACAGAAATGCACTGATGTGATTACATTTGGGCTGATAAATGAAATCTTTGAAATGCCTAATGTTTTATCAAGCCATACACAAAACGGTAAAAATATGTAATGTCCAAAATGATCTTGCATCCTGAGTTTAACTGTTTTTTGTGACAGTAAAGTAGTATTTCTATATAGTTTATGTCTATTTTTTTCTTCGGAAAGTCCACCAAAAAAACTCAAGTCACACCATATGAAATATGTTACAAGGCCAAATATGCCATAAAAGGCATAATTTGTCTTTTGAGTTTCGTCGTTGGTTTGAAGTTTTACTTTGCCCATTGTGTCAAATTACCTGAAAATGAGATTGAAAAAGAAATTATTAGTTATAGCCTATTGTAAAAAGGTTTAAGCTTAGGGAGAAAAGCTAAGTAATTTTCAAGAACTTGTAAATTTTATTGAAAAAGATATATAGATTAAACTTGCCCTTATACATTATATGGGAGCATTGCAGCTTTATAAATAAAGAAAACACAAAACACCAAGTTATAACATTTCAGAAATTAGAAAAACGCTAATCAAGAAAATGTATAGAATGATGTGCTATTGATGAACTGATGAATTGCAGAGGTATTGAGGTTTAAATATTTTTTGATGACGTCATTAACCTGTCGCTTCCGAAACGGGTGGGTTGACCCAGCTTTGAGAAATTGGCCTACAGTTGGTCTCAGGTAGTTCTTAGTTACCCATGGGGAAAATGACATCAGTTATTTCCAACTGTTTTCAAGTTATTGCGCTAAAACTTAAAGGTGCAATGCACTAATGATAGTTCAGTGATTGAGGTTAAACTATTGTATTAACAG
The DNA here is from genome assembly GCA_030067915.1 of Hydractinia echinata. Classification (NCBI taxonomy): domain Eukaryota; kingdom Metazoa; phylum Cnidaria; class Hydrozoa; order Anthoathecata; family Hydractiniidae; genus Hydractinia; species Hydractinia echinata. Next base: position 943,999 of record JASGCC010000104.1, on the reverse strand, counting down.
CAACCAATAGCTAATTTGTCCGTAAACAAATGAGACATAAAAACATCTTCTTTGTAAAAGTCACAGACAGACAGACACACAGAAGCTTCGTATTATTATAAGACAAGTACATCTTCAACAGTGAGCCTTTTTGGCAGTAACAACTATATGTAACTATATGTGGCAGGGGATGTAAATGCCATGTCTTCTTTTTCGGCCTATTTCTTAAGTTATATATTGTAAGAATTTTAAATGAATTTACATAAATCAGGCGGTATCATCTACATAACACTTCAACAATGTTTCTGTGAAAGAAATCTTCTGATATTACCTTTCTTAAGAAAACACAAGTATCTTTTGCCTGCCACGCCAGAAAGGGCTACAACAGAAAATGTACACACTCAGAAAGGTCTATAATAACTGTCCCTGCTCTCACCCCTGTTGTAGTTAAATCTAGCTAGCTAGTTAGCTACAACCACCACATTAATAAAATGTTATTGCTGGTGTGGTATCTTAGTCATTATCTGGTTATGCCCAACAATACACAAGCCACAAAACTAAAAACTATACTATTTTTTTCATGAAGGTTATTAAGTACGTTGCAAAGCTAGCCCCAACTGACACCAACCATTACACAGCTCACGAAAGTTCAAAGTTCCCTGGCTTGTGGCGCGACAAGTAGCATCGTACCATAACGTTTCCCTAACAACCGCCTACAATATGAATCAGGTAACTGACCATTTCTCCTCATGGCACTGCACCACCTACCAGTTCAGTTCGACATCTCCGTCAAATAAGAAAACGAAGAATAAATAAATAAGTAAAATGCTGGACTTCTTTTCTTGTTTGTTTTCATTTCTTTGCAACTTAGTTCTCAGCGTTCCTGCAAATGTTAAAATATTTTTCTTCGTTCTGCAAGTACTATAATATTATAAAAAAGTAAATTCCAAATTAATTTTTTTCTTGCATTTATTTTTGACAATGTTCTTATCAAAGTCCATTAAAAACTTATTGTTTTTTTTAAAAATATTTCAGTCAAATGACCCCCTTCTAACCCAGCTTCATTATCGACCAATAGAAAAGCTTCAGATATCAACAAAACAGCTTTCGTTTTTTCAAAACTAGTTGGAATTCAATATGGCGGCAATGAAGATGTTTGGCCACGTCGCTTTAGTTGTTATTTTAGCTCTGTCGTCAATATTATGTGAAGAGGGAAGACATTCTAGATTTGAATATAAGCATAGTTTTAAGGGACCTCATTTGGTTAATAAACAAGGAAACGTTCCATTCTGGACACATTACGGAAGTATGAATATTTTTAACCCTAGGCCTTAAAACCATTCAGTTTTGTTTTAAACTCTCCATGTTTTAGATTTACTATAGATAGCTATGTTTTACTTTATTTTGTCAAAAAAATTTATTAGTATGGCACATTTGGTAAGTGATACCTGATCAGGTGTTTGTATGACAAGGATTCAGCACACCATAGATCCAGTATATATGCCATTCTTCAAAGACCTTTTTGAATGTTTACATTTTCCACGGAAAGCCCTTCTGGCTCTAGCAAAAAATCATGGATAATTGAACTCAACTAATTAAATTTTTACCAAAAAATAAAAGTCTGTGTAGCAGGGGACTTTAAAAGTCCTGAAAGAAACTCCCTGAATTTTCAAAAAAGGAAAATACTCCTGGAAAACTGAGAATAATTTTTCTGAATGTGTTTTTCGTTTTCGTTCAGGTTATGGGAACCTTTTTTCTTCTTTTCAAACCATATTACTCCTGGAAAAAGATCAAACTCCTGGAAAAGCCTGGCAATTTACAATCAAATATATTTTTTTGATAGCTATAACTTATGTGTGTCCCTTGATACAAAATTCATGCCCTCACAATTTACCTAGTAAATTAGCAATTGCCAAGGTAAATTTCGTTTGCCTCATTAATTTCTAGCCAAAGCATTATTTTGCAATGGTTAAATTTGATTTGTCAACACTTGTAGGCTTTTAATTTTGAAAAACTATTTGCTGAAAGCTGCCAAGGCAATTTTGATCTTTGTCAGCAATTTTTGAAAATATTCTGTACTGTTCCGCACTACAGTCAGTTCATAAAGTTTATTCTTGATTTCAGACTCATTATCTCTTTCTGCAGCCTTCAGATTTTTTGTGCCGTGCTAATCATTATATTGAGTCAACTTTAAGCTAAGAATATTATTAAACATTCCTTTGTCTTTTTTTCAATAGTTAGCTTCAATATAAGTGTGTGAATTCTAGCCAAAACTTCTGGTTTGCAGCCTGAAAGAAAAAGCTGGTTGTTGCTTAAGCCAAATAATTGGTCCTGTAGACCTATTAAGATTTTAAATACTTTAGCGAAAATATTACCTTGTGTGAATTTAAACTTTAGGTGCCATTCCGAGTGATGAGCAAGTGAGAATCACACCATCCCTTAAAGACCAAAGAGGTTCATTATGGTCAAAAGTAAAAAGCACAAATGAATTCTGGGAGGTAGAAGTATTCTTTCGAATATCTGGCCGAGGACGTGTTGGAGGAGATGGTCTTGTAAGTACTATTTTATTTCAGGCTTGTTACAATATGAGTATACATTTTAACATCCACCTTTTTTATATTTTTAGGCTGTTTGGTTTACTGAAGAAATGGGAAAACCTGGTCCTGTTTTTGGAAGCTCTGATAATTGGAAAGGCATGGGTTTATTTTTTGATTCATTTGATAATGATGGAGAGGTGAGTTTTTTATGCTTTAATGGCTTAAGTATCTTTATGTGTGTTCTGAAGTTGCGTACTGTAATACTTTTAATAAACGTCCAGGGTGTTTTTAAGGTTTTACAATTTTTAGGGGAGGAGTCTATTCAATACGTTAATGCGTTTAAGGCCTTTTTTTATATCATTGACCCCGTCAAAACTCCTCCATTACGAAAATTTACCTCCAAAAGTAATTTTTTAACAACTTTCTCAAATCTCCTCGACTTTCCTTTTCCAAAACTATTTGATTTGTCACATTATTTTTATCTGCAAAATGCGTAGAAATGCTACATAGATATTATAAAAATAATTTGTTTAGATTTAAAAACCTTTACATGTCCTCAATTTTTTATGAAAATACCTATGTTCTCAAAAAAACCTTAAAATTCTCATCAAAAATCCTCAAATTTCCTTAGTAACTCAATAAAGCAGTTATATCAGTTATTGTCCACAAACGTGAAGGAATGTATGCGAAAATTTACTAACGAGATATTTGTTTTTGTATAAATATATATTATTTATATAAATACACATTGTTATTTTTTAAAAAGATGATTACAGTATTGTTAGGACAATTATCTACATCAGCTGGCTTCTTATTTTTCGCGATCTCAGATCTCATATGCACACTCCTATAACTTTTTTTCTATGATTTTTTATACGACAACATTTATATATATATATGAAAGTAAACTATCTAAAAAATATTATTATCCATATTTTTATACGGGAGTTCCATATCATGCATAATGTTTACAAAAAATATGCTCAACTCATTTTGCACATATTTTCTGGAGGTGTGAAGGATATAACACCTCTGAAAAGGCTTTTTCCAGAAAAAAGGGATGTTTCAAATATTTTCATGGAATATATAATATGTCATTCGAAAGAGAATTTTTTTTTCTTTATGTCATGAATTTTTTGCAAAAAACCTAAAAAAAAAATTTGTTTCCTTTACAGTAACCTTAAGGTGGCCATTTATTAGCAACAGTGTTTTTTGACAAAATCATTGAGAAGAGGGAGGCGTCTAATAAAAAGAGGTGTTAGTATTCAATTATTACTGTGCTGCTAAAAGTATGTTGATCTACTGGTGGGAATAAGGAATTTTTCTGTTCGCTAGAAAAAAATTATGGTTATAATTTTGCAACTTCATTTTTAGCAAAACAACCCATATGTGATGGTAATGTTAAATGACGGAACAAAGCAATATGACCACTTCAAGTAAGTACCTACTGACAAACTATTTACAACCTAGGGATGTCACACAAATTGAATAGTGTATCCGATTTTTATGTTATACCCCTTTCTCCTCTGCCCTAAATGTCAAAATCAACAAATGTGATTTTTAAGTATCTCAATCGTAAGCACTACTACCATTATTTCACTACTACTGCAAGTATCTGGAAGACCGTTAATTGCAGCCCCTGGATGGAAGGATATGGTGGAGTATAGAGTTCCCATGTTAAGTTAATAGAACAAAGTAGAACAGTGAATGGGTTTTTGTTTTATGGAATATTATCTTGTATCATTTTATGTATATGATGTCACTCAATAAACTATTAAAACCTTCAGCTTCTCCTTAAATACAGATGCTAAAAGTGAGCTAAATATCAAAATGATTTGACCCTTAACACACTACTTTAGCCACTGATTATTTTTTAGGGAGCTAAGAAATCGCAGTTTACATTACTGAGCTAAGACATTAACTTTGTGAGAGCCCAGTGTGCTAAGATTTTAACCATTTGTGAGGGCCAAGTGAGCTATAAGACTTTAACCATTTGTGTAAAGCAAGCATAGAATCACAAAACAATCAACTGTTGAAACAACCTGTCAGATAGAACTTATAGACCACACTAAAGGGAATACGAAAACATGATAATGTAAAACCGTAGAAGAAATAAAAAGTTAATAAAAACAACTTAACTTTCTTCTAAGTACCCCTCGTGGTGGTTTAGACACAGTTATTACCACACAAGTATATCTGGGATAATTGAGTCGAGTCTAGTCTATATTGAAAACAGTCAGGTTTGTTCAATATAGTTAAACATGACAAATCAGTTCAAAATTAAATCTCCAAAAAATCAATGTTTCACTGTATGAAATATTTAAACATCACATGATTTGCCCTTGTCCGCCATATAGTGGGATTGACGTTCAGAATACACTTTTCAATTTGTGATACAATTTTAATACAATGTTGAAACGTTTGAGCTAGGTAAAGATGTATAATAACAATGTGCATGGCTCAGTGGTTCTGAACTTCACTTCGTAATCACAAGGTCTGTGGTTCAGTCCACAGCGCAGGCATGTTTAGCAAGTGCCTTTACCACAACTACGGGTTAACTCATGCCATGTGAAGGAAATTGGGTAGGCAATGAAGGTGTATACCTAATGTCTACATTCAGAACACAGGACCCACACTGATAACAGTGTTTAAAAATAAATTTACGTATATCAAATGGTTGATGTGTTTTATTGTGATTTTTCAGAGATGGCAACAATCAACAGCTAGGTGGCTGCATGAGAGATTTCCGAAATCGACCACACCCAATACGCGCAAAAATTAGATACTACAATAATATCCTTACAGTAAGTTTACTATAGTTTATTGACGATGGCACATTAGTAGTCCGTAGGAGACACATGAATCTAAATTAAATAATGCATAAGAATTATGCTTGTATCATGAGCAGAATTTTGTACCACTTATGTGCTTTGTAAACCCAGCATGTATATATGCAGACATCAAGGCATATTTTCTTGCAGCTTCAAATTTCAAATTATTTGCAACAATACTAGTAGGGCGTGTGTGATTCACCAATACGGCAATTTCAATGTTTTTGTTCATGAGTACAGTAATTGTATACTTTAATTTTCTGTCTTTATATTGGAAAACAAGTCTGACTTCGCAGACACAATGGTACTGGATCAACTTCCAGGGTGCTTGCATTTAAAGTTAATATTTGTGGCCTGCTTTTAACTAGGTTTTCTATCATGGTGGCATGTCTGAACGAGATGAAGATTATGAGCTTTGCATGAGAGCGGAAAATGTCCACTTACCAAAAGAAGGTTTTTTTGGTGTGTCTGCAGCAACTGGCGGTCTGGCAGGTATTTTATCCGTAAAAGTTTATCTTGTCTGATTTCTACTGGTTTTGTTGATGTATTTAATTTATTTATTTGTATATATTTTCAGATGATCATGATGTAATGAAGTTTTTAACACACAGTTTGACACCACCTATTTCTGACGAGGTAAGCTAAATATGCTGTGTAAGCATAATGTTGACTATTGGGATACTAACTGTTTAGAGATGTGTACAGACAAACTGCATCGATCATCACACATAGTTATTGACAGGGAAACTCTGCAAATGACAAACAAAACAAATATTCGATATAATAATAATGAATTATTTAACTTGAAAATCCCAAATTATACTGTTGTCATGCTTCTCTTATAGCAAAAACAAAAAGTCATTTCTGAAGAGCAACGAAAGAAGTATGAAGACCAGTACGGAGAATACCAGCAGAAATTGGAAACGCAAAGGGAAGAATTCCAAAAGGAACATCCAGAGAAGAAACCAGTAGAGGAAAAGGTAACAAAAATTGTAGTTGAGAGTCACTAAACTATAGAGGGTTTAGGCATGAAAAGACGGAAGACAGGGTATTTTTTTCATGCGGTGTTGCTTGCTACTGAGCTGTCTTAGCTAGAGCTTTAATTTGAGTTTACATTGACGAAAATTAGTTTTTAAGACAGTTTTTTTTTCTTTAAACGTATACATATAAAAATCTGTTTAAATTTCCTAAAAGAGTTTGAGACATTTAAGGGGTAAAGTTCCACTTTTTTTAAAAATCTCATAAAAAGTGCTATTTTTGGCCACTCTGGGATTTTTTTTTACAACTTTTGATTAACTGGCCCAAATAGCTTGTCGATGTGTACCTTTGTCGCGTTAACATTTAAACCAAAAGATGGAAATATATCTTCTTTATGATTAAGTTCACTTTTGCTGGTCACCAATTTTTAGTCCTGGATTTATTTATAGTCCTGGTAATCATCCTAGAGTAATGTTGAATAATTTTGAGTTATGTCAACTCTATAACATAACATATATTATTTTTGCCTGTCTCACAAGTTAAAATTATATATTTATTTTTTTAGTACGAGTCCGTCTACGATCGTGATGTACGTTTAATTTACGAAGGACAAAACGCCGTCCATCAAATCGTGCGCGACTTGCACTCGAAGACAGGAGAGCTCACACACGAAGTCAACAACCTTCACACAGCTGTTAACTCCAAACGCACTGGTGGTGACACAGGCGGCGAGGGAGTCTCCAAACAAGAAATCAACACGTTTATTAGTATGCTCAGTCAAGTAAAAACTGGCGTGGAAAATTTAAGGTGAGGAAATTGAAAACGCTCATGTCAATGTGAAGTTTATGCTGATGTCTAGTAAAAAGTTTTTTTGAAATGTCTGTCCAAATCACTGCCGACCTAGCCGAAAGTCCAGACACCTGTTCAAAATTTTCTTGTCACAATAGCCCAACTAAAACTAAAACTTTTTTTCTCTGTGGTTGCCAGAGTTGCTGTTTTGTAGCTGAAATAGAAGGCTTATTCAATACAGTTTGTTACACCAGCTAAACCAAGAACCCTTTTGTTTTGCATCTTACCATGCGGAGAAACAAAGCTCCGTGTGATTTTTTTTCTATTGTTAAAATTGTTGTGGTAACAGATCCACGCAATGATGGTTAGATGTTTTCTCAATATCGCAACTTGATTTTTTGTGTAGGTCTCAAGATGGCGGAGGTGGAGCAGATACTAGACGATTGGATCAAATAGAACAAAATCTTCGGACAGTGTTAGAAAATGTTGGACACTTGCTTTCGAAGGTAGGCATTAAAAGTGTCACAAAAGTTCTGCTCTGTTTTTTGTTGAATGTACTTATTATATCGGGTATAATTTCTCTTTTAGGGTCAAGATGGCGGCAAGAAATCATCGTGTCCAACCTTGAACTGCCTCACGCCTGGTTATTTTATCTTTTTTATGATAGCTCAAGTTTGTCTTATGGTCGGTTATACGATGTACCAAAATCATTTATCTCAATCAGCGAAAAAGTTTTATTAACTTTTATAATTAGTGAATATTTCAATTTTGTAAACAAATTTTCGACGTCTCGTAGCGTGTGAGGTAGGGTTTTTAATAATAATCCTGGATGTTTTCCATATATGTTTAGATAGTATCGATAAAGGGCCGAAAGGTTTTAAAATAGAAAAGCATTGTCAAGGTCCTGACACAAACAGGGAAGATTTTTTAAGGCAAATTCCCTACATTCCGCAGGGCTTTCGTAGCCGATGCTTTGTGTAAACAAATTATCTTAAAGTTTTTAGTGTGCGACTTGAACTTTCTGAAGGTAAAAATCTAATTATAGGAAAGGAGTATATTAAGAATTTATGTAAGTTAGCAATCACACCCTTATTGTTATTAGATGTACAATTCTATTTGATTCATTCTGTGTTTTACGGAGTTTATATATTGAAAAAGAAATATACAATTTGAATTTAATGTTGTATTTTTTTGTTTTTGTCCTGAGCCCTAAAAGGGGTTGGACAAAAGCTCCTCAATTCTCCTCAATTCTCCTCAATTTTGAAAATATATTATTCTTAATTTATTTGAAAAAATAGGTTGAAAAGTCCACAAAATGGCGTGTATTTTGTCTTTTTTTGTCACTATAAAATAGATGGTATAGAATCTCAAACATAAAAGAGAAGAAGTTAACCTCGATGTAAGATACATTCAAAATAGGGTTAACACAAAAAAACGATCAAAATATATAGAATTTAGGTGTGATGACACTAGAGGCGTAGTAAAAGACAAACTAAGCGATTTTGGTGCCCTTTTTACTAGTAAGGATTCTGTTTAAAAGCAGAGCTGCCACTCGGTCAGAAATTATCAGGAAGTCAAATCTGTCAGCACTTTTTTTGAGGTAAGGAATTTTAGGCTTAGATTGTCAATCAGAACTATTTTCATTTTTCAAAATATTGGCAGGGATAGAAATTCAGCAATTACTTTTTTGCAGTCTGTTTTATCAATATATTTTATTAATATTATTTCAACTCAACTTATTAATTCAAGGTTCTCTGTATCATAATTCAAAAATAATGGAAATGTCAAGAATTTTAGACAAAAACGTCAAAAAATAGCGGGTTAATATTTAGTTGACACCCTAACAGAAATCGTTAAAATCATGTGTGGAAACTCGGATTGTACCTTTCCTGTCAGCGACATACGTAACATTACGTACCGACTGTTAGCCCTGTGGTAGAGCATTCGTTTTCAGTGCGGGAGGTCTTGAGTTCAAGCCCAGACCGAGTGGGCCAGGTCAGAGACTATAAAAGTGTGAATCTATCCTTTCTGCCTGGCGTTCAGCATAAGAATAGGATTGATATCTTAGGCGGTTGTCTAGTTGAGCGATTGATGTGCTTGCACGACTTTCGTAGCTCAAATGGCAGCTTTAAATGCCACTAGGACCTCCTTCGCAGAACCCTTGTTGATAGCAGTATCAATAGGAACCGAAGAGGCCTGAGTAAACAATCTATATTAAATTACCCGTATACGTCTGTCTGTCTGTCTGTCACGCAAAATGGTAGCTTAGCAACGACGGGCGAACCCGTGGATTTTTCCACGGGCTAACGACTAGTCTATATTAAAATACCCGTATACGTCTGTCTGTCTGTCACGCAAAATGGTAGCTTAGCTGCGCGAGTAGCGAGACGCATGCAATGCGGTATAAACAGGACAAGCGAACCCGTGGATTTTTCGGGCTAACGACTAGTTTCAATAATAATAGCTGTCCATTCAGTGCTCTCAATTTGGTGTGTTAAGAAAACCATAAAAGTGTAACCATGAAAGGGTGATAGTCTTTGCATCGTCGCTCAAGCACTATACTATTTCAAAAACGCTTGAAATAATGTTGTAGGTATTTAGGAAGATGAAAAACATTACCAGTTTCAATAATATTTAACGACGTTTCGACACGAAAACCTATTTCACAATAGTCTCAAAAATTGAGGTCCAAGTGAGGTCTGGACTGACAGTATAACGCATGCTAGGTTAGGATAAAAAATGAGGAGTTTTGGTGTGTTTTTTCCAGTTAAAATTGAGATACCCGTGTGTTCACTAGCTATTACCTTATGTCGTATTGTCATATAGATGACATTGCAGTTTTCGCACTTAAATTTATCTACGACTTTTGAACGGAAAGCCTTGATGGATCTTTAAAGCGGAAAAATTTACTAATTCTCTACCTAAAAAAATGACCTTAACCTTACAAGGAGGTAAATCCTTAGCGAATGCTTTTTCTTAATGAGTCTAAAGCTTGCGATCTAGAACGCCACGTTTAGAAACAATTAGTATGACCTTTTTGACTTGAAACAATTTGTCAAGAAGTGTGTGATGTAGCGATTAATTAGGCTAAACGGTTAGCCATTTCTTAGCAATACTTGCTTCAAGTTTTTTATTTCGACATGAAAGTTGAAAAATTAGTTACAGTTCTAAAAATTTTGAAAAGCACTATCATAACAAGAGCTGTTTTATACTTGCCATGTAGAAAACTTAACCTCGTCCCCAGTGGCTTTTGCCTTTTTGACATTGAGGCCGGCGGCGAAAAAACCGTTGTTTAGTCGTCAAGTAAGCGTTAGCGGCTTTGACATGGGGACGAGGATAGTAGAAAACTAGCAAAAGTTGTATATACATCACTAGCAGTTGGTTTCCTATAAAATGTGATTTTTAAATGGCTATTTTCACGTTTAACATTGACATCAAGAAACGGCTGACGCAGAAAATATAATGACATATTAGCCTTAAAGAGAGGCAAATGCTCAGGTGGTGGAAAAAAAACAAAAAAACATCATCAATATATCTTCTGTAATTTTCTTGGTAGAAGCAACCTCTGAGCTTGTATACAAATTTTTTATATCTATTCCTCAACTAGCAAACATTTTTAGCCACGTTTTTCTTGCTTTATCATTTAGCATGCGAGGCTAATAAAACTTTAGATGACACATGAGCAGAAAATAAGCTGTTACTTGAATTTAAATTCTTGACTAATCAATTAATAAAGTAGGACAAAATTGGCTAACAGTCGCTGTCAGTGTGCTCAGCTAGCCCTTTAATGGTAATGTGTTTCAGACGTAAATAAAGCCGAGTTAAAGCTGAGAGCACACTAGCTCGACCTGTATGATTTTTTCTTTTTCATTTCTTTAACAAATGATAAACACAGTCAATGTCTCTTCGAATACGTTTTTTCTCGTTTCTGTTTGTGGGCGAACGTGAGGCTAAGAATACGCTTGCATCAAAACTATCTTCCCATGGAAATACTTCGATGATGTAGTAAGTAACGTTTCACCCATAAAATTCCTTATTTCCTGATTTTAAACACTGCGAGGCTTACATAAACTTTATAGGTGATGTGTTAACTATTTGACTCATGGAAGCTAGGCTTTATTGAAGCATTTAATAGCATCACTTTTCATGTAATTGTTTCCTTTCTGCATAACGACTCAACCTCTTTCCCAGGGATTTTTGTCTTTTTGATTTATTATAATATCAAAAAAGAAAAAAAATCCTGGGAACGAGGGTGCATAACGATTGTGTTAGCAAAACACATGAACACATTGTGGGTTATTTTGCTGACGATTTTTAGTTCCTGTTTGCGTCATAAGATACCACAGTTTAGCGAGAATTCATTCGGGCCACACCTAATGGAACAATGATAAAAAAAAATGAGAAAAACAATAAAATGATGAGAAACACTTTTTTAAGTTTTTCACAAGGTATTCTGTTGTGTATTTACCACAGTTTATTTAGTGGAAAACAGGTAAAGTGTACTCTCTGCTCCCTGGCCTTGCAAGTGAATCCAATTGTTATTATATTTTAAAATTTAAAGTTAATCTTTATCTTTGAATTTCTGGGATTTGAGACAGAAGCACATCAAGATTTTATGCTTATATTTTTAAGCTAAATAGTATTACTATAATCGGGGACATAAATATGTAGCCAAACAACAAAAATACAAGCTCATTATGCAGAAACTGCTCCCCCCCCCCTCTTGCCCCCCTATATCAATGTTTCAACCAAATTCAGTGCACGACACAAACAAAACACTGATAGTGTGGGGAAGGAGGACTACAGTTGATATTTTCACTATTTTTAATGGTTTGACGATATTTTTTGTCCCTGATCGTAGACAACATTAAAAAATCACATGTTCAGGTTGAACTAGAAAACTAAAGTACATATTTATTCTGATTCCCCCAATTGAATAAACAAGAAATTAGAAACGCTTCGGGGCCGACGACGTTGCGGGAGTTGTAGAGGGCATGCCTCCAATCTTGTCACCAGGGCTCCTTTTTTGCTTTTTGATATGTGGCTAGCGCGAAAGAAGTTTCGCGCCAGCACGCATATTAGAAAGAGTAAAAGAAGCTCTGGGTACAAGATTGGGCATAGCACCTCCAAATTTTGGTTACAAATTTAAAAAGTTAGTAATTATTTGCAAATAAATTGAACAGTACCTAAAATGAAGCAAGGGTATTATAGAGAATCACTAAACTAAATATTTGTTTGACCGTCAAACCATGGTGGGCGCCAATTTGTTGACCCAGCACATTGTAAACCGGTTTAGCACACTTTCACTAAAACTTGTTTGCAGGCAGCTAACTTTTTGAAGTCATGGAGCAATTTTGTGAACATTGTAAGAAAATAAACTTTTGGCTGCAGAAAAAAGTCTTTTGGCATCCGACCCACCAAATGTTGCAAGAATTTTGAAAAAGGGGCATGACTTAGCAAATCCTGTATGAAACAGCGGATATATAAATTAATGGGCAACCTCAGGTTAAAAATAAAACCTATCCGTCCGGAAAGACATTAAAAGGTTACAAATGATCCTCTCTTTTACGCAATCAAATTCGTCACATCTTTAAAACACATAATTGACTTGTTACGTGTCACATTAAATTGACAACTGATGAAAAACAACTTGTCATGGAAATACTGAAAATTAATTCAAAATTTTTCCAACATTTTTTTCTATTATTGTCCAATACTCTAAATCTAATTTTTCGTGTCTAGAAATAAACTAAATCCTCATCTATTCTGAACTAATAATGACGCGAGATTCCGCAATGCAGTGATCCCTTTGATATTGATTTCTTCCCATTTCGTTGTGATAGAATTTGGCTACTGTTAAAATATGCCCGTTATGTCGAATTCTCTCTCCAGAAAGGCTTGGCTGTATCGAGTTAAATTTAAAAGTATTCGTTACATCGAGAACTTCCCGTACTCTCTGTTTATACCAGATTTCTCATCATCAAAAAACTTTTAAAAATAATAACAGTTGTGTAATTGAGAAGTAATCAAGTCAATTTGAAACAGGCTTTTTCTTGTTTATTTTGAAAATTACTGACGTTTGCCTCATTAACCTGAAAAGGATGAACTCAAACACAAAAGCTGGATAATAAACGATTTCCTTTTTAAGTGAAAACGTCATATATGCCTCCCTATTAAAACAATCACTGCCGATTCATTAGGAAAGCGTGGTTGAAAGTTTCATAACTCCTTAATGAGTCTCACAGCTCTATATAATTCTTCAATCTTTAGCATTTCATCCAAACATTAATAAGAAGGAACACAACACAACTATAAACAAATCATGAAGCTGTTAACTGTATTAGCAGTTGTTGTTGCTGCTGTGGTGGTACAGGTGAAAGGAGGTGGGGACTATTTGTTTATATTCTGATTTAGATTGAGTTTGGGTTGATTTTGGTTCTAAAAAATCTGAAACTTGCTAACACCCTCTTTTTACTTGAAACACATTGAAACACATTCAATTGATTTTAACGCCAGGAATAATCTTTGCAAAAGTTGATAAAAAGGAAAAGATGTTTATTTTAAGTAAAGCAGTTTTTTCCAAACACTATGATAAAAAGGAACAAACCAAGTATTTATTTATTTAGCAGTTTATGAAAGCTTGGTGATGCCTTCCATGTATATAATTAATATATATTTCATTTTTTTAGATTGCCAAAACATCGAATTGGTATGGGTGTTAGACGTCTCCGGAACAATATCTGTGAATCAATTTTCGTTCGCAAAAACATTTGTCAAAAATGTCATGGATTCTGTTCCACTCAGTTCCAATGGAAATAAAGCCGGCATCTCCTATTTTGGAAATGAGGGACATAAGCACACTTACTGTGATGACCATTCTACGTCTGCTTCATTTACAAGTGCTGTTGACACTGTCCCACAGCTGACGGGTCAGCTTACAAATACGGAAGATGGTATGAGAAAGGGAAAAGAAATTTTAGCCAGCAGAGATTGTGGACAAAGGTCTGGTGTGAATCAAATCATGATTTTGATAACAGACGGACTAGCTAACACCGGAGGCACTGAACCGAGTCTTTTTGCAATGGCATCAGAAATCCGCAACAGTGGCACTCAGCTTTTTGCCATAGCTGTTGGTAATTTTGATCTTTCGCAACTGAATCAAATGACAGATCCTACTAATGTGTTTCAAGCAAGAAACTTTCAAGCCTTAAGCAGCGTCATTGATATGCTTACAAATGCTGTTTGTTCAACAAGCCAACCGCCATCGACAACAACAACAACGACAATGGCTCCGACAACGACAACCACAACTACAATGCCGCCGACAACAACTACAACAACCACAATGTCGCCATCAACAACGACTACAACAACTATGCCTCCTACGACGACGACAACAACTATGCCTCCGACAACGACGACAACAACGACGACAACTTCCATGGCGCCATCAACAACAACAACAACAAGAATCCCAATTCCAAATTCTGGAGGTAATATAATTTTCAAAACAACGTAAACAGCGTAAATATTTTTCTTCTCTCAATTTTGTGTTTTAATTCTAAATTCTGACTTCTGTTTTTTTAGAACCTGCTTGCAATTGCTCTGTTGAAAAAATAGAAAGCTACACTTGTTTAAAATGGACGAAATACGAAATCATCAAAAAATTTGAAGGTAAGTCTTTTTGTTCTGTGCGACTTAAAAAATGAAAAAAAAAACGCTGTACTCTGGCGTTTTTTAAACATAATGAATTTCTGATAAATGATAACCGAAAGAGCGTTAAAAAATGATTAAGTTGGAACTGTAATTTTATTATTTCTATGAAGATTAAAAACATACAGTAACAGGAATTGTAGCGTTTAAATTTTCCCATAGGAAGTTGTTATACCGATAAATTAAAGAAAGCCATCATGTACATCGAAGAATTGGCTATGAAAGCAGCTATGAAGATGGCGGCCATGAACACATGCAAGAAACAACTTGCCGAACAAATTCCAACCATGACAGGAGACGCAGACAGCGTGTTTGCCGCTTATGACGAATGCATCGTTCTCGGAAAATGCAAAATGATGTATATTTATAAACAATTGGTTGAAAGAAAAGTCTTACTTGAAAAAGAGTTAAAACTCGAACAAAATGGCTACGGCGGAATCCTCTCCAGTCGTAAGTATTTTATGCCATACTGTTGTGATCTGGAAATTTAAAAATAGTTTACGTTTCAATAAAATGTATATTTCCCGCGCTTTAAATTTCATTTTTTCAATTTGTTTATTTATTATTTTAGCAATGGGATGGTTCGTTTCAATGATGTCGCAAAAAATGTAGTTCGTGTTGAAAGTTATTCTGGTGTAATGTTTTGGTGACATGTTGTATGTAAAGAATTAAGTTACCAAGTTGTGCAAAGTATAATTTATTTGAATATATTATCGTAGAAAAAGGGAATTCTATAATTTTTTTACACCAGTGGAATAAAAAGTTTTATTAAAATTGTGAGTGTGTTATTGTTTGTCTATTTTTGAAATGGTCAAAGTGACAATGCGCAAATCTTTTTCAAATAAGGCAAATCCCTTAACCCTATCTAGGTTAAGGTCTGAGTGACAAGGTCGAAGATAGGGATGAAATAGGAAAGCTTTAAAGGCCCAAATTGTATCAAATTACTTCTATTTTATTAATCAGAGTTGAAGACTTTCAACTTATTTTTGAGCTTCTTGTACAAATTTGGACAAAACTTTTGACACAAAGGCAGTTTTTAAATATTGAAAGGTTTCACGATCGCTACTTTCGCACGAAAGTAGGCCAGATGGACAGCGTTTGAAATTTGCTAGTTGCATTCCCTAGCACAACAAAATAATCCACGTCGGGGCTCACGAAGGACCATCAATTCGTGAGAGATGGTCATGCTGATGTCAGCAACAATTAGTGTATTTCAAAAGCTTGGATTTAACAAAGAAAACTAAGATATTAAGGCCTAAAGATAACATAAGATCTCAAGTAACGTGCAAATATAATTTAGCGGTAAAATAACCAGAACTAATTGTTTGAGTTTTTCTCAGAGTTCGTTTTTTAGAAACATCCTCTGCGGTTTCACTTACAGGTTGCTAATCAGTACATTTTTAGGTTTAAGAGTGATTCCAGGAAAAAACAATTTATAATAGGACTATGTCATTTCAAAGCAGAAAAATCAGATCACCTCTCCCACCTTATTTATCTGAGAAACTCTCCTCCCAAAATTGTATATTTCTTTACCCCTACCAATCATTATAACCAATTTCGTCGACTTGAATATCTACTCTCTTACTATACCTCGGTAGTTAGATGGGGAAAAGTGACTTCGTACCAACCAACTGGAGGCATTTTCGCCCCTGCTTGAACCTTACTTGGAATGATAAAGGCATGAAAAGTGCTAAGTGTTTGTAAGACCTTTAAGAGACAAGTTTCTTTTGACTATAAAGATATGAACATCGGACTCTATGGAAAATCATAAAATTTTAAAAAGGAAGGATCGTTTTCGGTAAAAAGTGTAGCAAAAAACATGGAGACGATAAGTTAATGACACCCGTCTCTTTAACCATTTTCTGTCCATTCCACGGAAACATATAAACTTCAAACGATTTTATTGTCACTATAACCTCCTTGCTATAACTGCATCTGTAAAGATTTCACATAGGTCTTGGCTATACCAAAATCTGTTACTGTCCTATGTAGCCTTTACGGAGATGCAAGATAAAGCTAACCCGATACTGCAAAATGAGATTTTTTATATCGCTGGAAACAATATATACATTAGAGGCTGGTCATATGAGGCGATCTGGCCCGGTTGACTGGGCTAGCTCGGTATTTTTTTTACGTTTATATGAAGCGAGTTGGCCTAGTTAGGCGGGCTGATATTTTTTTTTACGTTTATATGAAGCGAGTTGGCCTAGTTAGGCGGACTGAAAAAAGTCACGAAAGTTTGTTCATATATTTTTACAGCGCGTTCTCCAATGTAAATTTAAATTACAAGGATTGTTCAAAAAAATTTAATCTATGAGAAAAATTTCATGATAATGTTATTCATGTAGAGTGTTTTCATATATTTATTGTTCTCCATGCATATAATATAATATTGTTTTCACCAATAGTTTATATCAATTGACAAAAAAAATTAAACCTTCAATATTTTGGCATTTCCGTACAGAAAAAAACTTGTTTTCTATCCCATACGTTATACAAAATATCTGACAGATTTGTTGCAAGGTGTTGATATTCCCATTGTGCTTTTCCTTTAATTTGTGTCAATTTTCTGTACAACAATATGACTGCATCCACAAAAACGTGTTTCTCATGGTCTTAGTTAATCTTTCGTACCTTTATGGCCTTGTCTGTTAAATTTCCTCCCAGGTGAACGCTAGGAAAAAGCGCATTTTGGCAATTTCGCAGTACATGAAACGCGAAAAACAACATTTTTCTGCGTCTTACAACTTTTTTAACATAATAAACCTAAACACATCAACATCTAAGGCTGCAATGACGAACGTTATGGGGTCTTGCAATAAGTCACCTGAGCTGTCATATGACAACGCCATGACTTGTGCTTGTAACCTTGCTGTTCTGCACTTCCCCTGATTCTCCCTCCTTGCCTTCTTTTGTTAACCGTTGCTGTATATCGAAAGATGCTTTGCTGGACAAACTGATGGTTTTGAACAAGATATTATTACAGCTAGTATGGTGGTTGCAATGGTATAAGGATTTAATCAGTATGAACAGTATTAATTTTAAAAAAAACGTGTACAGCAGTACTAGTCCGGCAGCAAGAGGGATCAACCTTCATCAATTTCAGGGGTGCAAACTTCATGTTCCAGGACAAACACCGACTGGTGGCCTTGTGGTAGAGCGTTCGCCTCTAGTGCGGAAGGTCTTAGGTTCAAGCCCCGACCGAGTCATGTCAGATACTATAAAAGTGTGAATCGATCCTTTCTGCGCTTAACGTTCAGCATGAGAATAGGATTGCTATCTTAGGCGGTTGTCTAGTTGAGCGGTTGTTGTGCATGCACGCCATCCGTAGCTCAAATAGGAGCTTTAAATGCACTAGGACCCTCTTCGCAGGACCCTCATTGATAACAGTTCCTATGGAAACTGAAGAGGCTATCCTGGGTAAATAATAGTAATAATAATAAAGTTAGAGTGCCACACTCAGCGTGGAGTGACTTCTGGCCTTGTTTTTAAATGTCTACAAAAAAAGACAAATCATCACGCCACAGTTGCTATTTTTAGATTTTTATTTAATATCAGGATAGCACATGATCTGTTGTAAACAATTTAAACATCACGCAACGGGATGAGTGCACAAATTTTCAATAATTTCGGAATAAATAGTGTTGTTAATACTCTGATAGATAGAGAAAATTTTAATTTTCTTTGACACACATATCGACAGTGTTGATGCGATTTTTGCAGTGAATTTTTGAATTTCTTTCTTGCCTGTGGACTGTGCGCTAAATAAATGGCCCTGTTATATCTTTTTCTCATATTAGAGCACTAGTTTGCCTGATTATCTGATATATGAAGATATAGTACTATAGAAAATGAATAGATGAGGTCTTAAGATTCGAAATATTATGTAACAAGAGGGGTGGGTGGTGGCCCCCTATTGAATTTATATGAAATGCGCTACTAAAAGTACATGCGTGTAATATGCGCGCTTGCTTTGCAGTGCAGAATCCAAAAGAAACTTTTTTTTCCGAAATCTTTAAAATCGGGAAACATCGCAATCATACCCTTTCCCGTTGGAGATGAAAAATGAAACTCAAACTCTACCGGCAATGCTAAAATAGTTGGTGTAGAATAAACAGAGATGTGCAGTGGTGCAGTGGTGGTATTGCGGGAGAGTGTTCAGCCTTAAGTAAGGGAAGGCGAAAGTTCTAACAACAATGCCACTGCGTGCAATCTTTTAATTGCAACAGCATTTTCTAGAAGTAACTAAAATCAAAATATTAATATCAAAGATGTTATCTAGCTTGCTTAAATATTTCCATGCGTCAAATAAGTAAAAATAATAACAAAAAAATTTACACATTGCTATGCAAGAAAAGAACACAAAATTTTCTTTTTCTTTTACAGAAAAAGTACATGTAGCAGCTTGAAAAAAACAGTGACGTCTATTGACGTGTTTTTGGCGTGACTTCTATTGTCGGTGTTGTATATGCCATACGACACCTTCTGACATCGTTGGCGTCATTTCAAGATATTGCCGACATAACTAAAAATTTAGATCATCTCCAAGAGCGTTTGTATCCAACAACGAGCTATATACATACAAACACACTTTAAGAGGGTATAATAGTTCACTTTGTGATTTAAACAAATTTGTCGTTCATTATTTATCTGCAGTGAGTTTTGAAACATAGTCAGGAACATAACGGCAACATAAATAGAGTACTAACATTCCTGGTATAAAACCAAGGCCAACAATTAAAGATGCTTTTTTAGATAGATCGTCGTGTGGGTCGGGTGATGCCGTCGTGTTGGGTGTCGTCGTTATGTTTATTGTCGGAGTTTCCGTAGTTGTCGTCAAGTTGGTTGAGTTTGTAGAAGATGAGCTGGGAATAGCATCTAAATAAAAAAAAATATAATGTGGCGATGACGATTTAAGCGACAGCTATCAAAGCAAAAGTGAAATTAGGGCACATTTAGGCCTCGTCCTCAACAGTGGAATTGAAACCAATAGCCTTGATTTTAGCTGAAAAGAACGTTATGCATCTTTTTTATCAGCAAATGCATTTAAAACAAAATAGATAAACCGGAAGTAGATAGAATAATAGATAAACTGGAAAAGAGGTGATTTTCATCACTAACAACAAAAAATGGCACTATAGTGTATAGAGTACTTCCGATAAGATTTTCTGCTAGTATTTTAGGAGTATTTTACAACTTTGTTTCCATTGTACGAATATTAATATATTTTATCCTATTTGATCCGTTTGTGGAAACTGTTACACATCAAGAGCAATTTTGTGGTTGGGTATAACAACGGGTGTTGATCTGATAACGTTAAATAATAACATTTTTGTGATTGAATAATATAGATATTATCATGTCATGAACAAGCGAGTTTATTGCAGGCTACGTTTCGACAGCTATAGCTGTCATCGACGGCAATGATCGTAATCATCTTTGGCTATCTATTATCTCATTATCATGTCATGAACAAGCGAGTTTATTGCAGGCTACGTTTCGACAGCTATAGCTGTCATCGACGGCAATGATCGTAATCATCTTTGGCTATCTATTATCTCCTCAACTAATAAATAGCCAAAGATCATTACGATCATTGCCCGTCGATGGCAGCTGTAGCTGTCGAAACGTAGCCTAGAATAAAACCTCGCTCGTTCATGACATGATAATATCTATATTATTTAATGACAATGACTGAACAGATACGTGTTCATATTTTTAAAACATTTTTATGGTCATTTTTTAAACATATTTTTATATAATATCATATCCAATTTAAAATTATGGCATTTTCACGTTTGAAAAAACAATTTTAACCGATGTTATAATATTATCCTGCGCAGTAACATTTCGATTCAAAATTTATCTAAATGAACACAGTACCACAGGAAGCACGTTTGTTTTGAGGGGCTTAAATTTAGTGCCACTGCAAGGGCAAATCATGGTTTTGCCCGAGGAATAATAGCACCTGTAGATTGAAAAATTGAAATTCAATAGAATCGATGCAACGATAGGTTGTAAAAAGGCGAGGAAACGATATTGATATTTTTATGTAGAAAAGTACAACGTTTAAAAAATATTAGGCGCTAAGCCCCGCCATCTCATCCAAGCTCCGCTTCCTACGACACAGAAAAGTGTTGTTTTTTGAAAGAAAGTGTATGGCAAGCTCTATTATTTTTTGAAGTAACTTCTGGCATTATTTTTAAATGTCTACAAAAAAGCAAAGTCGTCACGCCACAGTTGCTATTTTTAGATTTCTGTTTAATATCAGGATGGCATATAATCTCCTGTAAACAATTGAAACATCACGCCAGAGTGCACAAATTTACAATAGTTTTAAGACAGATTATGTTTTTTAAAACTTTAATAAATAGAAATTTTTTGGGGGGAAATTATGATTTTCTTTAACACATATTTCCACAGTGTCGATACAACTTTTGCAAGTATAACAATAATGTGATATATAAAGTGGTTTAATATTTCACACACAGCTGTAACACAATACGAACTAAAACCATATACATGAGAAAACGTTTCTTTTTATTTCTAATAGCCTCGTATCTTCAACTTATATTTTTTATTTGGAGGTTTAATTTTGTTATCTTCTACCTTATAAGTGCATAAAACTTTAGAAATTTGTTTATCACGATATCTAGATATCAAGATATCTAGCCAGCAAGAGTATGTCCTAAGTTGTAAAGGGTTTATTAAGTGGTCTGACCCCAAACACAGTTATAATGTTACAGTTACAATCAATGCCTGAATCAGCAAAAAGGAAGGGAAAATAAAATAAATTGTAAAGTGCTAGATAAATGGACAGATATATGCGAAGCAAAACATTTTTACACTTTTCTGTAAAACAACAATAATTGTATATATCTTAATTTAAGAAACGTACGTACCGAGATATGACATTGATATCAACAACAATATTATTCCACATAGCGTTCCTATTTTGTGGAATGATACACTCCAAAATGTCTTTTTCATCGTTAAATCGTCAACTATAAAGTTTCTTCTCACTAGTTTATAAAGTAAAACTCAAATACAAGAAAAAACATTAAGAACACGTCTACCACAAACTGTGTTTTAATTGCCTTACTGAGCAATTTACAATTTACAAAACTTTTCACATAATGTTATTAAAACAATGCAACAGCTACCATCTTTAATCACATGCGTATTAAAATACAATCGAAATTTTATTATCGACGTTAGAATATTGGTAATATATTTTAAACACACAAATGTCAATAACATTGAAAGGACTGAAAACATTTAAAAGAACAGATTTCTTTCAACTTTGCTTTTGTTGACAAAAATTTTATAAATATTACGATTAAACTTTGCCGTTTATGTAAACATTAGCTAATTGTGACGTCATAAAGTGCTTTGCTAGCTACGTCTGCTCAAACCAAAAGCATCGCAGTCCTGTATTCCTCACTCTATATAAAACCTCAAACTAAATTTTTTTTATTTCAACAAACAACTGTGCCTTGTATAAAGCATAACATTTTAAATAGATTTATTATTTACAAAATCTCTTCCTCATTAATGATTTACGATCAACTTGCTGCGAAAAAAACTTATTTATGGTGGCCTAAAAAGGGTCTGAATTTGCGCAAAAAGGACCAGCGTTTAGTTTGGTTCGACCGCAAATTGTGTTGTTTGGACCAATTCAGCTAGAAAGGATTAATAAAACTATTCACGGCAGCTAGGCTATTTTCGTAACCCAAGACTTTTTCTTGTAGAAATTTTATAAAAGATAATTTCGTAATAATAGCAATAATAGCAATACGCAAAAAAAGTTAAAAATAATTTGAGAAGAAAAAGTTAAAGCCTGTATAAACCCTATTTACATAAATTACGTCATTCTGTGACGTACAAAAATTGACAACCAATTAAATCCTTATTTTAACACAACAAATACCGTTGCTATGATACAAGATCAATCATTGTTTTCCGTCACGTCTATGCGACAAAACGCTATTCGCAACAATAATAAAGTTTATCATTTAAAGTGGGAAATCATTAGTAGATAGGCGTCCACCTGAATGTGTCAGGTGATGTCAACAAAGTTTGACACACCCTATGTCAAATTAATGATAAACATCATGCACATTCTAACTTTCTAACATTATTTTAAAACAAATTTAGAATCTTAAACGAACATACTGTTTCTAAAACTTACCCAAAAAGTCCCTATTTGACGCCTCCACGTTCACTGCACAGAAGCAGAAGTAACAAGGTTACCGACTGATAACGTGCTTGATGAAGGAGATATCCATGAGGAACTTTGTTATTAATAACCTTACTAGCAATTTATTGTAAGCATATCGCTGATTTAGCTAGCCTTCTGATTGGCAAACGCTTAAAGAGAATTCAACTTTTCGCGACTTGACACTTCCTGTTTTCACCTAGTGGAGATTTAACTTAGACCATTCTCGTCCCCAGAGCTCTTTGAGATTAAAACCTATCTCATAGAGCTCTGGGGTCGAGAATGAAGTTAGACAATACACATTATATAAGAAACCGCTATATAAGAAACTGGCTAGTTGGCTTTCAAAAAATTAAGAAATTTTTAGTGAAAATGTAAAATTTTCAAACAAGAAACTTTTAGACGAAAATATCGAAGAGGACTACCTAAAAATTGACGCTTTCAACGACGGAGAAAACATCTTTTAGATGGTGATTAAAAGGGCGATAAGGCATATTATTACTTCTTTTCTTGTATATATGTCGATAAAAATTAAGAAACTTGTTAAGAAACTGTTTCTAGTAAACTGACCCTAAATTTTAAGAAACTTTTCCTAGTTTACCGTTTGCATGGTTCCCTTAGAAAAAAAACATGTGCGTTGTTTTTTGAGCATCCCAACAGGAAACTTTTAACCTCGTCTCTCGGGACAATTTCTTCCCCACGGCGCTTCGTTTTATTTTTAGCGAACTTTTAGCGGCTGCGGTAAAAGGTGCAGGGGTGAGATTGGAATCTCCTGCAGAAATAAAAGGACGGTCAGAAAGTTTGTAAACACAAATCAAGGTTCGAAAAATGAATATGTAACGTGGTATGAGTAATGCTGTTAAAAACACATTGCGTCGAATATTTTCTGAATAACTTTCTGAATAACTTTCTGGATAACTTTCTACACATTCTCAACACGTAAACATTCACTAGGAAACTTGGAAATTTAGCTAATTTTTACCTTTTCTTTCTGTTATCAAACAACGAACAAATTTATAAACAACACTAATTAAAAATGCAAGTGAAACACAATCTTCATTTATGCATACTTTACGATAAAAATACATGTAACTTTATGTTATTTTGAGATAAATATATCAATCACGTTTTTCGTCCTCCGCCAACATGCCGCCATTTTTTCATATTTGTGCCTTGATTTATTTGCCTCGTTTGTGGTCACAGCTGCATTAATTAAAAAGCTACCTTAAATTTTAATTTTTGATATTGTGCGTTCGGCCACAGTTCTTATGACTATGGTTCGGCCAATCATCATCATCTCTAGCCAGGAGACCCAGCGTAATTTTTCTTACCACCGGGAAATCGGAGTAGTTAAGGTGGGAAAAATTACGCTGGGTCTTAAACGATTTTTCTGCGGCCAAAATCTGGCCGCGCTTTTTGATTGGCTAATTCTATTGTTCTTTACTCACGTGGTCCATGTCGGGGAAAGCCCTTTTCATCCGAATATTCCAGCGAGTGGTTTCACTCACCCTAACAAACATTAGTAAACTATAAAGTTTTTACCACAGTAAGATGTGGCCAAGCTTGGTAAACAACTCACAGATAAATTAAAACGGCCTCCGAAGCGATTAGTCACATTGTCCAATTTAAACTCGGGGTTTCCACTGAGTCATTCGTTCGCGTCTAAGCTTTAGTTTGAGAGAAACTCATTTTATCTACTCGAAGAAGAAAGCTTAGTTAACTAGGCTACATCATCTCAAGTAAGATATGGTCCTTATTTGGTCCAAAAACCATGGCAAATTTTTTAAAATACTAGTCGTTAGCCCGTGGAAAAATCCACGGGTTCGCCCGTCGCAACCAAGCTACCATTTTGCGTGACAGACAGACAGACGGACAGACGTATACGGGCATTATAATATAGATATTATGATGATTTAGCGTACCACCTGGAAATGATAGTGTTTTTTTGTTGTTGACAGTGTTGCCGTTGTTGTTGTTTGATCAATTTAGTTGTGAAAATAACTCAGAGTTTAAACGTAGGACTAGCCGAACCTCATCTCCATGGCGCCTTCTCGTCAGAATATCATAGGCGTAAAAGAGCTCTGGGACTAGTCGAGATTCAGCATGCTTTAGTGCGCTAAATAAACGCCTTTCCACCATTTTGATTTACTGATTTCTTCTAATTTTTTACTAATTTCTCTCAGCATAAGTAGTCAACACCCTCGTCCCCAGGGTTTTTTCCGCCTTTTTTGATATGAGGGATATGATGGCCATATTTTGGCCAGTAATAATTTCAAACAACTAACAGAATGCAAAATATGTTGCGCAAAACATCGCATTTCGGAATTTCCTTACACCTGTGTTTCATTCAAGGGCCTCGAGCAACACAAAAGGAAAGCACTTTTATCAAAATTTTTTACGGTTTTTTTTTAATCAAGAAGAAAAGGTTCTTTAAGTATTTCCTACAAAGACTTTGTTCTCTTTCTTTGACGGCAAGGGATCCTCATTTTAAGACAATTTTTTGTCATTCTTTGCCAAATACATTATTTAAAGTCCTGCTCAAAATAAGTTGAGATAAGACTGCAAATTAGAACGTACCTCCCCAAAGTGTTTGTGTACGCAATTTCCATTTTAAATTCGCGCGTTCGAACTTGGTAATGTTCGCAAGCGAACTTAGAATTTTAGGAGCGTTTGTTTCAAAAATTTTGACCAGGATTATTGATATTGTTGTTTGGATGCCCAATGGCAATTTAAAAAAGATCCGTTTAATATTTTTAATGCTCAAATAACCAATTGGTAGTATCTCCGTTGAAGGGGATAGCAAGTTCAGCATTTTTTATTTAGAAACAATACAATAGCACACTTACATAAAATAAAATTTACGACTGCATTGACCACATGGGTTTAAATGGTTTGTTTTTTGACACTTCCATCCTTATCTCTGTAATAACGTTTTGCATATGCTTGAATACTCGACAAGTCTTCTAATCAATTATTTCTACAATATAAACAAGGATCGAAGAAAGATCAAATGCTTGACTTGACCAATAAAGCATTGATGTGCAAAACGACTTCCACAAAGAAGATTTGAAAGGATGTTTTATATACCAATGTCTTCACCCCAAGAGCGATTTAGGATGCAATCAACGCCACCTTATAATCTCTTGCTAGACGAATAGACATAAAAAATCCAGTTTCAGAAAATAAACCAAAACGAAACAATTTTCTACAATCCCTTGAAAAGAATATGGACAAGGTGCATCCCCTTTAAAAACTAAATTGATCCACGGGTTTATTAACGGGTTCTAATCAAAAAACGGGTTTAGTGACGGGTTCTTGTCAAAAAACGTGTTTAGTAACGGGTTCTCATCAAAAATATCTTATCATGGCAAACGAATAAAATCCAAAAAATAAGGATATATCTACTATATGTGACTTGCTTTTCACATATCCTGGTGGAGTGATTTAATACGGGTATACAGCTTGTCGCATATTTAGAGAATAATTCGCGCAATTAAGCGCAGGTAATTCTTGCCACACCTCCAGGTTGAGCCACTTAGTATAGGTATATGGTGTGTTGCAAGTTCAGCGAGTTTTTACAACGATACAGCGTTTCGGGTGTAACATATTGTTTAAAAAAAACTGCCCTGCAGTTCAAGGTGATATGAATATACAGGCTATACAACATGTCTACCGTTGCAATTTTTATTTTGCAAAATAAATTCTTGTGAAAGTTAAAAAAAAATCAATAGCGACAACAAAGTGAGCTGTTAGTATGGCAAACCATGTCGCAAACATTTCGGTTTACAGCGATGCACACTTTTCAGCGTAATGCCTTCAAAAAACTAACTTTTTGCACAACTTCGGGTTAAATAAAACAGGTCACAGCGCGCCGATATCACGTCGTAGCAAATATGATAGCAACATTTTTATCTCACAAAATAGAGTTCCCTAGAAGTTTCAAAAGTTATCGTGAGCAAAAGAATCCCTAGCCACAATTAAACATTAAACAGAATGGTCAAAGGTGTAGGTAGTCCAGTTACATTTAGCTAAGCATAAAAGCATCAGAAAATTTTGTGGCAGTTTGCTTATAAACACAAACGCAAATCCGTATCCGCAGCTTCCACTTCTAGAGTCAGTTTGTAGGTGAAGATAACACACAAAAAAAGATAGGATAGAGTGCATTTATATACACAAACAAAATAAATAAGAAACTCTAGCCAGTTAGTCAAAAGACCTCTAAATCTCAACATAACACCTTCATCACCCAGGTGCTCTGTTCGTTGCAAGGTTCTGAATTCATGATTGGCTTACTACGCGCAAGCCATCACAACAAATTCGGTAAAAACATATTGGATTTCTAAATTGCAGCTTAAAGATTTCGTTTCTCTACCGACAACGGGTATTAATTAATATAAAGAGAGAATAGTCGTTGGTTGACGTGAAGAACCTACGCAAATTTCCTTGTTGCACATATTTTCCACGTTTGTATTTACTACATTCTCGTTCGTCTGAATGAGAATCCGCCGTTCTTTTGCCGTGTAGGGTTATTTATTTCCAAACCATTGGTGTTGTTATTTGTGTTATTTCCTAATGCATGCACGATTTGACTTAGTCAGGAAAAAAAATGCTGGAAATGCCGATTCGGTGCAAGTGGGAAAAAGGTCGATGATACCATATGCTTATTTTTTTACTAATTCCTAACGTGTATATGCTTATATACGTTATGCTTATAAAGAAACATGGATTTCACTTGTTTTTTAGGTGCATCGGTGACGACAGCAAAAGTTGATGAAGGTCTTTCAAACATTCCATTTGCACAAGTTAGTGCCGAAGGACCAGGTGCCGGAGCCGAAACCGGAGTCTCATGGAAGTATACAGGAGGAAGCGTTGGAGCACATGCTGGAGAAGCACAGGCTGGTCCCTTTGCGGTACGAGCTGGAGTTAAATTTGGTGCTGGAATTCGAAATGGTGTCCCGGAAGTTGATTTGGGGCCGGTGACGGTGCCATGTTCAATAATGTAATTAAATGATGATTTAAAATGATAATAGTCATTGCTTTATAATAATTCAATTACAGGTGTCATTCTCCTTGCAATTTCGTTACTAAAGAAAAATGGAACGTCTACTTCAGCCCTGCTTATTACTTTCCAAGATATGCCACGGAAATGTTTGGGGGATGAGATTATGTGCTATTTAGGTTGTGATTTTATTTAGTTTTGAATTTCGCATTGATAAACGTTGTGTAGATCCGTCAATAAGCAACTTCGACCCCCGGGCTCTTTGTCTCTTTTTTGTAACGAGACGGCGTCCCTTATATCAAAAGGAGAAAAAAGCCCTGGGATCGAGGTTGGTCAATAAGTACTAATGTTTAAAATTACTTGTTGTTTACCAATCTCCCAGCCAGAATTTTTTTAACCTTTTGACATTGATGCGTATTTTTAATTGCAATGCTGATCTGGCCGACGTTTTATTTACCGTTAAAAAAGGTTGATTTCGCGCCACATTTTGCTCAAAAATTTTAAGCAGAAAACATTTTAAGCATGCGCATTGGTAATTTCTAATTTTCTTCTAGTTTCTAGAAATTAGAATTTTTTCCAACCTCGTCCCCAGGGCATCTTGTATCTTTTCTAACATCGGCGCCGTCCCGAGATAGAAAAAAGAGACAACAGGCGCTGGGAACGAGGTTGAATTTTTTCTTTTTTTTCTTCTACGAGAGTGAGTAGAAATATTTCAACTTGTATTTAAAATCGAGAAAAGATAATATTTCTGTCCAATCAGAAGGTGTAGAAATTGCTGATAAAGCAATAATGTAAAAACAGATCTTAAAAGATGGCGTCCGCTCCATATTACGAAATGTCTACTGTAGAAACTTTAGAAATGACAATAACTTGACTGTGGATGTCGAAGAAAACCCACCTATATTTTGCTATTTTTTTGGTCACTGCAATTCAAACTAAAACGGCTATGATGGTGTAGCCACTGAAGAATGGTTTGTGTAATTATTTAAATAGAAACTAGTGAAAATCAACATAATAATGCATCATTTTAATACACATATCTTGCATTGATGTTTTACATAGCATGTTTTAATTGACACTGTCGCAATGCAAATTGGTGAAAATGAGAACACGTGTTTCTGTAACTTTATTTTGGTTTGTAATCACCATAGTTTTTGGCTAATATCTATCTATCTATCTATCTATTTATATTAAATATATGGATTAGCCTTTTAATAAAAGTTATATTTTCTTTTCCTAATTTACCTTAGGGATAGGGTAGTGGTAGCGCATTCGACTTGTAATCATAAGGTTTCAGGTTTAAGTCCCTACTCCGGTGGACTTTAAATGCACTGTTGTCAGCCTACTTGGTGCCATCTACTGACTGCTAACCGGCTTGTGTGGCAAATCAAGCAAGTTAGAGCAATTCTATACGTATCTCTGGCGGTAATGTAACATAGTTACAGTCGGAGGGAAAGAATAGCCAGCCGTTGGGATAAAATCCCCAAGGACGTTAAAACTTCCCGTTACTTACTTACTAGTATTCGTTTTATTATCTATAAAATAAAAATAAAGATTCTAACAGCATTCGAAATTTTGATAGCATTTAACCATTTTCAAATGGCACTCTAACTCGACATGGTTCGTTACCTCATTATCGAAGCAAGCCGCAACGGTCGAAGCATTCTTAAAGTATACATGCTTTCAAATACAAAATGCACATTTTGAGTATTCAGCATGTAGTTTGAGTATGTCCGTTTAAGTTCTCCAACAAACCATACCGAAGTGTGATTTGAAATCATGCTGAATTTAAAATATTCTATTTTTTTTAATTATTGGGCGATATTTCGGGAGAATCGAGTCCGGATTTTGTCGATTAAGAGATTGTAGAAAAAGAATGCTACTGGCTGCGGATATTTTAACTTCATCTCAATGCTATTCAAGTAAGTGAAAAAAAAATTGGTTCAAACTTCGCCATAATTCGAAAGTGAATGCCTCACATTGCACTCCCAGCACGGCTTATATTCGACACACGCTATGCAAACACAGTACAAATGTTTTTTGTATTCTTATTGAAAATTACAGCATAAGCCGCATATAGTAACAATATGTTTCAATGAAGTTCTTATTGTTACAAAGCTTATCAACGAAAACACATTGAGGATTTTTATCATATTTTGTTATTCCGTTTTTTTTTGGCATGGAGTTTTGGTAGAGATATTTTTCGTAGTGTAGATTTAGCCTCAAGAAAAGAATGGAACACGAAGGTAAATTAATTAGACAAATTTTTAGCATTTTGAAATCTTTTTTTCCGGTGATTTAGTGATGCTCCCAATCTGAAAATAATCTTTACATTCCCTAAGAAAACAAAGTATCTATACTCACTTTAGTGAAGAATGCATATGTCTAACTTTAAAAATATAAGAAATAGAAAGAAAATGAGTCTCTTATGGTTTCGAAATATTACAAATCTAATATTTTATTACAAAATATATCCAGAAACCACTGGAAGGTTCTTAAAGGAAACCCGAGGTATACAATGATGTTGGACTTATATTATCGTGCTCAAAAAGTTGATTAACAAGTCTTTTTAAAATTTTAAAAAAGGTTTTTTTCGTTCTCAAGATAGTCGCATTTAAAAAATTTCAGATTTATTTATGCTGCATAAATTATGATGTCATATTTCAGTAATAGCAAATTTTAACATTTTCCGTCATCAGTAATTTTAGACCTGTTAAGGGATGTGCATTCAAACTTTACCAATGCATAGATATTATAAAGGTGAATTGTTTCAGATAAAATCTTTTGCTAAAATGAAACTCGTTTGCTCGTCCCAGGCCTCTTAATATTTTTGCTGACGACCTAATAACTCGGGATGACTATTTTGAACTGTTTCTGCAAAAGCAAAATGCTATTAGACTTCAAAAGAAAATAATATATGGAGGAATTTTGTTTTCAGTGGACTTTTTTATTCGTTTATTTTAAGTATCCCTGATACATTCTCGTCCCCAGAGCTCTTTGAGATTAAAACCTCGAAAGTCGAGGTTTATCTCAAAGTGCTCTGGGGTCGAGAATGTCCCTGATAGACTGTGTGTAGCTATTTCAAAATATATTTTCTGATTTATTTTTCTAGAGAAGAAAAAGCCGATTAAAGTTTACGCTCGTGTCAGGCCTCTGAATGAAGAAGAGGTTGATAGAAACGAGAAAACATCTGTCGAAACGTTTTTGGAGGATGAGAAAAAAGTAAGGCCATCTAACTAATGGTAACTTGGTACGGAAAATGCTGTATTAAATGACAACGCACATGGTGTTTTGCGAACGTTTGTCAATATGTAATGACGTTGGATGGGCTCATTAAATATAATTTAAGTCTTTTTTATATTTTAACCTATTCTGCGTTTGACTGGATAGTAGTTGTTTTATCTTTCTATATGTAAAACCCACTGGTGGCCTTGTGGTAGAGCGTTCGCCTCCAGCTCGGAATGTCTTGAGTTCAAACCCCGGCCGAGTCACGCCAAAAACTATAAAAAAACTGAATCGATCCTTTCTGCTTAACGTTCAGCATGAGAATAGGATTGATATCTTAGGCGGTTGTCTAGTTGAGTGATTGCTGTGCTTGTACGCCTTCCGTAGCTCAAATGGGTGCTTTAAATGCACTAGGACCCCCTTCGCAGGACACCCATTGATAACAGTTCTATTAAGAACTGAAGAGTCTATCCTGGGTAAATAATAGTAATAATAGTAAGTAAAATATATGCAATCCAAACTTGTTTTGAATGGCATTAGGAACAGCTCATGATACTGAGTTTCATCTGATACCACTTGCTGATAATTGTTCGAAGCTTACTAATCAAGAGCAAAATTTTCTTCCTAGATAAAAATAAGAGATGAGAAACATTCTCAGGAGACGACATATTATTTTGACGGTGTGTTCAGTGGCGAAGACTCTAATGAAAAGGTAATGCTAACAGTTAATAAGAATGTAGCAAGACGTTTTTAAAGAAACAAACAAAACAGATTGTTTCATAATTGTTGCTGACTTTTTCTGACAACGCACATTTTCTCCAGCGCCCTTTTAATACACGTTTTTTATATAAGAAACAACTTTATAAGAAACTGACTAGCCGCCTTCCAAAAAATTAAGAAAAAGTTACTATTTCATTTGGTTTCTTATAAAAAAGACGTGTAGCAAATTTTGCGCGCTTTCCTGTAAAATCATCGTCGTTCAAGAACGTACGAAATTTATATTTTTAAATTTCAAATTCCACGCTCTAAATTCAACCTAAATAATTTTAGGTTTTCTTTCACACGACGAAACATTTGGTGACAAAATTTTTAAATGGTATGAATTGTGCTGTGCTCACGTATGGTCAAACTGGTTCAGGTAAGAAATTATTGGATATTTACATAGTTTACCAGTTGTTACACGCCCTTCAAGTTTTCGACGTCGAGAAATAAGTTGCCGCATATCGTTCCTCTCTTTTTATCCACAATGCCACTAGCTATTTGTAAATATTTACGTGGATACAAAGTGATTTATTTTAATAGGAAAGTCTTCTGTCTAGTCATTTTTAGTGTAAGTAGGCTTTTTTCCAGCATATAGTTGCTGCATCATCATTGCAAAAAAAAAATAGAAAAATAGAAGAAAAAAAAAAAAATCAAACAAATTCATATTGGTTTGTTGATACCTTGATAAGTTTATCACAGCGATTCTTACGTTTCACGAATAAGCAATCTTTCCCCTGTCTAGAGGCTTCATATGTATAGTTTTTCCCTGTATTGCACATGACTGTAATATGCATGACTGGCGTTTTAGAAACCGATCCTCTCTTCATTAATCCTTAACTTTTGTACGGTTTAGGTAAGACGTTCACACTGATGGCTGATGGGTGTATTACTGACTACGCTATAACCGAGTTATTTGATAAGATTAATGCTGATAAGATTCATAAATATAAGGTAGAAGTATTTATTACAATTTTTCTTTGTTTTAACATTAATATCTCACTTGTCC
Source organism: Hydractinia echinata (assembly GCA_030067915.1). Classification (NCBI taxonomy): domain Eukaryota; kingdom Metazoa; phylum Cnidaria; class Hydrozoa; order Anthoathecata; family Hydractiniidae; genus Hydractinia; species Hydractinia echinata. The sequence continues at coordinate 910,962 of JASGCC010000104.1, read as the reverse complement.
CACCACTCCTCTTATAGGTCTATCATGACTAATCAGGTCACGGAATATACTAACTATAAATTTTTTATTTTTTTATTTTGTGTTATGATTTAGATTACTTGCTCGTTCGTGCAAGTATATCTAGAGAAGGTATACGATTTACTTGGAGTAGATAACAAGGAAGAACTTCCTGTACGAGAGCATCCCAAGAGAGGTGTGTAGCTATCTATCTATCTATCTATCTATCTATCTATCTATCTATCTATCTATCTATCTATCTATCTATCTATCTATCTATCTATCTATCTATCTATCTATCTATCTATCTATCTATCTATCTATCTATCTATCTATCTATCTATCTATCTATCTATCTATCTATCTATCTATCTATCTATCTATCTATCTATCTATCTATCTATCTATCTATCTATCACTCTCTTTGGTTATTTTCATAATTCAATCAATAATTAAAAGTTTTGCCATAATTGTCAATGATAAATTTGTGATATACATCAAACAAAAGTATCGAAATATTTGAGTCAAGATTTAATTTTTTTTCGTCTCTGTTACCATGCTAGAACGCGAAATCTTACAACAATTCCTAAAATATTAATTTAGGTTACAACGTAGAACTATCTAACTCGCTTCCTTATTTTTAAGGTATTTATGTTTCCAACCTGAGTCACCATCAAGCGAATAGCGCCGAAGAGGTGTTTACATTGTTAGAGAAAGGAAAGGAAGAACTGGTTACAGCAGAAACCAAAATGGTTCGACAATCGAGCAGGTAAAGGTCCTTCTATTTCAAGTCCTTAATATGCTAGGATTAGTATCTTAAAACTAGATAAACCATAAAAACAATATCCAATATTATTTTTTTATAAATGCCCTAAATATATCAAACCTATCTCGTTTTTTTTGAACCTTAAACACAAGATGAGTCTTAAAATGGATTATTTTTTTCTGATAATTAGTTTAACTTACCCTAGATCGCATTCAATATTTCAATTGAGCATCGAGAGACGATTAGATGTAACGAAAAAGAAGCTAATCCTCGCCAACACAGGTTTGTAAACATACAAATTATTTTCGCGCGGAAATAAATGAAGCGCCATTAATGAAGCGCCATTAAGATAGAAAAGTCAGGATGCGCATAGCTTAGTTTACTTCACCCTTTAATTTGATATTTTAGAACATGGCACACCAACTGAACTTCCTCACTTGGTAAGTGTATTTCTCTGGTATCCATTTTTTTTCCATTGTTCTGTTTTTCAAAAGTATTTCTCATATCATAGTGCGTTCCGGATGATGTGATGGTGTTGGAAGAAGACATGGTACTACGAGGAAAAATGGATATGTTAGTAACAAATTTCTTAAAGTTAAACATTTTATTTATTGTATTCAATTTTTGAAATTGTAAGGCCGTTAAGGCGTATTCTAATTGATTGACATAGAACGATAGGTATAGATTTCTATATAAGATAAGATTTCTATTCTCCCAGAATTGATTTAGTGCAACTTTGGCCATGTGACCGTTTCTCATTGCATTGGGATGTTAAGAACTGCCCATATTCATTTATTTACTTATTTCCGTTCGTACGTTTTAGTTGCGATTTGGCAGGAAGTGAGAGGCTTGGCAAAACAATGGTTGAAGGGATCAATCGCAGTGAAGCTAGATATATCAACTCTTCTTTGCTGGAGCTAGGGTACATATATAACTTCTTATTATAGGTTCCAGTATATCTTTGAAATAAATATTTAGAGTCAATTTTGACAGACAAAGCTAAGACAAAAAAAAGAACACAATGGGAATGGAAGGAATACGCTTAGAAAATATGTTTTTGACGCAATAACACTTTGAGTTATAAAAATTTTCTATGATCATCTAGAAATGTCATATATGCGTTATCAGAAGGCAGAAGAAGACATATTCCATTTCGTAACTCAACGCTTACAAGATTGCTACAAGAGTGTCTTGGATCACGGTGCATAACAAGTTTCATCGTAGGTGTCTTTTCCTTATCGTAAATGCTCTAATAAACGGCCCTGGCGTTTATTTAATTTTTGCGATTTTTAGGAGGCGCTTATTGGAGACAGGCGGTAATTAGAAACTAGACGTTTATTGAAAACTAAGATATTCAAATATACATTTTCTGACATACCTATATTCTCATCATATATTCAAGACAAGTAATTTTTTTAAATAACGAAAGCTCAAATAAACGCCCCCTTTAGAGGCCGAGCGTTTAATAGAAATTGGGTGTTTATCAAAGCGTTCACGGTATATGATATCCTGGTCATTAGGTTGTCTTTCAGTCCTTTTTAATGTGTTCCAAACTGAGCAATTTTTTTTGCTTTTTTAGAACTAGCACATTCGTGCATTCCTAGCACAAAGTGCTGATTTCGCAGCCATTTTGAAGAAACATATTAAGGGTTTTAGTATAAAAGACAGGTCATTAGCCCTAGTATGGGCAATAATGGGCACTTTTAGTTCCGTGCCAAGCCTGTAAGCAGCCAGATTTAGTAATCAGCGTCGTATTGCACCTATATACATAGCTCTGCAGCTCTGCAGGATTACCGTGCCTCAAATTCGCGCTATATAATACCTATAGTTTTCTAAAGAAGTTTTCATTACGAAAGTCATATTATATCTTATAGGGGAAAGATATATAGCAAGTAAAACGTATACGAGCATTTAAAACTAAGAAATCTTCTCATGTTTTTTTTTTTTTTTTAGGTTTGTGTGGCACCTTCTGCCAGCGAAGCATATGAGACAAGATGTAGTTTAAATTTCGGAACGAGAGCAAGAACGATTACGAACAAGGAAAGAATGAGCGTCAACGTTGAAGTACGTAACATAAACGAACAAAAAAAAGTCATGTGTAACAAGAAAATTCACCGAAAAAAGTTTTCGCCGATGTCATATGAACAGGAAATGTATCGCGTAGCAAAAAGCTTCCTTTTCATGCTGGATTTTAATTACGAAAGGAGAAAAAGTCATAGCCAGTACTTTTACCACTTCAACCCAACATCAATTTCAACCTTAGCCGAGAGACCCAGCATAATTTTTCTTACCACCAGAAATTCGGAATAGTTAAGGTGGGAAAAATTACGCTGGGTCTCAAACGATTTCTTTGCGGCCAGAAAACTGACCGTTTTTTCTTATTGTTTTTTAAATGTTCTTTGCTCACGTGGTCAATATCTAGAAATCTTCTGTTTTGAGCGCGAATGTCCTCACTCACCCGAACAAATGTAATAAATTATTGTATTATTTAAGAGGTTAAGATGTGACCACGCCGACATTGTGCTTATTGGTTGATTTTAAGGGAAGGGATTTGCTCTGACGTTTATGTGCATCTAAGCTTTCATTTGAGTGAAATTAAATTTGATATCCTCGAAGACAGCTTACTTAACTAATTGCTACCTGTGTAAGCTTTGAACTCTATCAAATTTTTACGAACATTTGTTTTAGGTCGATTACCAGTTACTAGCAAAGAAACTACGACGTAAAATTGAACTCCTAGGTAAGTTGTGTTAACTTTGTGCAAATTCATTTCGCTTACAACAACATATATGCTCACAGACTGCGCAGTGTTTTCAACAACAACTGTAGTTGTCAAAACATAACTTAGAATAAAACTCGCTTGTTCATGACATGATAATATCTATATTATTCAATAAATCAACGACTTAATACCAACACTATGGCCCTAATTTTAAACCAGAAAAACCTAGCATGTTTCAATCCTTTTTGTTATAGAAAATGAATTAAATGAATCACGACCTATCAGGGATTTCATTTCCAGCTCTCTGCAAAACCTCAACAACACTGTGGAAACCCAGGTATGTAACAAAAAGTTTTTTTTCATCAAAAACTAAGACATTTTTATGCTAACATGTTGCCAAAAAGCTGCTAAAGTTTAATGTGTACGAATCTAAGCAACGAAACGCAGATATTTAACCTTAAACATATTTTTATAAAAAAAGTTATTTTGAAGATGTCTGGAACCAGTCAGAGCTATTTGCTCTGATGCTTGAGATTATACAAAACTATTTGTCTGATCCATAGGAAGAAATGTTTATTTTAAGTACAATGAATTCTGTAAAACATCTGGCACGAATCAAAGTTTTTGTCAATTTAAATCGTAATTTTCGTAATTTAGACGGAGCTGGTCAACATGGAAGAACAGCTATGTAGAGTCCATCAACCAGGACCTTCTCTTGACACGTTGAAACACTGTTTAGGAATATCCGAAATGCTTGAAGTGTTATTGGAAAACAACGAGAATTTGTGCCAACAACATAAAAATTCCGATACGCTGCGTTCGTCAGCCATGATGGAAATGTTTACCATGGCAACCAAAAGAATATCCAGTATCCATAACAACCTTGCGTGGGAGGAATTTAAGGGGAATATGGAGAAACACGATGTGAACAACTTTATTGATAGCTGTCTGCAAAAGATGGAGAATGTTCGAAATGAAATGCTAGTCATAAGTGATGGGCATGATAAAAATGATTTATTCGTTGAAGCTGCTTACACAATTTCAGAAGCTTGCTCTGATATTGAAAACATGCTGGGCAATATCTTGAAATCAAATACAAGTATTCTCGAATCGTTAGATAGACGGTCTGGTAAGAAAATTATACATATAGCTACATATACAATTTGAAAACACAGTCAAGTTTGTGCATAGCAGAAAACGCATGAGAAATCAAAAAGCACCACAATGTGTCGTTGTAAAGATTCTTTCTTCTTAAATTACAGTTGATTGATTAGCGAGATCTTATGAAACCGTTTTGTAATAAATAAATACAGTGGAATCTCTCTATCTCAAACTCGCAAGGGACCAAAAAATTTGTTCGAGATAGAGAAAGTTCGAGATAAAGAAAGGAAAATACCTTAGGCGGACCACAAAGGGACCGAAACTTTAGTTCGAGATAGAGAGAAGTTCGAGATAGAGAGTATTCGAGATAGAGAGATTCTACTGTATGTACATTATAACAAATTAAAAAAGAATTAATAGAACATTTTTATACACTTGCACCACTTTAATATCGGTTCTGTTTGCAAGGACCGTTTTTGTTTATCATTTATTTTCAAAGCGTTCTTCGGGTTTGTATAACTTTGTATTTATGAAGATCTAATTATTTACAGGGGATACAGATGTTAACTCTTTGTATGAAGTGATGCATCAACTAATGGATATGTTCAGTAGACATGACACAATCCCTGGTAAGTATAAAAATTTAACTAAAGCAACAATCAAGCTTTAAAAATTTCGGTAAAGGGAACAGAAATAAAACTAATCATTTTAAAAAAATTGATTTTTGGAGAATAAGTAAATACAAGTAACTTCTATTTTTAGACAAACAAAATTGCATGAATTACATCTACTATCTTATGAACCTGCTGCAAGTTTTACAAATAGCCCGTCTCCTGCTTGAATCATCCAGAATCACTCCAAACGAATGCATCTCTGCTGCTTCATCAAAACCCTTCATTTGGTCAACATCAGTGGAGGAAGGAACTTCCTCCGATATTGAAGGCAACTCCCATGAAGATTCCTATTTTGGTGATATTTCTTCTATTTCGAAAATCGATCATGACAGGCCAGAGATTGAGCAAATTACTAATGATCTTAACAGTGAACGCATCAATCCACCCTTACAAGTCAAACTGAATCGAAGTCAATCATTTAAAGTGAAGAGTGACATGATTTGGAACGGAAATATTGAAGACACCAGCACGATACCATTGCCATCAGAGGACGGCTCAATAGATCCATCTTTGGCAAAGTTGCCAAAACGTAAGAGTAAAGTCCATTCCATGGATTATCCACGAACGCAAACAAAACGATATGTTTTTATAGATGATGGCAGCACCAAGAGTTTAACTTCACATCAGAATGAAGTGGAAACATATCAAATGAAGGCTGAATTGATAGATTTGGAAAAGAGATATGACGAGCTATCCAAGAAGTTTAAAACAACGGTTGGAGAAAAGGATGTCTTGAAGGATAAACTGAAGAAACTACAACAGGACAAGATGGTTTTGATGACAGAAAGAGATTACGCACAGCAGCAATTCGAAGCATTACTCAACAAACAAATGGATGTTAATAAATTAAATGAAGACAATGAAATCAAAAGGATCAGCTCCAGAACAAGTATCATGCAGGAAGAAAACAATGATGAAACAATCGCAATGTTGAAGAACATGTTGAAAGAAAAAGAGGAAGACATGAAACGATTGGAAACAGAGAATAAAAACCTCCTGAAAAACATGGATGATCGAAAACATTTGAGATTCCTGCAATCTTTTGTCGAAGAAAAAGATGAAGATAATAAGCAGAGTGAACATGATGCGAAGTACAACAAAGAAGTGGTGACGTTTGCAAACGACATTCTTACATTGTCAAATACAGTTGATGTTGTCAACTATCAGGAGTCGGTCAGAAGAAGTATCAGCAACATAGACGACATCAACCAGCTAGAATCTGAATTATTCTACATGATTGAGAACAACGTGAAATACGAAGCTGCTTTGACGGATATCCGATTTAGAATGAATCGCATGTTGACTGGTGAACCTATTGCTTCAAATGAAGACGATAACCTAAAAGTATCGAAGAAGACAGTGGCTCCAAAGGTTGTCACAACACGATCACCCATGCATGTCACAAAAAAGATGACAGATATGAAGAGAAACCAACGTAAACGCATTGAGCAGGTGCGTAAAATGTACGGTGAGCAACCTGTCACTGCAGCTAAGGAAATCAAAGCCTGTCGCGCTAGCCGAGTAAAGGAGTTACTGCAAGAGAAACTTCGGATGAATGATCATATTGACAAGCTGGAAAAAGATTTGACGACAAAAGATATGGAGTTAAGGGAATCCAAAAAGAAAATCGAATTGTTGGTAATGGAGCTAGGACATTTGGATATCGAACTAAACAGACAAAGTTCAACGTTGACGCTGTCACGACAAGCCACATCATTGTCAGCATCATCAATCAAAGGTGACAAATCGCAAAAGTGTGTCGATGTTTGCTTGCCCTTTTGTGAAAACGAAGACGTTGAAATCATTGAGATACCAGAAATTCAATACAGCGACATGATGAATATTGTCAATACTTGCCTAACGCCTGTCGACGGAAGTAAAACGTTACAGGCAGTTAAAGAGGAGGAAATGGTGCCAGTGGAGGAATTAGAGTCAATGAAGTTGGAAGCGGAAACATACAGGCGAAGGTATAAAGACATTGAAAGTTTGTACACGAATTTAAAAGAAAATGGCGAACAAAACAATTTGTTGAAAGAAAACATTTCTTTGCAACGCAAAGCTACATATCTCGAGGATTCCAACAGAGCATTAAACAGCGAAATAAAAACAATAAAATCAACGAACCATGACCGGAAATTAAAGGTGCAAGAATTAAGAGAAAGAAATAACAGTTTAATACAGGAATTGGAGCATTATAAACGACAGAGCGTCCAAACACAAGCCAAAAGTGATGCTGCTAAGTTAAAACTTGAAAAGAAACTTTCCAAAGCCAAAGAAAGGTATTCAACTCTTGAAAATTGTTCTCAAAAGATGGAAGACGAAATACAAGTGTTAAGAAAACACGCCGCTAATAAGAGTTTTAATGACAGCGGGTTAGCCCAGTCCGAAGATTCGGAATATCTTATTGGTATATGAGCTAAACTTGACTAAAGGCGAAAGTCCGCTTCGATCGCAAAACATGACGTACTCAGCGCGAAAGTCCACTTCGATCGCAAAGCACGACGTACTCAGCGCTGCGCGGTCGTCTGTCCAAGCGGCATAATGTCCATTGGAAACAGAAATGCGCGCACAAATTAAAAATGGCGGCGATTCAAGCAAATTCATTGATCAAAATCGTGAAATTATGTCATTATACACTCGCTCTTGAAGAAGTCAAAATAGTTTTGACTTTCAAAACGATCAGCGTGTGCAAAAGCGCTCTTAAATATTGCGCAATATTGAGCCCTTTAATGCGTGCGCCTGGAACGACGTCTAAAAGATAGAAGTGAACTTTCGCCTTAAACGGTCGTAAAAGGTGTACATTTTTCTGTATATACATAAATTTACATATTAAATTTATAAATATTTAAAATAATATAGATATATATTAAGTTTATAACAGCAACCTATAGATAAAACTGGATAGGTTTGTATATAACCATGGAGATAACAATACCTTGCAAATGCTAACATTAACAGTTTTAAGTTTACTGTTTATTGAAGTTTTGATCTATGTTTCAAATAAATAAAAAAAACAGTTCTAAGAATTTGCTGTATCTTTCCTAAAGAAAAAGTCTTCGGCTGAAATGTTGCCAAAACTTGAAACAGTACATGGATGGGCTGTAAGGTTGTAAAAAGTTTTGATATATGAATGTATTAATATTTATAAGCCATTTCTTAATTTTTTTTAGGAATATATTTTCGTATTCAACCTCATGTCTTCTTTTTCGGAAGAAAGTATTTGCTCAATATATTTGTTACGATGTTATACTCAGAATACGTTTTTGTTTTTCCGAGTTTCCTTGTGCTTACAGAAGTTGGGGCAACTAACAGCAACATGCTCTACCAATGAGAAACTAACTACAACGCGCGCACAGATTGATAAAACACCACAAATATTTTAAATACACTGGATATGACTTGTGGTTTCTGTAAGATGATAGGTTCAAATCTATAATAGCAATCGAAACATACCAAATGCTTGTAATAATTGCGAGAAAGAAGCTAAATTGAATTTGTTTCGTAATTCTGTAATTATATTTACTCCAAAATTAAAGTGAATAAAAGAAAATTGTGTAAAAATAACAGAAAGCACTGAAGAGTGACATTAAATAACGTTAAGTCGGCCTCCTTTTAGCTTACAGTTTTACACCAGCCTTTCTGTAATTCATAAAACGGACATCCTCTAAAGCGGACACCTCTATAAGGCGAGCAGTTCGTCCTAAACAGTAATACACTATGAAAACGGACAATTTTCCGATTCTGGTTAAACATTCCTGCTAAAATAGACCTCCATAGACAATAGAAAACATGTTTTTATTTATTTATTTCTCCCCTGACATTTTTCAGTCACTCAGTCTTCAGCAAAAGTTAAAAACGGGTCTGTATTAAATATATCAAAATTTTTAGATCTAACCTATCCAAATGTTTTAAGGTTACTTGCGCAGTGTCGGTTTGGAGAGAATCCACCATAATATAATTACCATCATATTAGCAAACTGATAAAAATTGTTGTTATAATATAGACGAACATGCTCAGATGGAGCTAAAAAGACAGGGGGGACAAAGTGGAAAATATATGAAAGTTTCTACATACTATCTCTGTAATAATAGTCGTTGTCTGTCTGTCGGCGAAAACCAGGTGGAAAACCACGCACAACATCTTCAAGTCGCTGCGACGAGTGAATAATCGTGGATTTTCTGCGGGCTAATAACTAGTCCTTTATATTAATACCCGTATTCTGTCTCTGCGCGATTTTATAGCCATGCTACGGACACACGAAATAAGATATATAAAGGACGGGGCTACCGACTAGTACAGTAAATTTCCTCCTGCACGGTTGAATAACAAATCAGTGAACTAACCGGATGAAACAAATGAAGCTTATTTTACCTCTGGCTTGAAGTGAGCGTATTAACAACTGATCAAAACACAGACCCAAAATCTGTCCAGAAGATATATTACTGTCTTACAACGGCATTCTTTACATCAGTGATTCGTGAAGGTTGTTAGTCGTTATCTGACCGACATATTCTACTAATTGATATGTGTTTCTGTGAACATAGATTTAGATCTAAAAACTTTTTTAAACACATGCCAAAACAAACATCTGTGCTACAGGAATTTTTTTTACGGTTGTTATAAACTGATTTTGGGACATGCGTCGTAAATAATTTATTGCCGCTGTTTTTTTTGGTACGCTCTACAGCTTGTTACATGTATCCCCTTTTAAGGCTATTTTGACCAAACTATAAATAAGCTAGTTCAATAGCATATTTTAAAACATATTCTAATGAAATTACAAGGTAAAAAAAATGCGATTTGAAACAAATATTGCTAGAACTTTTTGCAAAGATAATTTTGGCAAATTTAAATCATTCTTGTTATCAGAGTAATTCTCTTGCTCTGTTGTAAATTTTTTGTCGATCAGCAACGATTCACATTGTCGAGGCCTAGACTACTGACGTATAGCTAGGCCCACCGTCCTCAAATCATTGTTACACACTGCGTCCAAGATAATAAAACAAACTAAGGTCTTTGTGCACATTTCGATTGGAAAAAGAACAGTACTGTGTCATCGATGGTAAAGACGGCTATAAAAAAGTTATAAAGCTAATTAACTCGGTTATACTCTAGCTACATTTTTAGTGTAGCTAGAAATTGTTTAAATGAAAGAAAATTTGCTTGACCAAAGCCTTACTGCGAATAGACTTCCATATTTTGTCATAGCTAGGCAGTATCTAGCAGTTAAATATCCAGATTACTCTTGTGCAAAGAGAGTGTTAAAAAAATAAAAGATGGAACCAAACAAATGAAAACTTCCAATAAATGTTGGAAAGAGGAGGTCGAAAGTAATTTTTTCATAAACACGTTTGGAAAGGATATTATAAATTAGGCAATATAATTGATATAGTTAATTTATTGTTTTTCATTAACAGCAGACAGTGGTGAACAACCAATATAACAGCCATTCGTTCCTTACAATGCTAACTAATTTAGAAAGAATTATGACTCTTTGTATTCCAAGTTGTAAATAATGGTGAAAAGAAAATGGTGAAAAGCACTGATGCTTGATTATTTTAAAATTTCAGACAGTACCAAAATAAAAATTTGTTTAAACTAAAAAACAAATGTTTAGACTAAAATAGTATTGCATGTAAAAATATTACAGTCGTCACTAATTTATCTATTTTTTTTTGTTCATTTTGCCCGTCATTGAAACCGCAAATTTTATCCACGAAATTAGTGCATGACCACGTGCAAGAAAACAACTCCAACTTTCATTGCACATGTTTGGCTGCAGCTCTTTCCCTGTGATGTTTGCGTTTGAAGTTGTTTGATGTGGACATTCCAAAATGTACTTAAAATACGTCGGATTATATCCGATTGTTTGTATCTGATATACAATATTGAGACTTCTAACTGAGAATCTGAAAACAGAATTTATACTTTATAGTGAGTGAGTACTTCAAGGTCGTGAAAACATTAGCTCGAAACAGCTAAAGCTTGGTCACCTATTACTTAAAGAGAATCCCAAACGTGTAAGAAAAGATGAAATGCCAACGTCATTGGTATCGTCACGTCATGAAGCGAACGAGATATTTAACATATTTCCTCGCCCAATTTGCTTGATAACGAGGGTGGCTTTGTTCTGTTGAGGAAATTGATTATGAAACAATGCTTTAGCATTGTTAATTATAAATTCTTGGCTGATTTGAGTAATACTGTGTTCCTTCGTTCCGTCGTTTCTTAGTTCTTTTTTTCCTTCGTTGTGTTTATTGTTTCCTGAAGATATTATTGAAATGCAGTGAGAAGCTTTTTATAGAAATTCTGTAGCTGATCAACTTAGTAACTTTTTATGCAATCTTCCTTTATTTTCTTTTTAATCTCACCCACCCCCTCACATTTTCGACAACCTCCTTTTATTTTGAGACAAAAACTCAGTTTTTTTTCCTCCTTTAATTGAGTAAAATAACTTTCGTGATGTAAATAATCTTTTGCGTCACAAAAGAAGTTGAAGAAAGTTTAATAACATCTCTGCAATTAACTGTACCGTAATTAAAACTTGAGGTTAATTAGACGCTTATTTTTATAATTATTACAACAAGAAAACAGAACACTGAAGAGCGAGAGAGAAAGACAGACCACAACACTGTATGTAAAATAATTTGAAGGATTAAGAGAAAAACAAAAAGATGAAACTTCTTTTTTGAAAATAACATTTTAAAAATTTCAGATATTCTTTATCAGTGAAATTTAAAAAAAATTGCTTTCTTTACTGTGTTTTTTTTAGAAATTTAAAGAAATGTTTCTAAATTTGTCTTTTTATTAAAATATACTATATTGCATGTTTAGAATATTTATATCATGTTAAATTGGAGTCAAACTTTAACGTTTCTATTCGTAACTGGAATCGTAAGCTATGTTACCGCACAAAATACGACCGTGTCTACCGCCAGCATAACGACAAAACAACTGATCAATACAACAACGGGAACTACTAAGGAAAAACCGACAGAAACTACAAAAGAAACAGTTTTAACGACAAAAGCAACATCGCAAACCCCAGTGACGGTAAAAGTAAACACCGACGTAACGACGAATGCAACAACAAACACAACAACAACGACGACGACAACAACAACAACGACGACGACAACGACGCCGACAACGACGACAACGCTGCCACCAGCAACGAAATTTGCTCGGTGTCATTTAAATGATACGTTTTGTAATAAAAATGGCGTCTGCTATGTTGGTATCGATGGAGCTCCCTCCAAGTTTTGTAGGTACGTCCCCTCCTTTCATTTTCTCGTTGACATACACAAGCATATATTTAAAATTTGCCGTTTTTGTTGAGTTTTGTGGCACCCTCGTCCCCAGGGATTTTTGCCTTTTGTGATATGAGAGAAGAATATTTTTTGCCGTCTTCCAAAAAATATCTAGGACGAGGGTAAGCTGTGTAGGACTTTTTAAAGGACGTTTAAAAATAGCTTGTACTTATAACTTATCACCTTCAGACTTTGTCAAGTTTATTCAACTTCCATAGAAATATGTTTTTGCTTAAAGCTTCTCTTAGCAGCTCTGACAAATGAACGTCGGCACGTATGATTAGTTGTCTATACCTTGTAAAATTAAGTCTTTTTTGCCAAACAGGATTTTCGATACTACTGTATAGCTCTAGTGCATGCTTTTTATTCAATTAAGTGGTTGTGTAATTAACTTAAGAGCGTTTTAATTATAGCTGCAACCGTGAGTTTCACGGGACAAGATGCGAAGATGAAGTCAGTAAAGGTTAGTACACACTATGTAAAAAATAAAATATAGCTAGTGTCAATAGCTAGCTTCAAGTAATAGATGGAGCTTACACAGGTTCACAAATTTTCATACAGAAATTTAATACGAAACTTGTTATATATGTCTCATTATCGCAAATAGCCTTTCATTTCAACCTCGTCCCCAGGGTCTTGTGGCCCCTGAGCCGTTATTACGGACATCAACAAGGCAAAATGCCCTGGGAACGAGGTTGCTTTCATTTGACATTTTAACCGCTTTTAATTAGGAAGCGAAAGTTCGCGTAAATTCTCCTCAGGTTTGAAGCTGGATGGCTTAACACATTATAAGAAAAAAATATGTTTATTTAAACTAGGCTACATAATTATTGTTCATAGCAATTATAATATAATTATGATTTTTTCTTAATTATTTAGTCATGGATAAAATCGTCTTTGCTCTTGGGATATTATGCGCCATATTAGTTATTGTATTGCTGGTCATTTCATGTAATTTGCATAATAAAGCATGGTGAGTAAACATTTTTCTCTCACTGACGGAAATAACGCAAATAATTCATCAGTGATTTCTTCATCTTTTTCTTTCCAACCTTAACAAATGTGAGTTTTTTACAGATTTGGCAAATTTGGTTTTATATTTGGGTGTGGCTGGCCTATCCCTTTTTGACTACGTTCTTCAGGGTTCATTTGGTTAAGATGACAGAGTAAAACTCAAAACCTATTTAACCCAAGTTAACCAATAAGTTAAAAGGCATAGGATAAAAGCAGAGAGCTCTGTGTATATGTTAAAATATCGCGTTATAGCTAACACTACAGGGAGAGAGGTTGAACTAGCAAAATCTATTCAGGAAGAGAAGTACAAGAAAATTGTTTATTGCCCTGATTGTTTTTCTCTACTGTTATTCAAAAATTCGGTTAACGATTTGTTTTTTGTATCTGTATGTTACAACACTTCTGCATTTAGTGAACTGGAAGAGTTTAAAGGAAAAGTGCAGCGGCAGAAGAAAGAGGAAAAGAAGAAAAGACAAGTCATGTTTAGCAACCCACCTTCAAAACAAGCTAGTGTAAAAAGCTCTGCACGGTCTGAAGCTGGTAGTGTGAACGGCGCTTATTTATTCGACATTACATCAACAGGCATTGAGAGATCTGCTTCCTTTCAAAATGATCTCGATGTCTCAGGCAAAACTGATGTAGTTGTTAAAGTTGACGTAAATAGCAAAGATAATATTGACGGCGACTTAACTATACCACAAAAAAATCGGCTCGATAACCCGGACAACATTTCAATAACTTCAGAAATATCTCGCGAGGGAAGTGCTGTATTGCTTTTGCCTGGTGGAAACAATGCAAAGGGTCGACCACGAAGTTGGGCTGGGACAGCGACTGAACCTCATGAAAATTTAAATGAAATTTACCGCGATTTGTACCAAAACGGGGGAGATACAGATGTTAGGGGGTACGTTAAAAGTAATCATTTAAACCCACACCAAACTAAACCTGATCAAAGAAGACATAGCGATTTAAAATATGGAGATATGCGACAGTACAACAAATATAGCGACAGTAGAGGAAAGCCGCGAAGTATGACTGATTTGAGAGTTGCAGCTTTACAAGGGGGTTCAAATAACAAAAAAGCTTTGAGCGTGGAAGATATACCAGTTCGCAAAACAATAAGCGTTGAGAACATTCACACAGGACAAATAACGAAGCTGACGGCGCGTCCAAGATCACCTAACAATGGACAAAAAAAGAAAAAGATGGGAATTTATGCAAGACAGCAAGAAGAGATGCTCGAAAGTCCATTTTAATGTAGCTACATAATTAAAATCATACGGCGGTCTTCCATCTCTCTCTGACATTATTGTAAAATATTTGTTTTATCCTATTACTTTTTTTTTAATTTTTTTTTGTTGTTGTTTATTGATGTACACTTTATAAATAACATAAAATAAAAAAATTAAATAGTTAAATTCCATATTGCTTTTTTTATATTTTTGTTGCTTTATTTTATGTAATAACTAAAATAATTGTTCTAATAACATAAAACGTATCCAAAGCCGTTGTTTAAGCTTTCGTACTACAAACCTGAATGCGTAAGTGTCAAGGTTGGTAACACCCCAGGAATTGGGAGGGCGAGGGGGGGGGGGGGGGAGGCACAGGCGGGATTCTTGTGATGGAGTTAAATATTTTTTAATTTTGAAAAGTGCCGAAAATAATGTAAAGGTGTTGTAAAATGTTGTATTTCTTATATAACTTTAAATCGCCTCTGTGTCGGTCACCAAATGGTCACCAAGGGGTTCAAAAGAGCATATATGGGTACTAGGGATATAGACCAGAATACAGACCAGACTTGAAGGAAATATTGATCCCGCTAGAATGGCATCATTTCTAATCCAAATGACGCACGGCTGTTTCAGCGGGCAATATTTCGGAAACTCAGACTGCGCATGTCTAAACATTTTTTTGAATTAGGACTGGGGCGAGATCCGTTAAAATGTAAACATATTTTAAACTAGCTAACCTTTTTTTTGGATACAGCTTTAAACTCATTAAACACACTGAAACCTTAAAACTGAGATTTGATAATAAAAATTTATTCATTTATCAATAAAATTTTGAAAAAATTATTAAGTTTCATTTGTTTATCAGCTACCACAACAATCTTAGATTTTATGTCTTTTTTTTAATGAAAACAGATACCCTCTCAATCCTGTTAAATTCTTGTAAACACGAAGTTATCCTGGCAATAAATTTGGTTAAAAGAGGTAGTTGAGGCTTACGTGAAACCTATAAGACATTAATTTGAAGTGTATCAGTACTTTAGAAAAAATTATGGTCTGTGACAAAACACGTTTTTTTTTAATTGTTTTTGTTAAATTCAACATGGCCACTATAGAATTTCACCTAGCCTTGATAGGAAAAACGTTCTACATGTTCAAAGAACTTCAAAAAATTAGTTTTTTTTGCATAAAAAAAGTTGGGGAACAAAATTTGGTCCCCCACTTAGCTATTTCTTGGATACCTGTTTTTAGTATGTCGACCGACCTTCACAATACCCGAGACAAACCGGGTTGTGAGCTACTGATGTGTACGTCATTATATTGTTTTCCTTACCTCGAACCTCTTTAAAAATGCACTATTCTAAATATGTACCAAGTTTAAATGATATGTGTCAATATTTCTGGAAAAACATAGATCTTTTATGTATATCGATAAAATAGTAAACTTTCCTGCAATTATGACGTCATTTTTCATTCACACGACGTCATTAAAACTCCATTTTTTATATCAAATCAATTTTTAGTCCACAAGTCTACCAAGAACCAAGGTCGCCGTAGCAAAGTTTCTTCACTTAGCGTAAGTTGTTGGAATTGATGCCTAGCGGGGACTTTATGCCCCCTCTCTGGTTTAGACAGGCCGAAAAACCCAGCCATAATAGGATTAAACAATCAAGTCAACATAAAATGTAAAAGAGCCCTAAGGATGAGATTCCTTTGAAATTCTCAAGTAAGAATCGGCACGATCAAGATAGTCAAATCCCCCGACCCCCCCCCCCCCCCCTTATGTCAATAAAAAAATAAATCTAATAAAATTATATTTCTGTATTGCTATTTGATTGGTCAGATTTTGGTAAACAATTAGTTTCAAGACAAGAAACGCATGAATATTTTTTCCCCAGTTCTTCAAACCCTTTACAAATACCTCTTTGAGAAGCCCTTAACACACAGAGTACCCAGAAGCTAGAAAAGTAGAATTATCCGAAAAGAAAATTGTCTTTTGATACTCAAGGTCTTAGCAAGGAGGTTCTTGGTCTGAGAAAACATTTTCACGTTATGTGTTGCTTTAAATTTCTGGTTAAGAGAGACATTAAAATAAGAATGAAAAATAAAAATAAATAAAACTAACGACGAAACAACTCACTTATTTTTCCATATAACTTGTATGTTCATCCTCGCAAAAGATAAAAAGCTGCTGAATATCGCATATCGCCGATTCTCGTCCCCAGAGCTCTTTGAGAAAAAAACCCTTGAAAGTGGGTTTTATCTCAAAGAGCTCTGAGGACGAGAATGCATATCCCAGCAAATGTACCACTGACGGGTGAAGGATTAACGGCGTCGTGTTCCCTGAGCATATTTACTTAAATTAATTTCTTCTAATGACTATAATGTTGTGGTCAACAGTTAAAAAATTGGTTTATTGTCATTTTCAGGTATTTCAGGAACGGTAGAAGTCAACTTCGTTCTAAGGATTTGCTGACCTTTGGTCGATCTGGTCCCCAGGGCTTTATAGATGCTTTTATACTTGGACGGGGCTTTTACAGGTGTTTTTATATTTGAACGGAAAAGATTCCGTCCAAATATGAAAAAAAATAACAAACCCTGGGGACGAGGTTGATTTTTTGAATTTTGTAGTTCTAGTAACAAGGTTGGTTTTGATGATTCTTGTAGTATCTCCTTCTCAGGGTTTCCAATAATCTCTGTTATACATAGCGAGTTGTTGAAAAGTTGATTGTTGTGTTAAGAGTGTGTTTGCTTTTTTATTACTGTTTAAAAATTAAATTGCATTATTATTATTAGGTACAACGTTATAAAAATTCTAATATAATATAGTAGCTATTTGTAAGAACGAAACTTTATGTGCGCGCTAATGAATTCGCAACGTATTTTAAAAAAAAATTTAATGTTTTTTTAGAAATAGAAAATTAATTTCATAACATGGTGGACGCTGCAAAGTCAATACAGTTTACGGGAGAGCGAAGATATCTCTCCATTGGAGAGACTTTCCAAGAGTTTGGAAACCAGTGCGCTCCTCCCTTAAGCAATTTCTTTAATGTGACAGTTTTTTCTTCAACACAACCAGTACCACAAGACATTGTAAAAGAAAGTTTGTCTGCTCTCATCAGCCGTCACGATTTGCTGAAATCTAAAGTAAGTGCTGATGAAAACCAGGACTTCTTTTTTGAGGCATATAAAGAATCACTTGGCGACGAGTTGTTTCCACTTCGATTTGAAAAAATGAAAGAAAGAAATGGCTGGGTACCTATTATTAATAAAGAACTCGAAAATGGTTGTAACGTGTTTTTGTGGAAGGCTGTTTGGTTAGAAGTAATATCTGAAAGCGAGCAACACGAGTACGTTCTGGTTTTCACATGCAGTCATGCAGTTATGGACGGTAAGGGTGGTTTTGACATTATCGCAAATCAGTTCACTGGTATCTGTAATACACTCTTAAATCATGCTCAATTTGATCTGCTACAACGCCCCATATCCTGTGTTAAATCGATGGAAGATATCTTTATGAACATGACTCTGCCGGTCTCCCAACAACCTGTGAATTGGTTCATAAAAGCCGCAGCAAACTTTGGATTATGGTTAGGCAACAAATTATCTGGCAAACCAAAGCTGAGAACACATGAAGTGTATCAGGAAGCCAACAATTGCCATGAGTTCCACTCCTTCATTGTTGATGAAAAAATGACGGGGAGTTTTATTAGCAGCTGTAAGAAAAACAGCGTCTCAATTCATAGTGCTCTTTTGGTACTGACGAGCTGTGTTCTTGAAACTACAAGAGCTTCGTATCCTGAGTTTAAAGATAAAATCAACGCATTTGTATATCCCATTGATCTTCGGAAATTCGTTAACGAGTTATGTACCTCCCCTATGCCTTGTGGTACATATTTCTCTGCTGGGAGTCAAACCATACAACCATTTGATGTTGGCAACAAAACAAAATTTTTCGATGTGTCAAGAAAAGTAAACGAAAAAGTAAAGCAGCAAAACAAATCGACTATTTCGTCTTTGATGTGGTCTTCTTTAACCGCTTTCTTAAGAAATTCCACCTTAACATTTCCAGAGAAGCTTGCGTGTCTCGGAATGGATTCCTCTGTTTCCGTTAGTAACATCGGCAATTGTGACGTTGCCTTGGGAACAAACAACCAATCACCGTTGCGTGTGGAAGAGCATTACCTTGGCGTAGCCATTCCTGATGGATTTTTTGTTGGCACCTCTACAATCCGAAACCAAATGTGTTTTTGCCTCGCCTACTCTGGAAAGTGGATTACTAAAGAATTTGTTGTCGATTTTATTACAAATTTTGTAAAGGCGATTCAGGAAGTCTCTGATTAATCCAGATGAAAGAAACTGCGCGATTTTGTTGTTCTATTTTGTAATGTGTTGCAAAAGTTTTAACTATAATGTAATTATAAAGATTTACTATGTCTTGGATGAAGTTTTTTTATGTTTCACCGTGCCGAATTTAAGTCTACATGTCCTCACAGTCTCTTCATTCGACAAAAAAAAAGCAAAGCAAACGAGTCATGACCTTTTGTTACTATATACAGGATTCTCCGTAGAAAAATAAACAACATGTGTGTGAAAATATATTAACAAAATAAAATACCAAGAATTTGAAAAGGGAAGGGCGTAGTTACACGACACAAAACAGACATATAACAAGTTTACAACACATTCGACAACCACTTTTATTTATCACTTTGAGCACTGAAACAGCAGAAAGATCATTAGCTTCATGTCTTGGTCAAATTACTGGGTAGGAATCGAACCTACGACCTTGACACTGTTTGATGTCACGCTCTACCAACTGAGCTACCAGTGAGGACCAAGACAGATCAAACTGCTTCTTAAGTACTCATCGAGACAAACAAGATGGGTCTATCTGGACAGTACACACAAACGTACAACCACAACCTCTTCCCCTCAAATATACAAAAAATATACAATGTGTGTGAAATGTTTTTAAAATTGGAAGGTGTCCAAAATGACAGCATCTTCCTGTAATGCCTGCGATGTTGTGCAGATTGTATCTAGCATAACAGTAAGCTTCTGCTTTTCTGCTAGAAGTTTCTTCTTTCCGACAAAGCGCCAGCGTTGTGTAAGCTTTCGCTCGATTTTTCTAATGTCAGTATTGATGTTTTCTTCCACTGTATCCAATTTAGTTACGGATTTTTGGAGTGATTCACTGACAGTGGTCTAAAGAATAAGTGTAATAACGTTAAAAATTAATAAGTTAATAAGTGTAAAAATCTGGATTAAAAATAAGTTTCAAGGGAAGATCGTTAAAGCCTTATTTATATTTGTCGTAAGCGTTAGATTTTTACTATAGAATATTGTTTTTGTTGTCGCGTTGGTGGCGCCATTTTTTTTTTTTTTTCCGTCAATTAAAAAAAGTTAAAAAGAGAAGATATATTTCCAACTTACTTTCATGTCAGACGCATTGTCTTTGATGTAAGCAATCTCCTTCTCTTTCTCCCGCAGCTCGACTTCCTTTCCACTACGAACCAAATTGAGTGACTCAATTTCTGCAGCTTTCAACACAACAGCTTCCTTCTCCTCACGCAACTCCAGCTTTGTTGTTTTGTGCTTTTCAACCAACTTTCTCATGGATTTTACAAGAACTGTTTTCTTTCTTTCAATGATGATCGTGGCTTTGCGCAGTCTGTGAAACTTTCGCTTCTTCTTGATTTTGATCAAAGCAAAATCCTCGCAATAGGTCACCTTTTCGGAAAAGGAAACATTTCTCGCTTTGTTGTTGTCAACATTACCATCAACATCGAGCGTTTGTTGTCCTTTCAACTGATCTCCTTGTGTTTTCTTTTTCAAGCAAGATTTTACCTTCACTTGTTTATCACCCTCCATAACTTTGCTTTTCCCATGATGTTGATCCTCCTCCGCAGGGTCTCCTTCCCCTTCTCTTTCACACACTATCGCTGGGTGTTTAACTTTAACCATACGCTGGCCTAGAATTCAATATATTTGGTAAAGAAATAAAGGTCCATTTTTTGTATTATAAGGAACTGAAAGTCGCTACTTATTTTCACTGGATACGTTTAATCGTAAGAAAGAATTATTACCTTCACTCAAATCTTTCGCCGCTTCAATGTCAGCAAACATCTTCGACGTGTCGTCATACTTCATCGTCATATGACGAGCTCGTCGTTTTTTTCGTCTAATTAGTTGCTCCTCACCAGCAGTATCTACCGGTAATTGTTTCCTTTGAATATTGTCCACATATTCTGGCGAGCAATCCATTTAACTTTTTTTATTTATATTTTTTGTAAAACAGACCACTTACTGAGAATATTGACGTCGAATAAAATTTGTAACCAACTTTTCGTAAACTTAAAATCAATTTGACGTCATATTTAGTTACACAACCTAATTGGTCTGCAGCTTCATTAACTTCGTACCCAGTGCGCCAGTGACAACACTGACGTTTTTTTAATGCCTGTGAATACAGTAGTTGCTATGTATGATCGACATTTTATCGTTTAGTTAGTTCTTTTGTTTGTTCTTCCCTTTGAATATCTCTATTTAAACACCCAAACCCTTAGAAGCACGAAAACACGGCAAAGATCGCCGAAGGAGTGCGATTCTATGGTTACATGTGGTGGTCAAGAATTGGTTCATACGCTATGATTCAGACATTCCACTCGCTTGTTGGTTACATTAGTTTCATCTCAATTCAGTGGGTTGATTTTGTAAAACAACCGCGGTACGAATTCATCTACTTTGGTTTACCGCTTTAAGTTAATGAAAGGCACGTCCGATTTCATTATAGCTAGCCCCAGCGCGCGAAACTTTGTTTCGTTAATGACATCTATTTCCTTAAAGAAAGAACTTTTTCAGAAAGAATTTTTGCGAATTTAATTTTTTGCGATAGAATGACTTTTTTTGAGAATCAAAGATTTGAGGTTGTAATGATTTTCATAACTGCGATTTGCTTCTAAAAGGGCCGTTTTGCGGATGTTTTGCGAATAGGGTCCAAAAATGAGGTTCGCAAAATATTTTTCGATTAAGGCGGGGGCAAACCAGTCCAACATTTCATCCAACATTTTTTCCCCATGTTGGATGAAATGTTGGATGAAAAAATGCATGTTGGATGAAGCAAAATTTTAGGTTTGTGGGACTGCTTTTAAAAACATTCGAACGATAAAGAGTTCATTCATTCCTGAAAAACAAAATGGCGGACGGAAGGAATTCTGCAGTGCTGCTTATGTTGCTGAACGAACTCGTCGATTCAGACGATGAAAAACCAACCCGCGGAAAAACAAGAGAGTGGATAAAAGAGGAGGGAACAAAATGGATCTGCCTGACGAAATGATAATGTTTCTCCTTTTTCTTCTTTATTCTTCTCTTCCAAAGCCTCCTCTCGTGCTATTTTCTCTTGTTCTTTTCTGTGTTGTTCGAATGCTTTCCCCTTCACAGGGGATAGCTCTTCCTCACTGCTAGACATTTTTAAATCTTGTATAGTAGAGTACTGATCCGATCTGCTATGCCTGCCGAAATGATAATGTTTTTATTGAAACGCATCAAATTAAAAACATTCCATTCAAAAATTCGAATGTTTCAACGTTCGAAATTCGTGGGATTTTTATATGTTGAATGAAAAGTGGTCTGTTCTAAAACTACAGACGAATGCGTAGACGAGTACAGATGAGTACAGACGAGTTACAGACGAGTACAGACGAATCACAGACGAGTACAGACGAATCACAGACGAGTAGTGTAAAGTCACGGGTATACCAGTAGTACCTTAATTATTTTTTAGGTTTTAACAGTAACGTTGAATGGCGTAAAATGTATGCGGGTATTGAAATGAAAACCATGGAATAATATGCAAGTCTCATATTCATAACAAAGCTATGTACACCTCAAAATCAAATATGAACTATCTTTTACTAATAAACTCGCCTCTCTATTCAACGCCCTCTCTAAAATCATAAACCATTCGAGGGGTTGTTTATTGGACAAAATGGATATAAAATTTTGATCGTCAAATATACTCATATAGTACATGCTGAAACATTCGATAACAAAAATAAGAGTACAACATTGTAAATGCTGATGATATTTAGTAAAGAAACGCCCTTTTTCTTTTTTGAATAAACACCTCTCTCATTATACGCCTCTTTCTATTTAACAATATTTTGAAAACAAGAAAATATGAAACACTGCATTCCATTAAAAGCACCCTCCAAACTCGTGCCCAATTCTTTTGTCTTTCTACACCTTTCTGGGGCTAAAAAGTAGGATTTTGCGCTTAAACGAAAGTTTTCTTAATGGAATAAGTATGGAATAAAAGTAAGTAGCTTAAAAACAACAAAACACATGAACACAACACAGAAGTTTCAGCTAAAATCGTTTTGAAACACACCGAGTTTTCAAAGAAATTTAACAACAACACACCTGACCATTGCAATCGTTGACCAAATTCCATATTACCAGCGAGCTGCTTCGATAAGGTTTGAGACACGTACACTACCGGGTTTTCGAAGAATAGCCTGTTTTTTATAGCTATATATTGCATCCATTTTCCCTGATAAATCATATGACAGAAATATCAAAGAATGAGTGAGATCGTACGTTGGAAGTGTTTGCATGGCGCGAATAACTGTCATTAGCTTCGTCTAACTCCATCACGAAGATCACGTTGCGCACGAAGTTGAAGGCGGTACATTTCTTTGTCTCTTTGTGCTCTGCCCTACTACGTCGGATCACCGCCACAATTTTGATCAAATTCGCCTTTCGATTAATCCAACGTTTGCCATTTCTTTCCTTGACAGTTCCCGAAATAACTTTTCCTGAAGCGTTTTTTTGCACGTGTACTTCAGAATAAATCAAGGAATCATCATCATCGAAATCCCACTCATAAAATCGTATTTTGTCGTTTTTTTTAAAAGTTCCTGATATATTATCAGCATCTAAATCGTATGGGTGTTTTATGTTGAGGTGCAGTAGGAAAGTCACTGTGTCCTTAACTCTTCTTGTTACGACCAAATCTCTGTCATATTTATCTCCTAAACATACTTCTAATATCTCCCTGATGTCTACACTTTTTTTGCAATAAACAGGGAGCGTTGTGTCATCGTTGTAAAGTTCGATAAGTTTGATACAACCTGCGTAAAAGAAGAAAATAAACTACTTGCTACTACCTCCTTATTTTTACCACAGTCTTGTGTTTAAATATGTGGTTTACTCACCTGTGGTATTTGATTTCATGTCTGAACTGTCGGTATCCGTTTTGATTTTACTTTTTTCAAACCCATTTGCCTCACAACCTAAGTTAATGGTGTTTTAAATTATAAGTTTCCTTATTTCATCCATTTATGCAATTATAATTAAAAATGAAACGTTAAATATTTAAATAGCCAACAACAATGAAATCTATGTAAATCGAAATAAAATTATAAAACATTCAACACGCGCTCACATGAACAGAACTGTTTGTTATTTTATATTTATGACACAAATCGAATCATACATCGAACGAAAAGGTGAATCGAATGTGCTTTCTGCAGTTTCCTCTACGTTTCCCATTTCTAACAATGATATGTAGCGTCCTATCCTATACATTTATGAGAAATTCGGGAAAACTACATTATTTTAAAATTTTAAAGAATCAGTGGGGAAACTCACTTTTCTTTTTATGAAGTTTCATTTTTAAAGATAGAAAAATAAATCGACTCGTCTGCGATTTGTTACTCGTCTGTGATCGTCTGTGATTCGTCTGTAACTTGTCTGTACTCGTCTGTGATCGTCTGTGATTCGTCTGTACTCGTCTGTGATTCGTCAGTAACTCGTCTGTACTCGTCTGTAAGTCGTCTGTAACTTGTCTGTACTCGTCTGTGATTCGTCTATACTCGTCTGTGATTCGTCTGTACTCGTCTGTTACTCGTCTGTACTCGTCTGTACTCGTCTACGCATTCGTCTGTAGTTTTAGAACAGATCATGAAAAGTACCACCAAACCAATCCAACATGAAAATTCACGCAACTCAGATAGAGAATTCCTTTGATCTTGCCGAAAATGTTGGATGAAATGTTTGACGGCGATCAAACTTCATCCAACATCGTCCAACACGATTTTTTTTTTCTTTTTTGAAAATTTCAAATTTTTTCAAAATTTTGAAGTGACTCAAACCAGTCCAACATTTCATCCAACATCACAAAAATTGCATGTTGGATGAAATGTTGGACTGGTTTGCCCCCGCCTTTAAGGTAACTATTCTTACCTTATTTAGGCATCGCAGCAACTTTTCCTTAAGGCCTTGATAGCTGAAAACTTCATCGTTATGCTTCATCGCAGAAATATTATCCTGATGTCATATGTTTCATCGAATCTTACTTTAAGTATATACATGCCGAGGCAAACCAGTCCAATATTTCATCCAACACGCTTCTCCCATGTTGGATGAAAAACTTTATGTTAGATGAGTTAAGATTTTAGGTTTGTGGGCAGTTCTTTCATCCAACATTTGAACGTTTGACAGTTTGATCGTTCATTCATTCTTTAAAAACAAAATGGCAGATAACAAGAGGTCTGCAGTGCTCCTTTCTTCTCTTTTTTGTCGTCCTTTTTTTCTTTCTTGTAACTAGCCGCTTTTCCTTCCTTTGGGCTTTTCCTTTTACAGAAGTATCATCGTCACTGCTAGAAGACATTTTTGTTTTGCCCGGCTCTGCGCGTAATTGCAAATGATAATGTCTTTTATTGACGCATTCGAATTGTAAACATACCATATTGACAAATTCAAATGTTTTTGAACGACGTTTTGAACGTTTTACGAGTTTGTAGATGTTAACATTTGTAGATGTTAACATATCATCAAACCAATCCAATAGAAATTGTTGGATGAAATGTTTACAGCGATCAAACTTCATCCAACATCATTCAACACAATTTTTTTCTTCTTTATTACCGTGGCTGATTTGGACGAACTGGATTCTAGTTCAAAACTTGCGGTAAAACTCGCGGCACAACTCGCATTCGCCGCGATTTATAACTAGCGGCCGCAACTTACAACTAGCGGCCGCAACTTACAACTAGCGGCCGCGTGTGACAAATATAAGTCGCGGTCGCCAGTTTCACCGCCAGAAGCAGTGTGGATCTGGTCTGTGGAATGTGTATGTCACGTAGTGGGTCAGAAAATCGTATGGCATGAAGATGTTGTGCATATGGACATAGCAATTTAAAAGCTCGTGCATGTTTCTGTTGCGATGGACAGGGTGATGTTCAATGCCTAATAAGTTGTTAGCAATATGCAAGTCACTTTCATCGCCTTTTTTCTCAATGCTAACTGTTTCCGAAACATGAAAAAGTATATCGGGTTTTCCTCCGGGTGTATTAGCAGATTGTCGAATCGTGCGCAAATTTCATGTGTGCACAAATTCATGCAACTCTTTTTGTATTATCGGCATAAAACAAAATAAGAGGCATTCTTGATGCGTATCCAGTTGTGGTCGATAAATGTGACGATTGACCATGGAATGAAAAAATTCAATCCACCAACTCGTGAAAAACCTTTAAGGCGCGACCAATAAGCTTCAATTCGTTGATTCCTAGTTGAGTTTGCGTACGGATAACTATCAGGGGAGCCGGTAAAAAAACTTGAAAATCATCACTGTATATGTTTTCTCTGCCTTTATCCATTCGCAATAATTGCAGGCAAAACTTATAACGGTTAATACACTGCAGATAATAGATAGCAATGATAAGTGGATCATTATTAGAAGACGCAACAACAAGCGATAGAAATTTCCTGCTGAAACCATCTACGCATCCATGATGCAGAATCCCCAACTTTTCAACTTATTATTCCATACAAACGATATACATCGCCGGGGCCAAGAGGCCAATACATTCTGCGTTTGATGACATTACTTTTTCGACTTTCTACATTTTCTAGGTCAACTTCTTTAAATACCTTGCGAACATCATCTTTCGACACACGAATGTCATATTTCACACACACATTTTCAGTCATTTGGCGGTATCCAACTTTAGATACCTTTCAAGATGACATCTGATACATTTCTTTTTCTGCTCAATCCTTTCTTCTTTAAGATAGCTTTCAGCTGAGACATACTAACATTTTTTTCATGATGTGTAGCAATGATGGAACATATGTCTTTGTATTCGAGTTTAGGATGCATACCGTGGTAATAATAAACTAAATCTTCCAATGTGCCTGGGTGTGTTGAAGGAAGAAATATGTCAGGCATATCGTGTTCACTACAAAATGCAACGTTTTGCATGTAAAAATGAAGCACAACATGATGCTGGGAGATCATTCTATGCATTTTATGTAAAATAAGTCGTGGCTGCTAGTTCCGCTAGTTATAAAATAAGTCGCGGCCACTACATATATAAGTCGTTGAAAGCGTAATTTTAAAATTTAAATCGCGCGAAATTTAGAACAATGTACGTGAAGCTATTTTGAGTAATAGTAGAAGAAGGATTTGCGGCAATATGAACTGAATAAATTCAATTAATTTCCAATCTCTTTTTTTTCATAATTTTTTCAATGCCATGTTGGTATGTCATAAGGTGGTAAAATGCCTGGGTCTAATCAAGCTCAACCGTCGCCAGCTTGTGCTGCTTCCTTCTCAGACCTCATATTCGCCCCAGATCCTTTAAAAATTCGTTTCGTCAAAGTACCGTGGGCGAGCGTTAAAGTTACATCGGCTATCAATTATCAGCAAGTACAATGTAGAAGTATTTAATGACAAGGCAGCCTTAAAGTATTATTAGTTTTTTGAAGATTTCAGCAACAAGCTTTTCATTTTTTTTCGGTAATTTCTGGCCCCAGAGTTAATCATATTGAGTTTCAGCGCGAGGACGTTACAAGTAAAATTAACGCCGATTCAATTCATTTTGTTGATGAAATACGTCCAACCACATCGAGGCGAATTTAAAGGATAAAGAAAAACCAAAAAAGAAAAACGGTCGAGATTTTAGGACCGTTAATTTCTTGTAAAACCAAGGTCAATATGGAGAATATAACAATCTTCTAGAAGAATTAATATATAGTCTTTTAAATATTAAACTTTTTTTCCGCTGTTGTGAAAAAAAATGTTTATAGGAATGGCTTTTGCACACATAATATGTTTAAGGAGAATTAAAGGCAAATGGAAACAAAGCTTTAAAGGGATTTAAATCATCAAGGTTGTTATTGGTTGCATAATTGACTCGAGGCTACATATTTGGAATTTGAAACCGCAGTTATTATCCAGTGTGACATGTTTATTTTATATTTTTTTGCGTCATTTTTCAGTTTTGTTGTAACGAACGAGCTTCCGTGCCAACAGCAATCCAAACCCGAAACCGGTATGTTTCACTTGAACTTCTCAATGGAAGTTTACGTTATGAATTTCAAAGAATGGTAACCATAACGACTGGAAATACAACAAATCACACAGAAGAAGGCAAGAAAAGAATACCGAACTGAGCACAATTTCTCTTTTAATTTTCTCAGCTTAAATCTTTCTTCTCTTAGAATATCTTTAACCTTTCCAAATTATGACAATAAAGAAAAAAAATCGCAAAATTAAACAAAACAAACGCAAAGCCGCCATTAGACTTATTTTCCTGTTTTTAAATTTCTTCCCGAAATAAATATATTCTTAAGACTTTTTTTCAGAAAAACGAGTTGCTTTTAACTTGATCAAATGGTTGCCATGGCGACACTTCGACGTATTTTCCAAAAAAATTCCGAAATATTAAGCCTTCACAAAAGTTACAAAATGACTATAAGCCAATAAAAAATTATGAAAAAAAATTGAACACGGGGAAGCTGGAGTGGTACTGCCAAGGCGGCTTGCTTAAATATATTTGTGCGTCTTTAAGCGCGATCATATAAAATGCGAGTATATTGTTATAAGAGACTCAATATTTTTTATTATTAAATAAACTAGTTATTGAAATCTTATTGTAAGAAATTCTAATCTTTTTTGTCCTCTGTTAATTTGATATTTGGATTTTAAACATAAACAAGCGACCACCCTCGTCCCCAGGTTTTTTTTGTCTTTTTGATATGAGAGAATACGACGAAAAATCATCTCATGTCAAAAAGGCAAAAAACCCTGGGGACGAGGGTGACAAGCGACATATTTTTATTCGTTCAGTCAAGGTTTGAAGGTTTAAACCTCCTTGGTTTAGTTGAAGTGTTTATATTATATTATAGACAACAAAAAAATTCATTCTTGTCTACGAGATAAAAGAAAAATTAAAAAGGTTGAAACAAAAAAAGTAGAAATAAGAGAATATAAAATATATATGAAAATGTACATAAGACAACAAAGCTTTTTATACACTGTAAAAGATTTAACAAACGATGTTACTGAGGAGAGCAACCAGAACTAGACAACGTCTCAGTGTGTGGAGGCCCTTAAAATGTTATTCTGTTAAATAGCTCTTAAGTGGAAAATATTGCAAACGTTTTTTTAACTGGATGTCTGTAACTTGAAAAATAAAACGACTGAAAGCATGAGTTCTGTGAACGTGCAACATGGCGATGATAGACGCTATCTTTCCGTCGGAGAAACATTTCACGGGATGGGAAATCAATGTCACGAAGCTTTCGATTTATTTAAAAGCGTTTCGATTTTTTCATCCGACAAAAGTGTTTCCCATGAAGCTGTTCGTGAAAGTCTCAGCGTTTTAAGTGACTGGCACACGTTGTTGCAATGTGAAATATTACTGGACGAAAATCACGACATGTATTTTTCACCAGTAAATTTGACAGGTTACAAGAAGGCTGAATGGATTCAGTTGGAAGTTCAAAAAGTACAACACATCACAGATTGGGTGAAAATTGCTGAAGAAAAGGTAAAGACCGGGTTTACATTTCCTCTCTGGAGAGTCATGTGGCTTGATGCTAGTACTCCACGTAGTGGTCATGAATATATACTCGTATTTATTTGTTGCCACGCAATCATAGATGCAAAGAGTGGTTTTGATATCATAGCAAATCAATTTACATCTATATTAAGAAAACTAATGCAAAATAAAAGCGAAATCACGCTGCCTAGACCGACGCCTCTCGCAAAATCAACTGAAGTCGTCTTTGGTGATATGAAGTGTCAAGTATCACAGGAGCACGTACCGTGGTACTTGAAAGTAGGAGCAGACTCACTCACGTGGTTGCTCGATACATTCTTTCCGAAAAGAAAACCAAATATTAGAACTTGCGAAGAGGAACAAACGGACAAATCATTCGAATTCGTGCCATTTGCCATCAACAAAAATCTTACAAAATCTTTGCTACAATTCAGCAAAACATTCGAGGTATCTATTCATAGCATCCTACTTGTAATGTTGTCACAAGCGCTCGAAACAACGAGGCAAGATTACGCCGTTTTTCGATATCCAGTTACGAAAGTCTTATTCCCGATCGATCTTCGTAAATTTAGTCCTGCACTGAATATATCCCCGATGACGTGCGGTTTATTCGTAACAACGGGAGAGCAAACAGTAAAATTATTTCAACCAAATGGAAAAGATGAAGTCATAAGTCACATGAAAGAAGTCAATAGCAACGTGAAACGTCAAAACAAGCCGACACTTTCCAGTCTCCTCATGACGGCCAGTGCACATTTTCTTAAAAAGATAAGCGCTAGTGATATCAAAGAAAAAATCCTAGCGTACAGACTGGGTGATCTTCTTTACTTGAGCAACATTGGAAATTGTGATCCGCTTCTGCAAGATGGTGAAAACACTGCGATACGCATCAAAGAACATTATTTTTCGGTGACAGTTCCATTCGGTCTTTTATGTACAGTGACGACGTTACAACAGAGCATGTGTTTATGTGTAGCTTATAATGGAAAGTGGCTGTCACGTGAGTTTGTGGAGAAGTTGAGAGATAACTTTGTTTATTCCGTTGAAGAAATTTGTAAAAACTAGTCGGTAACCCGTGGAGAAATCCACGGGTTCGCCCGTTCTTTTATATTGCATTGCGTGCGTCTCGCTACTTATGGTACCATTTTGCGTGACAGACAGACGCATACGGGTATTATAATATAGATGAATAAAATTTGTCGATTATTTTAACAAATTTTGTTCGAAATGTATTTGAAAAATTGACCGTTTTTGTAAATATCAATTCTCGCGAAATTTGAATGTACAAAGTTAATCCGAATACAGTAGACTCCCGGTTATTCAAACCTGCACTTATTCGAAATTCTCGGTTATTTGAAGCGATTTTCATTCCCCTTGAATTTTCTAACTCGTTTTAGAGTAAATCTCTCTCAGTTATTCAAACTTCAGTTATTCGAAAATTCGTTTATTCGAAGTGGTTTTCTAACCCCCTTGGCTCAATATGCTCTCAGTTATTCAAAATTCTTGACAATAGCTGGAGTAAAAGTGAGAATTTTCAACTTCAAACACTTTTTATAAAAGAAAAATAGTCTTTATTCCTAAAAATAAAACTATGTACAAAGCAATTTTTTTAAAAGTTGAATGCTTTCACCATTTCCAGAAAATTCAAGCAAACAAGGGATTCGCATTGCTTTGTCATCACCCATATTTATCGCCTTACCTGTGACTTTCACAAAACAACTATTCAATGGATCTGATCTTAGGAAGTAAAATATAGTCATATGACTACTTTTTTATTCAAATCCCTCCAAAAAATCCGTCAGAGTGAAAATTGGACCAAAATAAGAAAATTTTCAGTTATTCGAAATTTCGGTTATTCGAAGTAAATTCCTATCCCCCGTGGAGCTTCGAATAACCGGGAGTCTACTGTAATAGTAATTCTCATGCTTATTATACCACTGCTGACGGACCATTGTATAATCGGCCCTCGGGGATATTTTTCTCATTCTGACTCGCCGTTCTGATGTTTTTAGAAAGACAAAAAGAACCCTGGGATAGAAAATGCGTGCCGGACGTATCTTTGTTGATGGGGAAGCAGGCTTTCGTTGTGGAGATTACGCAAGGGATGTCATAAAGAAGAACAGTTTTTAGATGTTATACATTCCTCAGTTCAAGCCTTTATGCGACTGTCATTAAGGTTTTTAAAGTGAAAACATTTTCTCTTTTAATAGTAAGTTATCTTGAAGTTATTAAATTCGAGCAGTATTCTTTAGCTCAGACTTAAATTTGCGCGTTTAAAATGTGCGTATCAAAATTGGACATAACCGCGACTTATATAAGACTTACATTTGCACGCCTGTTTCCCAACTGTAATATCCACATCTCGCCAAATTAACAACCATACATCATAACGGCAAGTTCAACATGTAACATCATAAAAGGATCATCTTGTTTCAAGGCATAGATGATTTTCAAAAACCGATTGATTCCTGCTCGACAACCGACTGGTAGCCTTATGGTAGAGCGTTCGCTTCCAGTGCGGAAGGTCTTGGGTTCAAACCCCGGCCCAGTCATGCCAGAAGAATTTTTTTGTTTTTCACTGTACGCGTAGAGAGTTTCAAAAATACAGAAAAGTGTGGGCACAAAGAACGGGAATAAAGCAGTTTTCTGTGAAAAATCAAATGTTTAAGATCAATTCGCTATGAATTTAGCACGAAAATACCAAGATACTGTCACAGAAATTCAAGTTGTTGGTCATTCACCTAGATTTTGCAAATTCATTTGCGACTATGGAGTAGAATATCTGCCCAATACTTAAATCAGCGCACCAAGTAGCTCGCGAAAAATAGTCCTGCGCCGCCAATTCAAATAAACTTGGGCTCCGTATTTTACGCAAGTTACTTGTTGCTCGTTCAAGATTCAACTTTGAAAAAAACAATAAAACTTCCTGTTACTTACTTACTAGTGATTAAAAGAAAATCTCTTTTGTCTTGGGTATTGAAATTGGCATCAAATCACCCTGATATAAAGCTTTTTGTGCGCAGCTTAAAACAGGTATAATCAACCTCGATCCCGGTATAAAAAAGAGACAAAGAGTCCAGGGGTCGAGGTATAATGTCAAGAGTTTAGTTTTGGAGAACCTGGAATATATTAGCGAGACGCCCGCCGTTTTTCAAAAAAGGCCTGAGAACGAGATTGAGCATCCGCGTTATAGAAAGGTCAGTTTTAGGAGTTGATGTAGATTGTGACCTTAAACTCACGTATACTTCACAGAGATTCTTTTGTAGGGAGGTACCTGCTGTAAAGGATGTCCGCTTAAAGAGATTTCAGTGTATTTTCTCCTCTCCGTTCGTGTTGTTAATGCATCAGTTTGTTATGGGCCGAGGTCCTTAATTTTATTACGAACCCAGTTTTGCGTGTTTCCACATGCGTCTGCGTAAAATTGTTTGAAAACTCTCTAGCTAGGATAACGCAATCCTCTTTTAGCCACCAGTTTTTATATGCTTGCCTTTTTTCTGCTATCTGCATTGCTAGTTTTCACTGCTTGTATTGGAAAGGGGTCAACTTTTGAATATACTGTGGCTAGCTAGCTGCTAATTATTCACAAGCATCTGCTAGAGGGATTTAGCTAAGTGAATTTATCAGGTTTTATCAATCCTATTCTCATGCTCATAAAGGATAGATTTACACTTTTATAGTCTCTGGCATGACTCGGCCAGGGCAGGGTTTGAATTCAAGACCTGAAGCGAACTTGAAGCGAACGCTCTACCACCACTAGGCTACAAGTTGCTATTTTCTTCTTAAAAATTTACCCCTGCATCCTTGAGTCCAATACACCTTTATGATAATTCAATTGTACATGCGTTCCTACGGCTCTCCATCGTTTTACAATATCGGAAAAAAGGAGGTAAAAATCGTGTTTTTATGAGAGTTTGTTAGAGACGAAAGCGTTTTTCTCCATTTTTTTAACTTCCGTCGTATCAATTTCTTTCAAATTTTCAGGACACGTTAATAATAATAAGATACAACTTATGCGTACTTTTCATTAAAAACAAAACGCGGCAAGAAATGTTATCACGAAAGAACGTGTTTTCTCCTTAATAAACTCTTATAAAAGTGTGATGTTTACCTCCACCGATCGCAATATAAGCTGCGATGGAGTGTTAGTTTTCCCGAATTATCGTAAAGGTGTATTGCCTTTACATTTATCCTGTTCACCATTGTTCACAAAATTTACACCGTCAGTAGTGGATCCAAGTAAACATTTTACACCAGATAAAAACTTTCGATTTCTTTCATTTAGAAAACTTATCACCAGGACAAAACAAAGTTTTGATATACTAGTCATTACTTTAATTATGGGACCTTACAATTTAAGGTTGTATATATGTGATTAAGATACATAAGCATTTACACTTTGTTCATTTTTAGGACTAAATTATGTTAGCCTTAATCCTCAATTTACTATCAGCGCTATGGAAAGCCTATTGGTTTATCGTATATGCTTTTGTGATGTCATTGGTTGTCTTTCTTTGTTTTTATCTTTTTTATTTACCAACTGCCCTGCACATTAAACCTGTTCATTTTCAGTACAGGTTAGTATGGTTTTGAACATCTTTGTATTATAATTCATATCACCATAATTTTTTCTGCTGTCAAATGCAAATTCCAACCTAATTATCATTTTTATTTAATGCAATCTCAATAGAGCAATTTCATGTGAATGAAAAAAGTTAATAATGGAAAAGTTGCAATTATTGCAAATGCTTTTTAAGGCGATTGGATTTTCTTTTAAAGGAGTTTTATTTTTTTAGACATTCTTTATTTATCCTTTGTTTCATGAAGAATTTCAACTTAAAGGCGCGTAATCACCCTGTAGGCAACTTTTTTTAGAGGTGCCTATTTTATTGTAAAAATTGAAAATATACATAAGAAAACATTATCCTGAAAATTTTATTGAAAACTGACAACCAGAACATGTTCAAATGTTTCATAGAAATAACAAACTCACCCCAATTTCTCTTCGCCTACAGAACCGCCATTGCATTTCATTGCAGGAATCATGCGATTATAAACGCACGGCAAAATCGATCACATGGTTGCTGAATTCATGCCATTACAGAAAAAATAATGAATGAGGGAGAGTATCCGTAGCTGTGTTTCCATCGTAATGCTTTTATAAATGTATCCACAAAGTTCCGAACATGATAAATCAGATAAATCAATCGTAGTTTCTGTGTTATTCTTTATTATTTAAACGTTTTAACTTACTGAAATCAGACTTCTTTGCAACACTGTACACTTCTTGTTGTTGTTTCTGAAGACAGCTTCGCCTCGCTAGCTGTCTTACTTTTTGATTATTTTCCTTTGTTCAAACAGTTGGTCGTTTCCTTATGGAGACAGTATCAGATCTAGACAATTAGAATACCTAAATTTTCAGAATTTCCCCTTTCATGCTCTAAGTTTAATTATCTCCATAGTGCTTCAACTATCTTCAACTATCACAATTAGGGTTTTTTGGCTTATAATATGCAGTAATCCTAATCATGCTAATAAAAAAAGAAAGAGCGTGATAAGCATTAATTATCATAATTAATAACCACGAGGCAATGCTGTGATTTCTTCTTTCTGTTTTGTTTTGTCTGGTCTCCAAAAACAATGACAAATAGAATAGAAGAAAATTAAATCTAAGTGGAGAATTGATACGGATGTTTTTACGCGCGGACACTTTTTTAAACAGAACCAAAATTTCTTTCCACTTTTTGATGCCATGTTTTTCAAAGAAAAAACAAGCCAAAAAGAACAGCATGGTGAACGGAGCCTACCATATTGGCGATTTTATCGAACTCCATCTCAGGGCTCATTTAAAGTTAAGGCCGTTTGTTTACCTACGGTTTCACACAAACATTTTGCGACGGCCCGCTTATTAGACAAGAATAAGAGATCAACAAGATCGTTAAATATGGTGGCTGGAAAAAACACACAATAAATTCAAGATATTAAAGTACCTTATTTCCATTTCTAGTACGTTTTACATCCTCAAATTTTCAGGAAAGTCATAACTCCGTCTGAACTTTGAAATAAATATAAAAAATGTATATGTTAATTTTTTTCGATAAGGGTGATTACGCGCCTTTAACAGACATTTTCTTTACAAGGAACATAATTTTTTAGTTCAGCTTGTTTGTTAGGAGATCTTTTGTAAATCAATATACCCTTCAAATGTTTTTCAGTAAAAGTCCTGCCACTTTGCCAATTCACTTTTTCAACTTTCCTAATGTTTTGTAAGTTAGCAGTTGAAAATAATACAATATTAACCTCAAGTTTGTTATCAGAATTTTTTTTGTGTAGTTTTTTTAAATTCTGAGTTTTTTTTCTTAACAGAATATTCCAGATTATATCATAAAATTGTAAAATCGATTGCCACTTATTGTTATACTAACCAGCCAATCATAGTCTTGAATCATCACCTCTGTCTGAAATGATATAGGCCTAATGCGAAAACCAGTATATATATAGTTAATCTCTTCCTTTATCAACAGTTTTGCATCTGTTGTCACTAAACTGCTTTATCGTTTCTTGCAGAGCTGATTGTGGTAGGAATGTTGAAGATGCTTTGTGCTCATTCCCTTCAGCGGAGTTGATATTGCATGATTCTTCAAAAGCTGCTGATGATGGCATTAGGGTTGGCCATATTTTTTCTTTTAAAAATAAAAAAATAAAATAAAAAAATTTATTATTATTTATTGTTTTATATGAACTAATCTTGTGTTGAACTAACATCATAAGTGTGCAGAATTTGCTTAAAACAAATCCATACTGGAAAACTTATATCGTGCAGTAAGTCTTCACAAACGTTATGCATAATTTCAGATTTCCTACAAGAGTACACCAATTTTTGCAAGAATTCAAACTTTCCTCCCCCCCCCTAACTTTTTTAGGTTAGGTGGTGTGATTGAATTATCATGTAAATAAAGGTCAAATAAGTAAACATGAGTCAAGTTTTGTTAAAAAAATGTTTATATTATCACCATTTTGTATTTATATACAAAGTGTTTGACCTTTAAATCTCAAGGCCTTCTCAGGAAATTTTAACAGAAAAGAAAGCTTTATTCCAAGTAATTGTTTTTTTACAGACAAATTTCGGTATGCCCACGTCCCACGAGTTAACTATGCATACCTTTTTGAATTGTTTTGTAGGTTTTGACACGTGGCCAAGCATATGATATCACTTTAGAATTAGAGGTGCCCCTTTCAGAACGAAATAAACAGATTGGTAAACATTATTGAAAGATATTATTATTTATTTTTTATATTATATTTAAATTATCAGGGCATGGGATGCCTCCTAAAAATCCTAAACACTTTTATAAATAAAATCCTCCCAAATAACCTTAAAATTTCTCTATCCTTTGTGGAAACCACTAAAATCTCCTAAATTTTCAGGGAACATTTATTTGTTAAACACAACTATATAATTTATTTTCCTTTGTGGAATGTAAGCCCAAAATACTCATATATTCAGCATCAACTAATAATGTGAAAATGAAGTCTGCTCAATCCAATTTGTCTTCGTTGTTTAATTCCTTTGAAATCCTCGATTCTTTTGCATGTAAGTCACACTTTCACTAATTCAAATGTGTTTTTTCCCTCTCCAAAAAACAACTGAAATCTTGTGCGAATGAAGTTTTCAAAAATATATAAAATAACTTTTTGTTTTGATCAAATTTAATCTGATATTTTTGTATGTGTGTGCACATGATATTCTAAAAGCATTTTTTTAATACCAAAGGTATGTTTATGGTGCAGATTGACCTGCTTGATAAATTACGGAATAAAATTGCGTCTTCATCCAGGTCGGTAAGTTTTGATAATAACACTTTATTCTTCAGAGACGTAGTTGTCGGAATAAGAGTAACATACATAAAATATAAACCGGGTTTATGAAACTTGTTCGTTTAGCACATGCACTACATAAGAAAATGTTCTAGTTCCATGCTGTTACTTTACAAATGGTGGAAACACCGCGATGTAAAAATGTCAAATTGGAAAACATCAAAAATCTAGTTCAGTTGCTGTGAGTTAAAATGTCCTTGATATATCAAAATTGGTTTACTGATTTGTTGTCCTTGGCTTGTTGTTCACGTTATATTTACGAAAAAACAAATAAAATGACCACCTATGTCTTGACGAAAGAAGAATAATTTGTTTTCAACATGCTGCTTATAAATGACGTCATACAACCATTTCATGTCTTTTTTGTTTCTCAAGAATGAGATGTAGCAAAAGAAGGGCTTTAAACATAACTATCAAAATTAACATTAAACTGTCAAAATTAACATTAAACTGTTCATTGGAGTTAAAAAGTACATTTTTTTCGTATAGACGATGCTACGCTACGAAAGCAACCTGTTGACGACGCTCAGCACATTATTTCATATCTTTCCATTGGTATTAGGAATACGAGAGCAAAAACAAACTGTGGTTTTACCATTGTTGGAAGATTTCATGGATGATTCGGTGAGAACCTATTGCATTGTTTACTTGTGCCTGTTCTTTTATTAAGTCTTTGGTGAGCGCTTCATCTTCGTTATGGAAAACAGTATTAACCAAATTAAGAAATGCGAAAACTTTTACTGAGTAATATCTTTGAAAGAATATGAATTTGGTTTTTTTGGATGTAAACACGATACGTAATGTTTATATGAGTTGACATTTTTACAAATTATTCTTGACTGCCTTAACTGAATTTTCGCAAATTTCGCGTGTTTTGTCAATTTCGCAAAAATTAGTTCCCTCGAAAAATTACTGGAAATCTCCTATTCTCAAAATTCGTGAAATTTAATTGCCGCGATATTTAGATTTTTTTTTTCCTTATATATTGAAAAGCAATTTACACTATTTATTTCTGGAGTACCTAGAACGACATTAATAGAAATGTGAATTTTATTTATCCTGCAATAATTGTGTAAATTGAAAAAATTCTTTTTTCGCGAAATTCGCGAATTTTAATTCTAGCAAAATATTAGGACTTGCCAACTTCGCGAAAATTAGTTCTCGTGAAAATTAAATTTTATCTTCAAAAAATTTCACGCGAAAATTCATTTCCTAAGAATTTATTA
The DNA here is from genome assembly GCA_030067915.1 of Hydractinia echinata. Classification (NCBI taxonomy): domain Eukaryota; kingdom Metazoa; phylum Cnidaria; class Hydrozoa; order Anthoathecata; family Hydractiniidae; genus Hydractinia; species Hydractinia echinata. Next base: position 872,195 of record JASGCC010000104.1, on the reverse strand, counting down.
CTATTTAGTTTCGTCGCGATTTAAAGATTGCTCGTAACCATCGTTTTGTGGGTTACAAAATAAAAAATAAAAAATTCGTAACTTCAACTTGTGTTTTCTCATTCTAATGATGTCGTAATTTCATTTATAGTATCATCCAGCAATGTCGGCGCAAATCACCATTCATTCAAAGTATATACAGATGTACTCTGCGCAGATTAAAATCACTGCTCTCTTCACTGGAGTTCGGTAAGATGCTCATGTTGTTAAAGGCTTTCTGTGTGGAGTAAATTTTTGCAGCATCACTTAAGTTACTTCTAACCACCAGGAAGTACTTTTTAACCTTAAGAGAGTGCATCAAATCGTATACGCAAGTAGCTACTTTTGTTCTGTTAAGCAGATAGTACATGCTTATTTTTTCTCAATGTACTTTACCGTACTTGAAGTAATCTTGATTGATTTACACCAGGCGTATATGTACTAGTCGTTAGTCCGTGGAAACATCTACGGGAATTCGCATGCTGCCACTCATAGCTACCATTTTGATTCGCAGATCAAAATGGCAGCTATGTACGTACGGTGAGCATTATGATATAGACTAGTCGTTGACCCGTGAAAAAATCCACCGGGTTGCCCGTCCTTTATTTACCGCATTTCGTGTGTCTCGCTACTTGCGGTACCATTTTGCGCATAGACAGACAAAATACGGCTATTATTTATAATCATGTTTGTATCATTAGCAGACCTCAGGGACATTTGCTTACGTTCTACTTGGGATACTTCCATCCCTATCCTTATCAGCAAAAAGAACCATGTGGAAATGGGACGCTCTGCAGACCTAAGGGCTAAACAGGAAGTTTTGCCCATAGCTGTGTACCTAAAAATCTGTGTAAAATTAAATCAAATCAAAAATCGCAGAAAAAGGACACTTTCTTTTTCATTTTTTCCATAAAAAATAATTTTGATTTTTGCATAAAAAACTACTTTTTCTTACTGTCTTGCGTGTAATAAACTTACCTGAATGGATGCGAACTTTGTTGGAACTGTTGTTATTTCGTTTAAATTCCACTGGAAGGGTTGTGTATGCGCGATGTAGAAAAATCTGAACAGTGATACTGAAACGAGTAAGATGTTTGAACAGTGCTCATCAAATAAACCTAAACACCGTTTCAAGTAAAAGTTTTACTTTTTAGGTATTATATGTATAACTGGCCAATCACGTTTAACTTGATGATGTTCAGTTCCATCTTCAGCATTGTAAGCTTAATTTGTTTGTGGCGTACACTCAACAAAGAAACGCCCAAAGAAAGCGAAAGAAAAGAGTACGGCGATCTGAGCGAGAGTTCTGACGGGGAGGTGGAAGATATCTTAGGAGGTGGACAGGACGGTGGACAGGGCGGTGGGAGAGATACAGAAAAAAGAAATTCTTCAACGAGAGTTCGCGTAAGAAGGAGAATACAGGCCAAGGAAAACGAACTGCGCAAGAATTCTGATAGTTCCCAGTCAGATACCATTGCTGCTACGATAGATTAACTCATTTGCTGCCGTACGTTTACTGTTTTCGTGATCTTTTTATCATTTTTATGATTCGTTTATACTACCCGTTTTAGGTAAGATCTGAAATAGCAGAATTTGTATATATTGTAAAAATATCCTTGTGGATAACATTAAATGTTCTTGTGTTTCCAGTTAAAGTATCTATGTAAAGTTTAATTTATTTGTAATAGAATACCATTCAGCATGTTCCGCGAACGTCATAATTGGGTCCAAAACCCTACACAATGTACCTTAGATAGGAATGTTACTAATCCTTAATTGGTACGTTTGTATTTTAATTGGGCTTAACAAAAGCTGTTGTTGTAACGATCCTAATCCTAATTGTTGCCTTTTATTAGAACAAAATACTAGAAAAGTGCTAGAAGGTAATCCCTTACATGTTATGTTTTCTTCGCATACACGATGCGATGATCGTATGTTTGCAAATATTTACGTTTGAATTGTTACATCAATGTATTCATTACATCAAAATTTGATATATTAAAGCGCGATGGCTTGATACTTGATACAGTTATCACGTGTTGGTATGAAATAGATTTAATAAGTCGTAGCGTTAATGATGAAACTTTGCAATGAAGTTTAGCATCAATTTTATTTTTGGTGAACACCCAAAATGAAAATCACGTGTTCGGTGTGAATAAAGAGATCGTCAGTTGTTTACTACCGTCATTGGATCTCCGTGGACTACTTCTCACCAGAAACAAAGTCAGAACTAAGTGACTAAACTTTTCGGAGGTGACGAAAATTTAGGTCAACGTAAATTAAGTCTGTAGAAAATGTCACTGCATGATTTCACTACAAAGCCCCTCCTTGTACTCAGATATAAGTATTTTTAGGTGACCTTAAATTCTTGGGGTCAATAAATAAATGAAAAGCCAAGTGGGAACGGTAATATAGTAAGTTTACAATGCACCCTGAAACAGTACAATATAAAATTATGGTGAGTAATATATATTCAAAATAAAATTTTTTTTACAAATTTTTAAAATAATGCTCGTAACAAGAAGAAAACATGGCGCCTAAGAAGAAGATAAAAACAAACAAGGAAGAATATAAAAATGTCGTCAATAAAGATAAAGAAGTCGTGTTTCTATTGAGAATAAGTATTATTAAGAAGTTGAATTTCTACAACAATTTTATGAAAAAAATACAATATATATGAAGTGTGGCCACTACTCCTGAAAACTATCGAAAATGGACTGTTTTTACGAAGCTGCGAAGTTGGAGAACTCTCGAAAAACTCTCAGAATATGATCGTATTTGTTTGTTTGTTTTTTAAAGAAAATTACTCCTAAGAAAAATTAGAAAGCTCCAGGAAATATCCAGGAATTAACTTTACGAAAACGAGTGACCACATATGTGATATCACATTCAAAAACAAAACTTCAGAATTCAAAACGTACAAATTCTTGTTGTTATAAATCGTTATGAATTTTCGTTATTCTTTTCAAACCAGCGTGGTACAAAGGTACATAAAATATATATACATATGGTGCCAGGAATAAATCCTAAAGCCACAATAAGTGATGCCCTCTTCGCTATAACTGAATGATGATCGTCAGGGTCCTGTTCTTTAGCTTGTGAAGCCGTTGAAGGTCCTGGGGTCGTTGAAGATCCTTGGGTTGTTGAAGGTCTTGGGGTCGTTGAAGGTTCTGAGGTTGTTGAAGTTTGAATATATAAAGTTCTGTTTGATCTGTCTAATTCGTTATGAGTAGCACTATTTGAGGGTATGGCATCTAAAAGTAGAACAAAAATACAACATAAGTCCAATGATAGAAAAATGCAAATATGACTTTAACCATTCCGACATAAATATTTGATGGGTGAAATGACATTAGCCTCTTTTCTTGAGTGACTGGTGGCTTTATGTAAAACTGTAAATAGTTACCTTCTCCAAAATTGTTCAAAATGTCTACCCGTTGGCAAAAATGAACGTCGTTCATGATTGTCAGACTTTAAAGGACAAGAGATGAAACGCACGCCCCAATTCCCCGATTTTTCGATTGTGGAACCATTGTGGAAAGTGCAGTTAGTCCATTTTCGTTATTTGTTACTCGCCCTACACTCCTGCCAAACTAAACCCTTTGCAGTCTACAGTTGGCCAAGTGATGCCGTTTGGCCATTTCGAGAAATATCGGCCGTTTGCAAAAAATATGATGTCCGGGGTTGTAGTTTGAGGTTTCCTACAAGAGACATGTTTTGCCAACAGAGAGGAAAGAAGAAAATTTATAAAATTGTCTTACTTGTTCCAATGCTTTGTAGATGAAGAAGTATTATTAAAAAATGCACCAACGTTTTCATATTCACACCTTCAAAAACGAACAGAGCGTTATATCTCATCATAACAGTCACGATGTTTTATAAAACCTTCAGTATATAATTTCGTCTACGGTTACAACAACATCGGGTTAACACATGTTCAACTTATGTAAAAACTTGTGGTCTTTAATATAAAAACGTAGCAATATTTTGTATTCCGTCGTAATAAATAAATTAAAGATTGATCAGTTATCATTCAATAATTTTTTATTTATTTATAAATTTTCGAGGCGTCTTAACGGAGTCGTCTCAATAGCATTATCACAAGATTTTTCATCTTTAACTTCAGTAAGCCAGTTCACTATGGCAATAAAAAACTTTTTTTTCTGAAGTAAGCACAATATCTGAATTTAAAAAAAGTAATGTCACGAACACATGAAATAGCGAATGCGATATATTTTTGTCAACTTTGTTACGACAAGCCAAATCCAGTAGATTTTTTCACGGGGTAACGACTCAACGTACAATTTCTATTGAAATATTCCGCGATTTCTTTTCTTTACATTGTGTAAGCCCGTCCTTGTACAACCATATCAAAATTTAAACTGTTCCAACTTTTTACAAAAATAGTATAATAGTGGGTAACGTTGGGTTATTTAAATGATGCTATTTAGGAGATGCTATTTAAGAGATGTCAACCTAAATTTTATCAGCGTATAATTACTTTTTGCCGACTAATTTTCGAAAGAATTCATAGAAAACATTTTGTTTCTTCAAAGTAAGAAATATTTGAAATAACAGTGAGTGAGAAACAATCATGTAAGCCATGGAAATCAACAAGTTCTCCTTTTTTACATAACCATTTGGCGTCAGGAATGTAAGGGGGGATTTTCACGAAGCGAATTGTGAATGGCGAATGCGGCGAAATATTTTTTTTAATTTTTACGTAGAACGAAAAACATGTGGCGAATTTAATACTGAATGTAAACACTCTTTTGAGTATTAAAAACCAGACAGTTATTTTCAATTCTTTCCAGTAATGGGTTTTTTAAGAATAAGCACTGATTATTGCGTTCCTGATTGGTTAAAATTTTACAGCGAAATATTTCGCCGCTAAAAAAGTAGGACCTGTTTCTACTTTTCGGCGAAGCGAATTTTTCGAAGCAAAATGAAAACAAATAAAACTGCGCATGCTCAGATACATTTCGCCGTCCAATTCGCTTCGTGAAAATCCCCCCTAAACTAAAATGTCTAGTCTTATTATGCTCAACCTCCAACCTCGTTCCCAGGGCTTTTTGTCTCTCATCGGCGCTGCGCTCGTCCGATATGCAAAAAGAGACAACTTGTCCTGGGATCGAGGTTGCCTCAACCTCCTCCTCGGGCGCTTCTCGCCTTTTTGACTTCAAGGCCGGCGCGTCAAGTAAGCGTCAGCGGCTTTGACATTACCAAACCCTGGGGACAAAAGGATGTATCATGCCCTTATTTTTGAAACGGTTCTTAATGTGCTAAAAGGCAGAAGCATCGGTGAAAAATTATCGTCCGGTAAAAAGATACAGTCAGTAAAAATGGTTGTCCAAATAGCTGAATTATTTACTCAGTGTTTTATTTATACCATTTTTTTTTACTATTTCCTAAAAATATAGGCCTTAATACATAATAAAATGATTTTAACTTAACACCAAAATTGCTGAGTCAGTAGAAATTTCTATTTTAAAATCTATCATAAACAAGAAAAAAATCGGCTTCTACGAGCTCCAACTTTTTACAATCTCGTTATTTTATATCAGCTTTTGTTTTTAAATGAACCATGGGTTAACCCTGTTAAAACTGTGTGCGGAGTTTTTTTTGTTCATTCATATTTTTTTAACAATAGCCTTTTGTTTTTTTCAAAAGATTCTTTGTTAGCAGCCCTGCTGCATCGAACGCTGTTAAAAGAAAAATATTCCGAATAAAAAGATTTCCGCACACCATATCATGGCTGCATGGTTCACCAAGCATGTCAGAAAATTTTAAAGTAAAACGAAAATGCTATCGAAAGTTAAAGCTCGTGCAGTGTGTAGCATAATGAAGATCGTCTTAAATTTCTACATAATGCGCCATCTTTGTTATTATTAACGTTTCTCTTTAATAATTACGTCATTTCTTTCTGTACAATTTCGCAAGCGCGTAGACTAAAGCTATATTCGGCAGAACTAATTAATTAAAGAGGAATTGTTGTGGCTGAATATTTTTGGTGAAAGATAATAGTATTTTAGCTATAAAATCGTAATTTCTACCTGTTTTCTATCAACGTTTGAATTATGATCAAGAATAGCTAAAGCAGTAGAAGCCAACATATCTTTTTCGAAGAAAATACTCTTTGGCAGGTATCTGATTTTAAGAGAATGAAATATTTCTAAGCCAGCTGTGGAAATATTTGCATTCATCTTGTGCATATCCTTTACAAGTTGCGGTTGTCGCAAGATCTTAAGTAATACATCGTGCGCAGGACTGCCAGGCTTAATCCACTTGATGTTTTTTGATTCTTCGCCGGTGTATGGAGCATGACCACATTTGGTGTAATGTACTCCGGGGAAGGTATGCTTGTTGCACACATGGTGTATAACAGAGAGAAATCTCTCCACCAATTCTGACCCGTTTCCATTACAGTTGCATATGCTCCAGTAGAGATGGTTAATTATAGCAAGCGCCCACTGACCTAGCTGTTCGTAACCTGAAATATATGCGTGAATTTTTATATAACTCTATCCTTTATTAGTAATACGTTTATTTAAAAGATACCAACCTTTTTTCTTTGAACATTGAACCAATTTTTTCAAGATGCCCTTGGCAATATGCCAAGGGTCGAACTGATGATTTATGTTCTTGTATTTCAGGCATGTTGCCATTAGTTTTCGTATCATGCTATGGCGATCAGTGGATATTAAAGGGGAAGTTAACCCAAAAATTATTTTTTGATATTTCATTCAACTAGTCCATAAAATCATGAAAATATATAACTTAGTTCCTGAATGTTGTGTTTTCTTTGTGAACTAGCTGCTGTTTCGCCTCCAAGAATTGTCATTTTTTTGCGCAGCGCGTTTTGTACCGATGGCCTGGGATTGAACAACAAAAATGACGTAAATGTGTTCAGAAAAAAAAATTTGAGGTCGCGTATAGAAAAGCGTACTAGAATAAATTTCTACTGACATTTATTATTTCTTCAAAGTATCATACGTAGTTTAAAATATTTTAAAACATACCTGGAATAAATATTTATTTATTATGTGTGACAACAGCGACAAGAACTCTTGAATTTGTTGGTTATGCCAAGGCATGCAAACAAACGGCAAGTTTTGTTACAGCAACACTGGAGTAATTTTCCAAGGTAAAGTAAACCAAATTTAATTAAGCAAAAAATAATATCTTTTCGAAAATATATTTTCTTCAGCTCTCTTTTTCCTCTAAAGTTTTTTCACTGCTAAATATTTTTCTAAACTTTTTAAAACTGCTCGTGTCGTTACCACAGTCTAATTTGGGTTTTTTGTATTGTGTTCCATCACTCAAGCGCATATTCGGAATAAACATATATGACTTACTGTGAGATCTGTCAGGGGGTTATTTATTTAATTTTTATTTCTTATTTAGAGAACGAGTGAATCACAGAGTCGGACGATTTCAGAACGATTTGGCTTTATAAACCAGTGTTGATGACAACCATTTAGGTGTATAACTAACAAGAAGAAAAACGTTTTACAATAAAAAATAAATTCAAAACAAGAATCTTGTTTTTGTGTTGCATACAGTTTCTGCTTTTTCTGGGCGTTGTACAGGTGCGATGTATTTTGGTACGTTGCTAAGATCTGGAACAGCACATTCTTCTTGAGAAGACACTAAATACTCGACTTCCTCTACCAAATCTTCTGTATAGCTCTTATCTTTTTTTGTCGAAATTTTTTTTACTACCCAGGCGCCAGAAACCTTTGAGTATTGGTGTTTTAAACCGCAATTTGCCATCTTTCGTTTGTGCGTGCTTTGAGCTTGTGCCAGAATTATGATCTAACACTGCTAACTGAGAACGCGCGACCATACCACTGTAGCTAAAATGAAGCCGTTTGGGGCAGTATTTGTTATAAAGGGCATGATATACCTCTAAACTGCCAGTATGTTTAAATTCAACTAGGTACTTCAAATCTCGTACCAATAGTTTGTCTCGCACAACTTTCTCCAGCGCTATGAAAGCAGTAGAACCCTCTCGAAGCCATTTTTTAATTCGGCTGTCGTCTTCACTGAGTTTGGCGTGGGCACACTTCTTGTAATAAGTGTTTCCTTCCCAGTGATGTCTATTACTCACATGGTGTAAAAGACTGAACCACTTTTCTTTTAAAATTGTTGGATTACCCTCGCATGATGCACAGCACCACCAATGTACAATAAAGTTACTTGATTTGTAGTCACCAGTGAGTTCCCCAGAATCATTTTCATCACCATCATCACTTTCACTCTCCGTCACGCTATCCGGGTGGAACGAAGAATCTTGGTCATCATTGTACACGGATGCAGCTGGGTCGTCGTCATTGTTTTCCACGTTGCTTTCTTTAAATAACACAGTATGCATTTCAACTGTCACATGGGGTGGAAATGACATCATGGTGTTGCAACTCATGTTCTTAACAGACTTCTTCCCGGGGACTTTTACTAACAACGGTTTCTTGTGTGCTTGTAAGTCGTTTACTTCTACTGTTGAGATACCTTGAAAACAGTATTGAGTTTTCTTCGACTGCGTACTAGCAACAGCATTGACACCTTTATCCACAACATCAGGTTCAACTTGAGCAGCAAAATGTTGATATCTGTCTGAAGACACGTTTGCTTCGGAAAATGTGTCTTCGAGTACTAACTCTACCGCCTAAATAATGAAAAGGCTGTGGAAACAAGTTTGACAAAATACAACATTTATCTTTTTTATGAGTGTTTTTCAACCTCGTCCCCAGGACTTGTTTGGCTTTTATATTATATTTACCTGTTTTTTCTCCTGTGATTTTATCCTTTCTTCTGTGTGTTTTCGTTTTTTACATTCTGACGTGAATATAAAGACTGTTGGTACAGCATCTGACAACAATCTTCTACGCGGGGTGATACCAAGTAGTTCTGCCTAAAACGCGATATAATATTTAAATATAACCCCCGTCTAAAATGCAATAAGAATGATTCCTTGCTTTAACAAAATTTGTTCAGCAAATAATGAATCAAAAAGTGTGAAAAATATTATGGATGATTTCCTTACTTGCAGGTCTCTCTGGAAACACTCTGATTTAAAATGCTTTGAGCAAATAAAAAAGCCTGAATCTTTTGGCAAGTCTCCATCACGTCGTATGTTTTGCAACCATTTCTTGCGCAAGGTTTTGTTGTTTTTCGCTGAAGGAACTCTGTGGAAGCTGAGGTCTTTTTCACGTGACGATCTGCTTGTACATCCGAATGCTGAACAGTTGGGCATGTTTTATTTATGTAAGAATTATAATGTTATTAAACGTATTGCTAGCTAATCGACTCAGACATAAAATGAGACTATACTTTGTAGCTTTGTTTACGAAAATTGCTTTCTGAACACATTTACGTCATAAACTGCGCTAGATCCAGTTTTTTTTTACTGTCGAAGGGGTCGAGATAGCGGCCGTAATTTTCAGAGAAAGAGCGTGAGTTTTTTAACTTTTCCTGTTAGAAGTTTGAAATAAAACTTTAAATTTTGAAGTTGTTGACTTGTGTTCTATGAAATATCAAAAAATAATTTTTGGGTTAACTTCCCCTTTAAGTTTATTTTCACTTCATGATTATCAAGAAGGTTATCCACAGTACGAATAAATCCTTCTTTCTCCATACCTAAGAATTTAAAAAAAAATTAGAAGTTTATTTCACATTTTCTACTATTAACCATGAGGAGGTATAAGTGTATACCTTGTGAATTTTTCACTTCTTTTACGTCCACTATTTTATAATCTACTATTGTGTTTGTATCAACGTCCATTGCAGACACGGTACAATAAGTAGCATTATGCCCCGGGCTATCACATTGGCCATCTATTGACAGCTGTAGCTTGTTATCTTTGCGTATTTCCCGAATTAGTTGCAGTTGATGAGAAGACCAAGCGTTTTGAATTTCTGGAAAAACGTAATTTCCTGAAAAATATGAATATTAAGTATTCTACGTAGGAAATTAATAGTGCTTAAAACACTTTGCTTAAAAATTCACAGAATAATCATGTACCTCGTAATCTATAATACGTAGACTTTTCAATAAAAGGAATATTCATTAAATATGCGAATCGTTTTAATTTGGGAAAAGGAATACCAGCCATCTCTCCAGCAGCCGCAACCATCAGATTACCAACACCTGTGATAAAAATGGGTTTGTAAAAATATGTACAACTTTAGAAATAATCAGGTGCTAAATTCCAAGTCCACAGACGAACCTCTAGCCCCACCGATTTTGGGTTGCGAATCCCATCTCGTTTCACAGCCAGACAAACAAGTCATAAAATATACCACTTTAGTTCCCTGAAAAGATTTTTTATCAACTTGTGAAACGAGATTCCCACATGTCATACAGTATTTGAAAAGTTTTTCCAAATTATCCTCAAATACGAGGTACACGTTATCATCAGTAGGACATGTTATATTTGGGAACGTCAATTTTAACGGTTCGGTTTCGCCAGTCGGGGAGAAATCAGGATCCGATCGTTGAATACGCTTTGTAGATACCTCCAACCATTCATCATTGTAACTGGAGTTGAAAGTTTCATCCAAGGATTTTCTGAATAGTAAAATTCCATATGAGAAAGCTAGTAAGGTGTAAAAAATCTTTAAAACACAACATTATAAGCTCACGTTGGCGACGATTTCTTTGTATGATGCGGTGTACTTGAAACAAAGTGATTGATTGTGGAGAATGAACTAAAAAGAAACAATTGTGACTTGAGTAAGTAAAATAAAATCCAAAAATGGGGTCATAGCAATTGTAACATACCTTCTTCCATGTCCGACAATATCTGTGAATTGTCTGTTGTTTGTTTAGACAACACGATTTCCATTGTATTATCACTGCAAAAAAAGAAGAAATTTTTTATTTTAGGACTACGCCGTAGAGAAGGGAAGTATCAACGTGACCTACTCGATAGGTTCCACCGATGATTCTAACTCCATATGCATCCCTGAAGAACTAGAAGTTAAACATTGTATCATAATAAGAAACATTCGGAAAAAGAAATCAGCTTTCTACAGTATCGCTCACAGATGGCTCTGCAGCATTTAAAGAGTTTGAGCATTTATAGCATATCTTAGGACCGCAATCGACCTGTATCTTTAAATGTTTGCGCTAAAAATGAAAAAAGAATAGCATAACCACTTTTAATCCGACATACAAAAAATAATAAAAACAAGTCAAACCTTAGGTGTTATATATGCTTGTACGGCCACATCAGATCTAGAAACTCGTTCTGTTTGTGTTGATACTGTGCGAGTAAGTGGCTCTTCTTCATTTATTTCAGACGGACAAGGTAGGTCATTGAGCAGATTCTCTTCCGCCTCTGCGATAGCCTGTATGCGAGAACGTTTGATCGTAAAATTCTTTTACAACTACCTGGATTGGGGTTGGGGTTGAATATATGATAACGCTATTAAGAAGGACTAGAATAATACGAAATTACCCTAAGACGATTACGCTTCACGGCTCCTGGTCTTTCCACATTGGTAGGTGTTTTATACGGGAATATGGAAGGCAAAGCTCCGGGTAACAACTTGCGTTGAATCATTATTTTTTTTCCTACCACGAAAAACGTAGTATAAATGATCTAAAGCTTTAAACTATAAACTCGTTTTTATGAAAGACACAAACCTGGCTGCAAAAGTTTTCTTTTTAACTCGAAGCGTTGATCAAAACATTCTGGTGAAAAGTGTTCATCGCATATTAAAACGCGTTTTGGAAGAGTATCGGCTCTGTTAATGAGTTTGATCCACGCAGCTCTTTGTTTCTTGTCTTTTGGAAGACTGAAAAAGGAATGCTTTCCAGCGCTACTTCTATCGTTGTTGTTGCAAAAAGGTATAGCACAAGAAGACATTTTAAAATTATTAATAAAATTAAACTTCGTTGGAATAATTTACTCTTCTTTTTTCCAAGTTACCGTTTAATGAATGATTGTTTTAAAGCGCATTTTAGCAACAGTTACAACAGTCTGTCAGGGGGTTTAATCAGAAAAAAACTTTAACACATAAGTGCCCAATCTTAGGACGCTGCCCGATCTTTGGACATAAAATTGCCCAGTCTTAAGACTGGCCGGCCAGTCTTAAGACTGGGCAGGACGTCACAAGATTGGGCAAAAGACCATGTTAGGCCCATCTTTGGACGCCTTTTAGATTTTAAAGAAGGGATGTGCCACACAAGCTCTGTTGTTTGCAAGATCCAACAAACATTCTCAGGCACATTAAAACATCATATTTTGGGTACTGTCGAATTGACCCATGATTGACCCGGCCAGTTTTTGGACACAGTAGAGTAAAAATCGTAGCTGTAGAGTACGTGTTATATATTTAGCATTTATATACAGCTTGTAGTGGCTAAATTTAAAAAATAAAATGTTTATATTTATGAAGAATCAGAAAAATCGTATTCAACCATATTATTAGTTAGCTAGCTGTTAATTTCATTGGATGAGATGTTTAGCCAGCTATAGCGAGCTGTAGCCAGCTAGCTAGCTAATATGGTTAAGAATAGTTTCAATTTTTTTAAACACATGTGTAATACATGGTATATATAAATTTTTGGTCTTTTGATTTTCCAAGAAAAGTTTTAATTTAAAGTTCCTTTTAAGAGGTAGAATTTTATTGTTCTGTTTGTCTTCCACAATTGTTCTAAGATTGGGCATGTACGTCCATAGATTGGGCAGTCCAATCTTAAGACTGGCCACCCATTTGTCACTGTCGGAAGATTGGCCTGGCCAGTCTTAAGACGGGGCGTGTTCCAAGATTGGGCAGAACAGCGGCTTTTGAAGAGGAAACATGCTGTAAACACAAGTAAATGTTGCTTTATATTTGCTTTATTATTTTGAATTTTACTTAATAAATATTAAATTACAAATTCTCAACATAGTATAAACAGAATAAGATGAACTTTTTTTGAAGTGGGAGGTAAGCTTTAAGTGGATAAAAATATTATTCACAGCCAAAATCTTCTCACTTTTTGCCGATACTTTTACCAATAAGGTAAAAATGTCGGGAAACGCGAGTCCTTACCTGGCTACTCGTAGCTACTACATATTCAGCAAATCCAAGTTTGTTTGTTTTGTGTCAAAAACAGAAGAAAACATCTGATTTTTTTGTAATTTTTATTTGGCAAAATTCTATTCTCTTTTCTTGATCAAAATGTCCAGTGTTTTATGCAAAGAAAGAAGGCGAAGGCGAAAGAAAGGCAATAATTCTTGAACATATGCTGCTCTTCCCTCTTAGTCAGAATCCTGGCCCTTAAATTAGTTTCACTCAGATTGAAATATTCGGTTATAGGAGTAGACACTTTTTTAATTAAAAAAAATTAATTCAAGTATCAAGTCACGCGAGAGAACACCCATCTTTGTATAAGTACACCTAAAATTAAGACTTAGAACTGTACATAAAAGCTTTCTCTTCATACGAGACGCCCAATTTTCAATCTGTGACGGTTGTGATGGATATTATTCTTTGTTGTAACATCAAGAACATCAGCGAATTACAATCAACATGTTTACTGATAATAATAATAATAATATAGTAGGTGCGTATAGTACTGTTCAGATATTTTCAAAGCAGTCAGGGGAACTCAAAGATTACAAATAATTGCTCTAAGCTACGGATGTACGTATATTTCAGGGGTTTTACCCCTTTAAAAAATACACAGGGTATTACATGGCCGTCATAGTATGCCTAATAATCTAACTACAAATTATTCAATGAAATATTAGTAAAATAATTACAGCTTATGTACGTTTCTTCGCATAGCCTTTTAGTAAATCTTGGGTAATTCTTTTCGATCCTTGAAATAATCACTTGTTTTGTACCACTAAAATAAAAATATTCTACATAATGACGCGTCACAGAAAAATGAATCTAAGCTGGTAAGTAATGTTTAGATTTAAAGTTGTAGAGCTTTAACAGAAAAAGCTTTTTTCGATCTCAACATATTTGCTGACATTTAATTATTCTGCATAAAATTATGAAGTCATGTCCCCATAGAAATGGTCAATATTTTCTATAATCATAATTTTTTAACTGTAAATAAAAAATATGAATTTGAACTTTGCCAACGCAAAAGAGTTACAAAAAAAATTGTAAAACATTAAAAATTCCTCAAAATTGCATTAGTTTTCTCACACCTGGTATCTTTTAAACTTTTTTTTTCTTAAATTTTCGGGTACTAACAAATGAGACTATATACGTACAACAATTCACAGACCAGAAAAAGACAAAAAATGGACAACGAAAACTTTCTCTTAAAAGACCCCCTTCTCCCACCTAAAATAAAAGTCACAACCAAGAACAAAATTCTACAGTACATTTGATAAAATAAAATTTTCTGCTCCCTCGGGGCAGATCATGGTAACCCCTCAGGCAAACACCACGGCACTGTCTAAATCAATAGTTTATAGCACAGAAAGGTAATTTTTAGAGTACACGCGTCTTTCGAATAACTACCCCCTCAATTAGTTTACAAATTAAATAAACGCCCTGATTATAGTATAGTATCTCAGGCCTCTTAGTAGTTTCACCCTCCACAAAAATCGCCGCGCCCGAAGACGATAAACAGCACTATCAACCTCGTTCCCAGGGCATTTTGCTTTGTTGATAAAGTTGATAGCGGAATAACGGCTCAGGGGCCACAAGACCCTGAGGACGAGGTTGCAACGCTGTGAGAGATTCGCTCTACTTAGCGTCCAACGAATGCCTGATAAACTTGGCTTCTACATTTTTTTTCTCTCTGCGAAAGAGAATAAGAATAAGATGTTTAACCATATGATTATCTGGAGATCACAAACAAAACAGATTGAATCAATAAAAAACAATTAAAAATGTACTCGCTCGAGTGGTGTTTAAATATTTTGTTTTTATGTTTAAACTTCTGTCTAGAAAACTCAAACAGTACGAAAAAAATTTGAAAGATTCTGAAAGGAATTTTTATTTTATCGCCGTCTCATATTTAACGTCAGCACTAGTAAGATTCGTGGCCAACTTCGTCATTAGTTGTTCATGGAACAAATCTGTTTCGTAGGTTAGAGGTCTGAGAAGTAGCGTCAAGAAGTCAATGAAATTTGTAACCGACCTTTGTGTTTTCGGTTTGCTTTACGTCCAGCCATGGTTCTGGGTTAGACTTGTGATTCCATCTGAGAAAAAAAAAAGAAATGAAATTATTTTAGCAATTTTCGCGGAAAGAAACCTCGTCTCCATTTGATCAGCAAGCTAAACTCTATTTTTTTCTCTATAGACTCACATTTTTATTCAGACATCAACATTCAATTAATTTCTCAGATGTCGATATTGAAAAGATAAGAGTCAGATTACGTTTGCTGCCCAATGTTAAGGCCGCTAGCGCTTACTTGACGGCTAACAAGTTTTTTCGCTACCTGCCTAAATATCAAAAGGAAAAAATACCCCTGGGGACGAGGTTGAGCATGCATAAGTTGTCGCATTTTGCATTCTTTTAATGTTTTTTTGTTTTCTGCGAGGACAAGATTTTCGCTACAAACAGAATCTACAGTTTTACACAGATTAGTATACGAGGCTGTACTCACACCACGTCGCTATAAAAACACGCCTTTACCAGTCCAGCAACACCAACGGATGCACCGACGCAAACAGCTCCAAGAAGAGGGTATACCTAAAGATAAACATGGTAACCCATATACATAACGGCTTAATAAAACTTTATGTAATTTTTTGTTTATAAATTTCAACAAAACAAAAATTCAGTTTCTCACCTCGTAATGGCCGATAACTTTTGTAAAGATATTCATTTTGAACGAGGATGCTTTTTTCTCCCAACAAAATGAAAGTTTCGTTTTATACACTCTGCGTTCTACACAAGATTACTGATAACTCTCTTTCTGTTGATAGCGTTGGCTTGTGATTGAGGTAATTTTTATGAGCAGAAAGCGAAAGTAAAACGTTTGTAGAAACCAGTTAACGTAAAAAGCATCTGGTATGTTCTCCTTCTTGGTGATGCTTCTATTCTACTAACAAACAATTCTGCGTCGTTCGTAATCTTAAAGATTTCACGGAATCTAAATTTCGTGGATTGCAAACCCGCGACTTTGTAAAAGTTTAACCAAGAGCCGAACTGAAATATATTTTGCTGATATTTAAGCATCCATCTCGGGCTAAAAAAAATCAACTCGACCACGTTGAATCATGCTTCCCCAAATTCTGATTGGTTAGATTTTAACCAATCAGAAACTACAGAAAATGAGGTAGCGCAGTAAACCGTGCAGGATTTTGTAAACAAAACAATGCTTATCCAAACAAAACAAGAAACTTGATGGCTTGAAAGTTCATGCTGGACTTGTAGACCAGCCACGAAATATCATAACTGTCAGAAATATCTGATACAATAACAAAACAGGTTAGTTTAGGTACCGGGTATATATAATTATTGGTATATAGGTATTTCTAAAAACATGTTCACACCTTGCAGATAGGGATTGTCCTGAACGAATTGCGTATCGGATAGAGTGTCTGTTCACATGAAACTGAACCTATGCGATATGCGAAACGAAAATGATTAAGTTCCGATGCAAATAGTAAAATGATTTCGCCTCTATGTTGGCACGACATCCTATGAACAGAAGAAACAAAACAAAATGGCGACCTTAAAAGGTAAACAAACGTTGATGTTTTCGCGTAATGGAAATAGCTGACGCAACCTTGTCCCCAGGGCTCTTCTTCGTCTATGATATTCTGGCAAATGGCTTAACCCTATTTGGTATGGGCTTTTTTGACCCTTGTAAGTATGGGGGGGGGGCATAAAGTGCCCGCGGGGTGTAACATTTGTTCCGTTTGGTTTTAAGTGACGAAACTTGGCACAAAGAGGCATCAATATGTTGTGACTTCATTAGTGACAAAATATTTGGGTTGACATGTCATCACAGGAAGTGATGGCGTCATAATGAGACAATGGTTGAAGAAAGTATGCCTTTTTGGAAATTCTCGTTTTTTTATCTTTTTTGAAAACTATTTACAGTACTAGTCATTAAAAAAGCTAATATAAGATTGTAAGATATTAATAGGAACATTTACAGGTGTTATGAAGACAAAGGATTTCTCTAGGGAGAAAATAGAAATCGATCAGAATTCAATTTTTTTTAAAAAATCGATATTTGAGAACCTTGGTTTTAGTAGCTGCCATGGAATAAAACTTGGTATATCTACGCGCATTTATGTCAGTAACTACTCAATCAAGGCAAATTGGATTGACATGTGACAAAATGACCTATGACGTTATCATATGACGATAGAAATAAAAAATAGGAAAATACAAATATTCCGGTCTGTAAATTACCAATATTCCGGTCTGCAAATTACACAGTTGTATGTCAATATTGTATGATTACTTTTTCACTGTCACATGCATAATCACATATTCATACAACTGGTTAGTTTAGAAAACATTTATTTTTAACACTACAGCAAAAGTTGATATGAGACCACCTGTCAATAAAGGACAAAGTGACATTGACAGGATAATTTTTGTAAAAAAAAATATTTATTTTCCGAAAGTCCAATAAAAGTAAGGAAAAGTCACCAAATTTCAAGGAATTTCATCTAGTAATTAAAAAGTTATGAGACTTTGAAAATGCCGCGGGCACTTTATGCCCCCCCCATACCAAATAGGGTTAAAGCGTCTTGTCTGAATATTATATGCGTAGGAAAGCCCTGGGGATGAGGTTGTGTATTCTTTGTGTGAAGTGCCTTTAGCACACTATGTAAGTACATGAGATTCTACTAGAGATGGAAGAGAGTATGATTTCAGAAACAGGCAAACTTCTGAATCTTTTCGTTGACCTCGTTTCCTCTTTTATTTTGAATTTGATATTTATTTTATCTTAATATTTTAACACTAAATTTTATCATTTTATAAATTCAGGGTTTCCTGGTAACTTATTCTAACCCTGGTTATTTGATTTCAATTGTGAAAAACCTTTTATTCAGTGTCTGAAACAAGCTAACCGAAGGAGTTAAGGTAATAATCTACTATTCCAAGCAATACTTTAAAATGTGTGTTTTCAGTAAGGTTTTCATATGTGCAAGCTTATGGGTTGCTTTTACAATCTACAACTAAGCAATACAGCTATGACTTTTCTAAATAAATACTAAATAACTACTAAATAACGTTTAGTATTTATTAAATAAATTTTGGTAATTTCATGTACTTGTATATAATGTATTGTTTTAAATTTTATATTTTCAGGAGGTCCACATCAGTTTTTAAACTGCCATTGTAACTAACCTTCTTTAACAAATAAATTATCTATCTATCTATCTACCTATCTACGCGTACGGACCCATAAGCATAATATACGCCTTAAAGGTTTTAAGCATTGGGCGTTATTTACACCCGTATGGCGTGATATTTTGTACCTTTGAGTAAGAAAAGCACGTAAAATAGCGAAAATTATAAAGAAAGATACGGAAATAATATTTAGTGGTATCACCGAAATTATGTTTAAAAATTTTCCTTCATACGTTCTTTTACGTTTCTCTGTAAACATCTTTTTTTTATCCCTAGGAAGTTAAATTAATTTTAAACTAGTTAAAGGAAAAAAACGATTTTTTGTGTACAGACTTTTTCTTCTTTTTCAACCAGCCAGCTTGTTCAAATATGAAGATCAAATTATTTTTTTTAACATTAAACTTCCCCGTGCAAAATGTGCTTAATTAACGTTGTTCTCTAGTTTCATTTGGTGACTGCAAGTAATTAGTGGTAAATTGTCAAACCATAAACTCCTCCTAAAAACGTAAATGTAGAATGTGAAATACAATTAATTAACTAACCCTCCCAATCGTGTATTTATTTCAGTCACTTTTGTTTTAAAGCAAATGTATTTTCTTTGACGAAATTCCTAGATTTATAAGCCAAGTCAAGTGCCTTAAGTCAGTCTGCTTCACTTTGCCCGAAAATACGGTACATCTCGTTGCGAAAAACATACCAAGGAACCCTTTCAATAGTGGGAACACAAAAAATTTCTCTCCTAGGTAATCGCATCATATTTTAAGAAAAAAAAGTCGGTAATAACCATAGATTATAAGTATACATAGTCTGTACATAATATTGCTGAAGTTTTTGACGGAACACGACAAGAAAAACTAAAAATTATACGTTTGCTTGATTATTTTTATATAACAAAAAATGTGTCTCGGTAATCCTTTCACAACTTTTCTTGTGTCAATAAGAAGGTATTTTCATTTGTTTTGTTTTAATAACAAGTTGCTTTTCCCTGAAAAGCAGTAATATTTTTCCCTTATCTTGAAACGACATGACTTGCAGCTAAAACAAACAGGATTGTGTCAGCGTGGTACTTTTGAGTAAACATTCCAAAATAACATTTCACTTTGGGATCTTCCTCACATAGACAGCTTTATTCGTTTAGCGTGTAACAAAATAAAGCTGTCAGTTTTATTAAAACCTCGACGACGAAGAGCGTGTTTGTTTATTAGATTTTGCAGAACACAATAGTATTTCTTTCATGCTTTCTAGGAAAGGCGGGAAATGTTTTCGTGGAAGATGCTTAAAGATTATGTGACCAAACATATTTTAACAGATGACACAAATGTTATTTATATGCTAGCACAAATACGTCCTTTTAAGTCTAACAAAATATAAACTGTCGTGAGATTTGCAGAATTAAAATCTGGTTCATTAATCAACTTCACTCCAGGTCCAAAAAATTTATTTTTGTTCGCACCTTGAATAGTGACAAAATTGTTATGCGGTATACTTTACAGAATAATTTTACCACTATCCTATCCTCTACTTTTCTGGTCGACCAATGGGGTGCGTCTGCTGACACTGCGTTTTCTTTGTCTGTTTTTTAACTCAACACTCTATTTAAACGGACACATCTCTCCCGGAATTTCCATGACGTCATAAATCACGTGTTTATGTTGGGTTCAAAAAATGTGTACGCGAATCACATGATGATGTTATTTCACTGGGTTGGAAATTCCTAATTGAAAAGGTATAAAGGCTTGGCAGGGAAAAAGGATGAGAGTCTAGCATTAATAAGATTTAAAGGTGGCTTATTACTAGGAGCAAGAGAAAAGAATTAACTCAAACATGACGATGTTAAAAACAGGTAAGAATAAAACATACATCCAACTATTTTGGTTTAAAGAAGAGAATCCCTTTGTGAAACCTTCCTCTTCTTGATCTTTTATTCTATGGAGTGTCTAAAATGTCTCTAAGATGTTTAACAGCCACATTAAACCATAGTCTTATCTGTCACAATAACCGTTTTCTTAAGCTCGAACCGCTTTTGATTTCATTTTTTTCTGAAGCCTAAGTTAGTAATGGATTTAATTTTCACTTCACGATCAACCAACGTAGTAAAGATTTTGTCATCCCAGCAAAAAACAAAAATAAAATAATAAAAATACTGAACTGAAAAGGAAAACAAAATTATTTATGCGGTTGTTTTAACTATTGTTTCTTTTTTTGCTTCAGTTTTATTATGTCAACTCTTCCTACTGGTAAAATCACAGACATTTAAAAAAGTACCAGTCCAATTTGTCACTGAGAAATACATCCATTCAGAAAGTGAAGAAATCAACCATTTTAATCTGCGCTTGTGTGGAGGATGTCTGTACGATCACCAAAACGCAAACGTTAATTTCAACCTACCGGACAAGCCATGGAGTCCTGTTCGCAGTAAGAATTTTTATTAATAGTAATACAACTCTAAGAAATCACACAATAATTAAAATATTCAAATTGTTATTTTGCTTAGGTTTCTTCGTAAGGGCGTATGTATATGATCAACATAACCATCTAATAGCGGTCAACAAAGACAGTAAGGGTAACTTTATTGAGTCATTTACATTCCCCTACTATAAAACGTATGGCGACCTGCACATAGAGGTGACGACGGCTAAAGTAACAGGTGGCATCAATTACAACGTCGTTGTCAAATTTGAGAAGAATGCAACAATGGAAAGAAACAAACCAAGTTGTCAACCACGCTATGTATCAAGCATGAGTGAGGTGATGAACTGGGAAGCGTACAAAAGGAATGTACACATGGAACTTGCAATGGTCGGCAACACCTACGATCTAGTGTCCATCTTTAAGACGACAAAGCCTGGGACAGTCGCTACACAGCAAATTGTACTGATGGAGTTAGATTACTGCTTTAACCCAGCCGAGGTAATGTTTGTTTGTATTGTTTATTCACATAACGACATGTTATTCGAGAAAACTATTTTAAACGAGAAATTTCTGTTAAAATCTGCAAGGTTTACGTTTTTTGTTTTATAGGAAACTTTTTGCTCTAACTTTCCACCCTTTACCTATTTTGCGTGCAGCATTAAAATTTTTGCGTTCCCTGTCAATTCCGCTGTAAAGTAATCAGTTTGTCAAAGCAGAAGTTTTGATAGGATCCCTCGAGGTTGAAACTTAATGAAAATATAACAAATTTATTAAAATGTTAGAGGTCCCTAAATAAAAAGTTATGTTTCAGGTTACGGTTAAAGCTTAAAATCAGTGTTAAAGTAAACCCCCGCCCCCCCCGCCCCCCCCGCCCCCCTTAAATAAACGCTGAAGAAAACTACTCTATATAACACCCTTGCTTGCAATATTTTGCTTCTCTAAACACTACTTATACTTAAAATTTGAATTGCCCGTAGCGTTTTGTTTGCGATTTAAATGACATATAAATTCTTTATTCTAGTTACCAGGTTACGTGGAAATATCCGTTATTGCAAATGATGAAATATCGGGTTTCGGAACATACGCATGCCCAGGTAGTGTGCGGCCATGCACGACGGAGACCGCAAAGTTTAATGACGTGTCTGGTTCGGCGGTCAACTTTGTACATGTCGATATGACGCAAGCGAAGGATATGGGACCTGTTCAAATTATCATCATTGGTAATGGTAGATACGGTAACATTAATAACTACACCTTAGGCGCATCTAGATACAGCAAACACTCCTAAAAACTTAATAACTATGTTATCTTTTGTTTCTGCTTTTTGTGTGGTGATTTGGAGAATAATTTAGTGTCTTTGCAGCTTGATGGTCAATCGTTTGTCGTAAGAAAAGTTTTAATAAAGTTTAGCGTTTTTTTTTCCTACACAAAAACTATTTTGTTTGGTGATGGAACAACTGTTAAAATAGATATGAAATGAAATAAAAAGTTTGTTTTTTAATGAAATATTAACAAAATGGCAGCCATAAATTTTAATCGTGGCAAGTAAGAGAATAGAAAAGCACTCAATTGAAAATGAATCCCAAGAAGCAATCACTTACGCTATGACACGCAACTTGTCAACTTGTCAACTTGTCAATATTCAAACATGCATATGCACTCGCAGCGAAACCCCTTTATAGCGGACACATCTGTACAACGAGCAATTTTATTAGGAATGAATGAAATGACGGTCAAACTTTCATAGTAAAACCACTATTCAGCTGATATTTTGTAGCGGACACCTTTCAACGGACGCCAAGGTCCTCGTTACCCTGTATAACGGATCTTTTTCTAGCGGCCAACAATTCGTCATATAAAACAATTCTTGTAAGAAGACAAAGCAAATTCTTCTGTACTTTTTTTAATACACTACCTGGGTGATCCAACATTCTACCATTTTTAAAAAAAAGACGGCTTCGCTGTCGCTATCATCAACAAAATCGCCTGCGACCTCGCAAAATAGCCTGCGACCGTACACCTCGGGTAACAGCAACGATATGCGAGAAGGGTTGAGGCACGTTGATTGAATAAAATGTATATCGCAGCCTTCTCATTGACTCGTTTGCTCACTCGGTGAAGATTTGTCAATAATTAGGCAAAATCCGTTGCAAGACGCCATTTTGTTTTTAAAGCTGGACGGTGACTAGGAACTGACTCTTTGCATACGATTTCTCCCCATTTTTTTCATATGTTTGGTAATTATTACGAAAATTGCGCTTGACAAGTATAATACGTGTATTATAAATATGGAGATCAATTCAGAACTTTTTGTTATTCTTGATTCTGACAGAAAACAAAACCATTACTAAAATTTTAATACAAAGACTTCACAGTGAAGTTCATAGAACTTGCATCTCGGTCTTTTACTTTAGACTTAGTATTTTACAGTAATACATCAGTAAATCTTAAACAAACCAATTTGAGATTTTGGCTACAAACGTAGATTTTGAGAGAGGATCCGAAAATCATCTCGGCAGCTAGCTAGCCTTGTTTATTATGCTACTCTTATTCACTTTAATAAGTCCTTTTTATCCTAGCTATCATCCTATCCATTATTATTTTTCAACGGTCTGATTTTTACTAAGCTGCAACTTAGGTTGTGGCTACCTAGTTGTTATCTAAACAGTGAAAGTAGCCAAATACAGTTGGCTGCAACAAAGTTTTTAATATTTTTATGCTAAGTGCCGTTACACCTTTTGCTGTACTATAAACTTTGGCAAAAGTCTAAAGTTTAACAGTGTCAATTAACCCGTGATACCAAAATTATCAACTAACAAGCATCTACCGCTGAGAGGAAAATAGCCGCGGGCTCATAATTTATGCAAATAATAACAAAAGATAACGGCTAATTTATTAATTTAAGCGCGAGATTTCAAATTTTGATTGACAGAATTCGATTTAAGAACAATAGAGAAAAGTAAACATGAGACACGGATGATTTTAATAGAAATAAAAGAGTTCTCTCTCCTTCTTTTTAAAACGTCCTTGGTGATACTTAGCCAGGGTTTTTTAATCACAATTATTTTGATTTAACAACGGGCTTTAGGATGTGTTTTTGTTTAAGCTGACAATGAATTATGCAATTTGCACGAAAACTTATTTCACAAAATAAAGTTGCTCAGTGATTGTTTTAGTTGGACGTTGTAACAACGGGCTGTTCGCTGTGTTTTTATTTAAACCGTAGTTCCAATGAATATTTGTTTGGAAAATGGTATTATGCCTATACGGCTTAAACAAGCACTCAGCCCGGTGTTACGATTAATTTTTGTACTTTCACGAAGAGTTATTCGGCAGGGTAGCAACAGGTTGTAAACTGTGTTTTTATTTCAGCTAAACTTCCAGGAAAGTTATTTTTGCAAAAAATATACTACATCCCAAACACTATAATTTTGTGTGCGCTTTACTCGATTTACGACATACTGTATACCTATACTAGAGCGTTCCACCTAGGCGTGTGACACAGTTACGACTATTAATAAAGCGTTCAACCTGGCTTTCAACGTCGGGCCATACCTTTGTCTGTAATCCAAAACGGTAGATGCGAGTAACGACAGGAGAATTTCTTTTGATTTTCTCACCAGCTTACGATTACTTTTGACATAGTTAAGAAGTAAAAACAGTTTAGATATAACACAGCCGAGAGAACCAGTAAGACGACTTATAACAGCCAATACAACTTATAGCATATTACCAAATAGCCTATTCTAAGGGTTAAACTCTATAGGAAATACGCCATTAAACCTAAAGTTTGATTTTCATTATAGTGAACTGGTAAAAAGAAGCAACATTTTGCGTTGCTTAAAACAGCTAAAAGGTGGCTAACGGTCAATTGCGCTCAATTATTTAAAACGACATCTCATTATTTCGGAAACGTTTGACGCACAAGCCGCAATTCCGTAGGCTAGCTGCATAGCAATACGCAGTACATTTGGCAAGTAAATTGACCACATATATGCTAACGTAAAAAGGGAAGAAAACGAAGAAAGAAATTTTAATTGAGGTATAAATTAGATTCCAGGTCCTGTGTCAAGTTGCAGTATTTAAGCTTTGGATTCCGCTATGTTACTTGAGAATGAAGTTGCTAAATTTTTGTCTAAAAATATTTGTGCAGACGAAGTATTTATTGCTTAATGAGGCTGCAAAAATGAGGTTTGCCATCACATTAGGGTAATGCTCTATTATCTCAATTAACATTTTCTTTGATAGAAATGTCGACGCGTTTAATTCTTAAAGGATTTTTGAAAACTACAACAAGTTTGTATGGATGACTTGCCAATGTTTGCAAAAGTTAAAAAGTTAAACAACAGACCACAGTAATCAAAGAAATCCATTCAAAAAAAAGAAATATTCGCTTAAAATTAGTGAAATTTTTGAAGAAGTATTAGAAGAAAATAGTTAAAATTTAATTCTAGTTCCTCTTGGATCTTATGCTACCCAAAATCTTCAATCTTCATTAATAGCCATTTTACCCTGTGTGAGTTCTGCTTTTTTACCTACACAAAATTGCGCGCATGCCCATTGTTCTCAAAATGAAATAAAAAAACTACGTCACGCGAAAAGTAGTCTATAGAGAAAACTTTGTTTAAACTTTTCAAACTCGTGCCCCTGATATGCAAAGTTTATCCCCTCTAGAAGAGTAAGCCTCAAAAGTGTGAAAAATTGAGTTAGAGGTATAAAAAGAAACAAAAATTACTACATTCCACCCATGAACCAGTATATGGGACTTATACTTAATATTCTTCTAAGTATGAATTTCGCTGGCATGAATTTTTGCGAATTCGAGGAAATAACCTTTAAGTAAACTGGTATCTCAATTTCACAAATTAAAAAACGCGAAAGTTTGCACTCGCGATAGCTAAACTCATCAACTGTTATTAAAATATGTGCAAACAAGATATAGATCATGATATCTGGATATAATAGGATAAGTGTCGTTTTTTAAACGTAAGGACTTTTCCCTAATTTCAATCCATTATGACATAATTTGAAACAATGAAATGCATCCCACGAGGTCCTCTATAATTTTATTTTTCTTCCAAAAGTAATTCTCAATAAATATGTAAGAAATTCAAAAGTGAGAGAGTGGAATTTGTTTCACATTGAATTTGCATTTAAAGCCCAAACTAAAAACTTATGTCTAAAATCTTTTTGTTGGAAGGTGAAACGTTTCGTGATCAATCAAATATCAGAAATTGTTATTTCATGTCTTTATAAGAAACAGGAATTTTTTTCTGGAACGACAAAAGTTTTATAATACCCTGGATGTAGAAATGATGATACTAAAGGATTTCCTTACCTTAAACAAATTAACTGTTTCACGTTCAATTATTATTCAAAATATAATGACC